>SSNP01000081.1:2043678-2360967 GCA_006937955.1 Pachypanchax playfairii
AAAATAAAATAAAATAAAATAAAATAAAATAAAATAAAATAAAATAAAATATAATTCTGACCTGAGATTGTGTTTTTGATTCTCACAAAGATTTTCTCGAAATCAGCGAAGTCGCTCCATGAAGACTGGAACATGTGCATGAACCGGTTCACACACAGATTCTCTATCCTGAAAAACCATTAACATAAACTTCAAATAAAAATCTAGGTGCATTTGTGACTTCAGAATAAATCTGAAATCTGAGTTATGTCTTGTATCAGATTTGTGACACATGCCAGGTTGTAAAAATTTTAAAAAATCAATAAAATAAAATGATTGTTTCGTAGCAGAATCGACACTTCAGGCGCTAAACATAAGGATTGAGTGGCGTCTCAGTCTGGATTTGTTACTTGTTATTGTGTCTATGAACAAACTTACAGATCTATCTGAAAGCACAATGCAAATATGTCTGATCATAACTACACAATGACACATCTGTATTGTTTCCAGGTAATTCTGGTTCAGAAAATAGAAGCAGGTTATGTGGTGTCAGATCCACACGAAAGCTTCATGAAGGTTTTACATTGTAAATAAAAACACCCTCCAGGTTTATTTTGAATCTTTACGAGGTAGATCAGCTGACATACGGCTGTACGTACGCCTTACTGTAGTTGAGTATGAAGTCGATTCCCTTCTCGCTGTCAAACTGGATGTCTCGGGGCAGATCTCTGTGTCTGTTAGAATCGATGCTCATGGGAAAGCCTGGCTGCCACTCCTTCCACCTACAAGGAGCCATAAAGTCATTTGGGATCCGGATTCAGCCTCCTGCTCTCTATAAGAAGTAAACTTGCCTGTAGGTTTTTCTCCTGACATCCAGCTCTTTCTGTCTGTGCTGCTTGACCAGGCTGGTTTTATCATCCTGAGGCAGAAATGCTTTAAAAGACACAGTAAAGTCAAACCACAGACTCTAAAAGGAAAAAGATTCAGATGATTGTTAAGAAGACAAATCCAAAACTACCTCGTCCATCCCGCAGCACTACTTCCTTGTCATCCACCAGCCAGCGGAAGCAGGGAAATTCCACGTACTCTCCAGTTGGGGTCTTGACCGTGATGTATCTGCAGTACCAGTCATCCTGCATCCAGTATTTCTTCTTTTCGATCTTCACCAGCACAATTTCACCCAAGTTCTCCCCAACTTTCACCTCATAGGAGTCCACCTGCAGGTCAACCAGTAGCTGCTGTGAAAAACGCTGGAAGACTCTTTTATTCAGTGATTAAAATAAAAATCCAGATTTTCTCTCAATAAAAATATATAATCAGTCATTTTTTTTTATCTGCTTGACATACAAGTGCTCATTCTTCTGCAAAACTTTTATTTATTTCCAGGATTTCTCTCGTCCTGTTTGTTTTACTGAAGTTCAGTTTACATTATTGTTTAAAAATGCTGCATTCAAGGACTTTCTCCAATGTTATGACTCAAATTCTTCAGATTAATTATGTATTTAAATGATCATTTTACAAGTTAGCAAAACTGGAGAGTTCTATGAAATAAAATTTTATTAGTAAAATGAGAATTTAACAAGTGGAATCATTTTTTTTTTTTTTACATTAAACACAACAAACCAGAAAATCAATATCTTCATTATGTTTTATTCTTTTCTATAGTTTTTATGTCTAAAGTTAAAACATTGTTGCATAATCGGTCTTGATTTCTTATTTTATGACCTTGTTTACAGATGATCAGACGAGCAACATTTAGTAACTGTTGATTTATTTATTTATTATTTATCAGAAGATCCAAATAATTTGTCTCACCACATCCCGACACCACTTACCGCCCCCCTCTCAAAGTCGTCGTACAGAGGCTTGTCCAGCAGCGTTCTCTCGCTGCATTGCTCCGTTCCCACCAGCGTGATGTAGATGTAGTCATCAGTGCCAGCGAACCACTGATTCCCTGTGGCTACAGTCACTGTGTAAGACGGCATTGTGATCACAAAAGACGATCAAATATGTCCCAGGATCCTCTGAAGATGGAAAAAAATAAAAACCCAGCAGGAAAAACGTCTTTAGTCCCACCTTATAAAAGTTTGGTGCCTTTCACTGACATGCACTTCTCCTTCCTCCCTTCATGTCTTGCATAAACACTAAAACAAAGTGCGATCAGGTCAAAGAGGGAGGCGTGACAACGACAAGCTCAGGCCTCCTGGTGATGTCAGTATCAAACTCTGAGTAAAATCCACTGAATTCCACGGGAATGTGATGTTGCTAATAAATAGATCCATAATCTAAAAATCCCCTGGAAGTAAAACGCGCTCATACTGTAACAGAAAAGGAAAAAGCGAGACAGACGGAAGGGTCGTGCAGTTAGACAATAGGCTATGTCTGTTGGTGTAAAAGGTGTCAGAGTCCTCAATGAATGAAAAACTGTTCTGAGGTCATGAGGAAGTGAAGAGACAGAGAGTACACATAAACCAAACAGTTCCATGTTGGAGCCACGTCTCTGATAAACACCCAAAAATGATGCAAGACAAAGGAATGTTTTTAAAAATGAGGTTCGATGTGAGTCAGCACACAGAAATCAGAACACAAATTGTTCTCAATTCATGTTTTGATCTAAAAATGTTAAAATTAAAAGACTCTTTTTGGATTTTATGTATGACGGGGAAATAAAAGGACTCTTGTGTACGGACAACATGTTCGCATTTCATTTTCCAGTCAAATTAGGCTGTAGTATCAGACAACAGAGAGCAGTGTGTTCCAGTTTCGGTAAAATAAATGCAAATACAAATACCTTCTGTGGTTTTCCACCTAAAATCTAACATTAACAGGGATCTTTAAATCCAAGCAAGTGAAACAAAGCAGGAGACTCTTGATCTGCTCTTTCTCACAAAGTTAAAAACTTTAATCATCTAAAAGACAAAAATCATTTCATTTTAATCCAGAAAAAACATGAATTCTCAGCTTGGTGCATGTCATTTAATTCTAACACTGCTGATAAATAAAAATACAGTCACAAAACAGTTTATCTTCTAAAAATAAATCTGATCAGATTGTCAAACATTATGTAAATGATGTACATTTCTACATTAATAACTGCATGTTGCTCTACCTGTTAGTCAGCAGCAAGATCAGAGCTCATAAGGAGGGTGAAAGTGATAAAAGTGACTGAATTATAAAGAAATCAGGAAATAAAAGCTGAGTAAAAAGATGAAATATCTTATCCTGAGAACATCATCCTCTAAGTTTGTAGCTGCTAATTCTCACAAATCAGATTAAATGAATTTATGTTTAGAAAACTGTTTGTTGTAATTAAATAGAAAAAGATTGATTGCATTTCATGTGGTTGTTCTTGTTACATTGGATTGTTTTTAACCATTTCAACGCCTCACATTCTCACTTCCTCTAGCAAGCAGCCATAAATAAAGCTGTTCACCAGTCTGTGGGGGGTTTGAACATATTTTATGACTGTTGTACCCAAACTGTAAATCATTAACCTCAAATGTCACAGCATGAAAACTACCTTAAGCTCAAACACGACCTTTTAAAACCCCGTGTGATTTTATTATGTGTAAAACTAAACGAAAAACTGACTACTTTTTGTAAACATTTGTTTGGATTTGGTTTTTATAAAGTATTTTAAGCAATTATTCAAATGTGGGGAAAAAAATGAGAAGTGAAGGGAAACAATCTCTCTGTAATGAACATTACATAGAAACTGCAATAAGGAAACATAGTAGCTTAAAAAAAAGTTGGAGAAACCATGAACAACATAATAAAAACTGCAAACGTGTTTTTTTTATCTTCTGACAAGTTGCTTTGCAAAAGCATGATGAAAAAAAAAATCTGATATATCTTTGAAATGAGAAGAAATTTGTCCAACTGCTTTGTGAAGCTCTGACTAAAGCTTAATATTTTTATTTTAATACTGCCACCCAGTGGCAACATGTTGCTAAATCAATAAATTAAAAAAATAGCTACAGTGCAATTTCTACCAGAGTTTCTCTCTGGTAAACTAAACACGTTTCAACTGAATAATGCGTCACAATTTCAGAGATGTACATCAGTCAAATCTAAACACTTAATATTAAGTGTACAACATAAAAAGCTAATGTTTAAGACCTGATATTTAAAACAGGAAGTTGTTTTGAACTGATCACGAGGCACGAAGGTCACCTCATCCTACAGAGATGTGAAGCTGAGATGTATTTACGTTGAGTTGTAAAGAGAAAAGGAAACCCAAATAAAGGCAATACATAAAAACCCAAAAAGTAGCCACCAGTCAGATACACACACATGTTCCACAATCTGGTAAAAAATGATACAAATATTTAAAGAAAAAACAACAAATAGACTGATAAATATCCACCTCAATTATAAGAACAAAACAACTAAATTTGTAGTAAAAGATGTTTTTCTTATCAGCTACTTTGATCCTTTCAAGCTTTAAATTACTTTAAATTATTGAAAAAATAAGATTTATCACTGAGCTTCTGCACATTCGAGGGCTGTTTTGATGCTGTCGGCATCGCAGGTAGACAAAGTATCGAAACTGAGTTTTTAAAAAGAAAAAAAAAAAAATCTCTTCGGTGGTGATGAGTTAGAACTCAACGTGAGAGGAAACGAACCAAGAAGAACAGAGTTTCTTCTGGTCTCATCAGTAACAGACTCCTCTGGTGTCACGAGGAGGAGTTTAAGACGTACAGGTCCCAGACTAGTTCAGGTGGAGGACCTGCTTCATGAACTCATAGGTGGTGAAGGCCATTGCCTGGGACGGGACACAGCGGATGTAGTTCAGGGAAAGACCCCTGTAAAGTCCCTTCTTGATCCCATACTGCTGGTACACATACTTCAGAGTCTTGATGGGTGATCTGCTCATCAGCAAGACAGAGAATTACACAGCTTTTAACACAGTGAGCTAATTCATTTTTATGACTAGTTTCGACAAGTTCTTAAGAGGATACCACCAACAGGAAATGTGACGATACTTACCCACATTTATCCGAGTCAGGAAGCACAGAGCCTAACTGCATTCTCCTCCTCGCCACATCCAAAGGATACCTGAAGACGAGAACCCCGATCAAAAAAATCAGTGTAGTTGAAGAATTATTTACCAAGAGTCAAAGTGAGTTGAAAAGGAAAGAAGATGGATGCAATCCTCTGTATGGAATGAGAATGCGATATAAATGTTGCTACATTGTGATGAAGCTCTGCCTGTAATGTTGTTTAGCTTTGTTTTATAGTCAGGCTGATAAGAGAGACTCAGACCTCTGGCCTTCATCAGACCTCTGGCCTTCATCAGACTCCTGTGTGTCGGGCCAGAATCTCATAGATAGAACAAACAATCTGTAACTTCCAGTCTAGTCTAAGCAAATTAACTTAGAATCATTTGTCACTGAACCTGAAATTCTCCCACGTCAATAACGAAACCCCATCGCAGTTTAAAACATGAGCTTGAAAACTACGACACTTACGAGACCGTCTGAGCGAAGGCACCGGCGACCCCCCCACAGAGCAGGTTGACGTGGCTTTTTAGAACGAGCACATCAGGGTTGTCAGACGAAGGGCGTCCCAGCTGCTCCGGGAAATGCTTCAACCCGAGAGACTTTAGCGTGCCGAAGGTGAAGAATGAGAGACCTGGTGAAAATAGGAGCAAAAGCAAATTTTAAACGATGCAAATTAAAAGAAGGAGCTGGTGAAAAGGGCGGAGGAGGTCGTTCACAAGTGTATTTAATCACTAATCACCTGCATAGGGTGCCATTCCAATAAGAGTAGGAGTCAGTCCTCTATAAAAGCCCATCATTCCCTCCTTCACAAAAAACACACAAAAAGTTTATATTGCTGTGAAACTACATTCTAAATCTTAATGAGTATTTTTCTTAAAGTTTGTAAAATTCACCACTAATTAAAAAATAAATCACTTTTCGGTAGATGGAGCGGAAGACGTCGACGATTCCAGAGTAGCGATGATCTCCGGTCACCTGGAAGGCCAGCCTGGCTCGGATCACGTCCAGAGGGTAGGTGCATATCACTGCAGTCATCCCTGAAAACATGCGTTCACATTACAAACTAACAGATACAAGATTCAGCTCAAGATCAGTATCAGTAGGGACCTGACAGGCAGGTCTTATCAGTACCTGCCATAGATCCTGCCATGAGACGGTGGATGTGACCAGAGATCCCAATCCGTTTGTTCAGAAACTGGAAAATAAATAACAATAAAAATCAGCAGAATGAGGTCAAAGGTTACATCGATTAAAAAAACACAAACAGCACTGAACACAGACATAAAGGAATAAAACAAAGCTGCCTTCAACTTTTTATAACATTGCCCTTTGAAATCACTTTCCCATAATTACGTCTCTTAATACCTTTTTATATCTATCAAAGGCCATGAACTGAATGGCTCCATAAGGGAATATCCGGACCATCATTGCCCCGTTTCCCTTGTACAAGCCCAGGATGCCTTCTTTCTTTGGCACGGCAGCGAGAGTGGAAAACACTCCTGCACAGAAAGTTCATGAGATTCACTGTTCATATAGAAAAGGAAAAAAAAAAGATTTATTTGGACTTATTTGTTTGGAAGCTGAAGTTTTACCCAGATGTTTGTAATGGGGGCTCTGGCCTTGAAGGAGGATCTTGACCCTGTCCAGAGGAGCGATGGTTGTCTTGGCACAGCATCCTGCTACACCTAATCATAACCAGAACATAATTTACACGCTCATTAATAGGCTTTGAGAAAGAAGTACTGATCAGGTGATCCTAATCAATATCTGCAGTTCAGTTATTGCACCTGAAAATAACAGCACACAACATCCTGTTTAAGAGTGACCTGTAAAAACCAGAGTGATGAAACATCTGATCACCTCTTAAGTTAAACTGTTTAATCTCTGCTGTGTTCAAAGATTCTTTAAATAAACAGAAACAAATCATGTCTTTGTGACGCAAGGTGCCAAAAGATTCCGTTTTAAACTAGTTTGTAATGTGTCAACAGCACAGATTCTTCCCATTAGTTCAGAAACCTTTTTATACGTGAGTCAGATGTCACTTGTTTGTAAATTCAGTCTAATTTAGATTTGTAAAATCTTTTGTAGGAGAGTTTTTGTAGAGGTTTAGGAGAGATGTGATGTGATAGCGTTCACCTCCAGCCACGAAGGAGCGAAGCCAGTAGAAGCTTGTGCTGCTGCCCGGGGTGGGAGATGTGGAGACAGCAGCCTCCGATGTCATCTTCTCTGTTCAGGAATCTGACACACCCATGACTTTTAAGCTTAATTCAAACACACAAAGACAATTAGACAAAGATTTTGGATCCAGGTAAATCAGGAAATGAACATGAAATGTGTATTTCCACACTACAATTACACCTGAAGGTACTCTAACCTTTACTACCTAATAAACAAAACAAAACAGTTACTTTCAGCCTTAAAATAATCCTTCACTTCATGATTTTAACTTGAAATAAACACAGAAAAACCGGATGCAACGCAACACACAAGTTACCTGAGGATAGCTGTTGCTAAGTCTGCTTTTATTATCGGACACCTTAAAAAGGAGGAATTTACCACGAGACACTGTTGGAACCGGATACTCACAAATGATTCTGAACTGTCAAAAACGTAGTTACAGCTCAAAAAACAAAGCTACACCGGCCGTGCCCTTCGTCCACAAGCGAATGACAGCTTCGGGAAGAAGCTGACGCGCGATAATGACGTAACACGATGTTTCCTGAAGGGGTGGGGCAGACAGACAAGCCCATGGATGACAAGCCAAGAAACAGGGCGGGGCTTGTTATTATCAGACAGTATAAATAATTCCAAACATTATGAATCCAGATTTAGAAAACTATTTGTTTATTAACAGATTTTTAACGATTCTTTTATTTTGAAAATAGTTTATAGCGCAGCATCAAATCACATGATAGTTCAACCAAAAGAGATGAGAGGAGAATGTTGTAAGAGACTATAATAAATAGATAAAATATCAAGTGGAAAAATTAAAACACGCAAAATAAAATGATTAATAATTATTGAGTATTGTGTTTATCAGTTACTGTAATAAATGTGATTCTTGTAAAATGTTGACATGTTTTATAGTTTTTTGTTAGTTTTCTTTCATTTGTATCTGAGAAACCTTCTGTTTCATCTCAACGTAAAATTTATGATTCTTCTCTTCTATATTCAAGAGAAAAAATGAACAAGGAAAATTTATTGAACCAGTTGCTCATTTGTTTGTTAATAATCCTTTAAGTTTAGAATTTCTGTGTAAATCCAAATCCAGACAGCTCACAGCCATTTATTTTTATTTTTCCTTTTTTTTTGCACTAACATATTGTTAGTTTTAGTATTGGAAAAATTTTGAACTCTTTTTTTTTTTTTTTTGTCTGTGTGTGAAAATGTGCTTATACTGTATGTTTGTATGTGTATATTGATCAATTTTAAAACAGTTTATTTATATTATAAATCTTGTATGTGCATTTCATGTTTGTATGTAGAATGTGTGCATGTGTGTATGATTGCATGTGTACATAGCTATACATGCACATATACAATTCTATTTAACTTTGTTTAATTTACACTTGTCTTTTATTTCTTTCTATTTTATTATATTTTTTTGTTTGTTTCTGTGCTATTGCATAAAATGTATTATATAAAAAAAAGTTTGAGTAGATTTTTTTTTTTTTTTTGTATTTGCTTCATTAGAATTTGTTTATTGCCAAGTATTATTTACACAATATGAGGAGTTTGTCTTGAGTGAGGGTTCAGAGAATAAATCAAAGTGAAGAAATTTTTTGTGTATCTTGTGTCATTGTGTATTTTCAGTGTTCGGAGCACGGACATTAATAATTAATTAAGAAGTAATAAGTATACTTATGTCTCTGGTTCAGAGGGGAGCCTGTAAAGTCCTGACACACCTGAAAGATGGATAATCCTCAGGAATGTTTTGATCTTTGAAAGCAACAATTAATAAACAGTTTAAAACTTGTACAACCTGTATTTTTAGACTGACTGTGTTTCACTGAACTCCATGTTTCATGCAAATATATATGCTTCACATTACAAGTTTACGTATAAGAAATTGCAGCACATGCTGGATGTGGTTTACTTTAATGCTCCTCTGGGTCAAGGTTCTGCAAGCTGAGGTTCTAGGGCCACATATGCCTCTTCAGCATGGAGTTGCTTCTTGTAACTTCCACCAAAATCAACATGAACCTGCTAACATCAGGAAGTGGATCATTTTAGCAGGTTTTTCCTTTCTATTTGTTTTTCTCACTTGCACATAAACTTTCTGAAGCAGAATGACACTCATATTACAAACAGGTTGTTCTCTCTGTGTGACTGATTTAGAACCAGAACTGAACTAACACGACTTGAGTTTGACTGAAATGTCTGTAAAATGCAGCAGTCAGTTGAACTTTCAGTCTGACTCTCCTGATCCACCATAAACCAACATGTTACACCAGACTGGAGACAAATTACATTAAAAACAGCTAATAGTTTGTAAATCTATTGAAAAGACATCAGAATACAATATTGTTGTATTAAACAATGATTTTAATAACTGCCTCTGAAAAAAGTTGTTTTCTTTATTTAAGTAATAAACTACTAAACTACATCCATCCAACCATTTTTATAACCTCTTGTTCCTGCAGGATCCTGGAGGCTGGTGTTTATCTCCAGCAGAATGAAGAACATTCTGATGTTTATGTTTGTTTTTTATTGACATAAAAACTTCCTACTTTTACTGTAAGTCATTCATTCAGTCATTGTTTTAAGTTTGAAGTCAAGTGTGTTTGCGTGAAAATATTGACTGAAATAAATAAATAAAATAAACTAAAGTAAACTGTAAATGGGCGATTTATTGTATACATTGTTTAATCCTAATTTGAAGGGTATGTGTATAAATGGCTCTTTGAAGGTTGCAGATCTGCGGGTGACCGTGCGCTCGGTGTAGATCCAGTCCGGGTTTTCTTCGTCTCTTCCCCCTCCAGCTGAGGCTGTAGGTTGCGTCTGGTGGAGGGAGAGCGATCCGAGCTGGGCTGCCCTGAATGGACTGACAGAAGTGGGATTTACATTTTATCGGGTGTCGCGCGCTTTAAGAGAACAAAACAAACAAATAAATAAACAAACAACACGCGGAAAACCTGCGATTCCTGCTCGATGTGTGTTCCTGTTTTCGGTGCTGGTATCATGTCCATGTGTCATCGACGGGAGAGGATTGAACTTAGCAGCGGTCTAAATTTACCGAAGAGGGAAACCGATCCAAGGTCTCGCTGCCTCTCTGGAGCGGAGTATTATTAGCAGTTCAGACAGAGCAACTGTCTCTCTGTGGTATGTAAAGCATTTCAGCCGTAAACGCGTAAATAAAAGCAGACGGACAAACACAAAACGAGCTTTCCAGGCTGTGCGTCCGGAGAATTCAATGACAGCGGTCAAGTGCAAAATAATAATAAACAGCGGCGATGAGGCGGTTTTTACACGGTTATAAGACCCTCTTCCGCCAGTCAGACAGACGAAAACAGGATCCAACCCCGTCCGGAGCCTTTCATCGACGTGCTGCCCTTTAAACTCTTAAAGCTTTGCTGTTTTCTTTTTATTTCTTCATCTGATTATTCTTCAGATGGTTTTTGTGCGTGTAAAAGTGCACTGAATTTGATCTATTGACGTCGACCTCCAGGCACTTGCACGTCCGAGTGGGTATTTTAAGGAGGGGCGAGAGTGTATAGGAAACAAAGTGAAGAAAAAAATATTGAATTTGTTTTGGGGTTTTTTTGGATTCTTAGAAAGTGTTTTTGCACGGAATGTTTTCAGCATGTAAATCTGTTTATACTGGATACCATTTATAATTTGAATCCCTCTTTTTTTATCTTTATAGGTGATGCATTTCAGTTACACAATTAAAATACCATCTTGATTTACTAAACAAGGATAAAAAAACAAAAGGAGATTGTAAGAATTCCACTTTTTTATGAGCAAGAGATAAACAATCATCTGGCTCCCATGCTGGCTGCCAGAAGTCCGCTCCTCCACACCCTCAGCCATGCCTGCTACAACAAAACCCACCAGGAGACAAACACCTCAAAGGAAAAAAGCCCAGAGAGTGACCAGAATCAAGACTCCAACCCAGAACTCAGATAAATCCAAGGGGAGAAACACAGAGAAGTTCCAGAAAGCCCCTGCAGAATCCACACGGTCAGCAACTGCTAGAGCACAAGCAAAGTCTGGACGAAGTCCCCATGGAAGAGGTAAAGAACCCAGGAGGTCCCCCAGCAGAGTCAGCCAGGCCCAAACTGCAACAGGATCTGCAAGACTTAGACGGTCAAGTAGTCTGCCTGAAAACTGTGGCAAGTTACAGGACTCCTTAGGACAGAGGAGGTCCCAACGGGACACGCAAGCGTCCGCTTTTACCTGTCAGACTCCTAAACCATCCAGAGGACGGAGAAACAGCAGAGGGAGCACTAGAAGGGGAGCAGCATCCCATCAGCGAAAAACAAAAATCAAGCCCTCAAGCACCAGCACTAACGATTCAGATCCCGATGAAGAAAATGAGAAACCGAACGATGAAAACAATGAAGAGATTCTCACAGCTGATGATAAAACCGCTGCTGAAGCTCCTTCAGTTAAAGAGCAGGAGGTTAACAGCGCTAAAGATACGTGTGATGACACGCTGGGAGACGATGTGCAGCACAGCTGTGACGCTCTTATTAGTCAAGACACGGAGTCTGTCAATCATAACCATGAAGGTGACTTGAAGCGCGTCTCTGAGCCTACAGATTGTGACGGTGTTGATGAACAGTCACGTGGTTTTAGTGATGGAAGGGACGCTCACACCTCTGACACCTCAGACTCAACAAGCAGTGGTTTACTGGCGGTGCAGGCCAGTGGCGAGGAAAACGATGCTTCATCCGTCATTGGAAATGAGCTCGATCATCTTGCCAGGGATGGCGAGCAAAATGATGGGTGTTCTGCCCAACAAGAGGAGGGTCAGGTGTTGGGTGTGGAAGAGAATAATCCAGATGAAAGCAGATCAGACGTCATACAGAGAAAAGATGAAATAAATCACCCGAGACTTGAGATTTTGGAAGCGGAGAGACTCGTTAAGAGACAAAATGAGAGCCTGGAAGAGAAGAAAGAAGCTGCTGTGGAGCTGAGTAAGTGTGAGATTAAAGACGAACAGCAGAACAGCATCTTCATTAGTCCTGCTGACTCCCAAACCAGCACTCCAACCCATCAAACCACAGATCCACCTCATTGTAATACGGATCTAACAGCACTGCCAGCATCACCTGCACAGGTGTTACTGGTCTCCAACACAACTACCTCAAATCCAACCAAAGCCCTGTCCACCTCAGACTCCTGTGAGCTAGAGGCCGTGAACAAGGCTAAAACAGATATTCAGCCTGTCATTGATGGTGCTAAACCTCAATTCCCAGGGTCATCAGCTGACCTTGACTCTGCTCCAAAGGTGCAGACTGTTATAGTGAAAAGAAATATGCCGGTTATCATCTGCATGGACTCCCTCAAACCTACAAGTTTGAAGGAGTTCAGTAATGGAGAACCTCGTCAACAGCACGGCTCAATGATCCGTTCTCCTGAGGAAGGAAGACACCATTTCACACCAATGGAGACCAAAGATAGTGGATTAAATCAAGAGCATTGGGGGTGCAGCGGTCAGGAGGAAACATCTCTACTCTCCTTTTCACTGGTTACTCAGTCCAGCACAGACACCCCCGCAGCTAAGCGTGGACCAAACCTCCTGGAGGACATCGTTCAGGCGTCAGTGCCAGAAGAGGACTTAGAGCCAAAGATCTCCACTCCTTCGCTTGACAGCAGCTCCACCTTCTCCTGCAGCTCAGAAAGCACTCGCTCCTCGTTTTCCCTCGACACTGAGTCCGAGACAGGGTACGGAGAGGCCGGCCTCTCGGGTCCACCTGGATCAGGCAGTGCTGGGACTGCAGGCTCGCTCTCATCTCTAAAGCCAGGGAGAAGGGAGAGGAAGAAGAGGAGCAGGTGTGGAGCGTGCGCGCCGTGCCTCAGGAAGATTAACTGTGGCCAGTGCAGCTGCTGTCTCAATCGCAGGACTGGCCACCAGATATGTAAGCTGAGGAAGTGTGTGGAGCTAAAGAGGAGAAGACCTTCATATCTCATCGGCTGTGATGCACAGGTGAGTCTTTTGTTTTATTGCTGCTCTTGATTGACATTTAATTAGTCGAATCCTGATCTGAACTTTGATTGGACTTGGATCTGGTCTGGATTCTGATTATGACCCACTTGTAAAAGCTAATGATCAGGAGCTGAATGAAGCAGACAGTTATAACAGAAGGTCTGACTTGCAGATGGTGGATTTTCTCAGTTTGCATTTACACATTTATGCCAAAGTTGAGGGTCTTTTTTCTGTAAAAACATCACTGATTGTTTCTAAGTGAAAGTGGAAGTGCTTCATGTGTCTGTTTGTGTGTGTGTGTGGAGAATCGATGGTTGTAGAAGGGGAAGGAAATGGCACATGACTGGCAGCAGCTCAGCACGTGTTTAAAGTGTTTCACTGCTATTACAAATGTCTGTGTGTCCTCTGTGTCGCAGTCAAGAGAACAACTAGTGCCTATATCTGTGAAATCCTTCAAAATAAAAGCCACTCGTGATTTTCACCGATGAAATACAGAACCTGTTCAAATAAGTCAACGTGTCAGCGTTGTTTCTTCTTTGGATTTAGGCTTCAGTTGTTTTAGACTGTAAGCCTTGACGAGATCAGGGCTTCACGGCCATCTGCTGCAGGACATCTGTTTCTTCTTGAAGGTGGTTCTTTATAACTCGTCTATGTTTAAAGCTCAAGCACTTTATTTTATTTTCAGCGATACATAGATATGAAAACAGTGAAAAGAGAACTGGTTGATTAAGATGAATATGCTAAATATTTATACACAGTAATGTGCATAGTTCAGCGACACATGAAGGTGTGTGAAAGTCCACGTGTGTGCTCTATATAAGCGTATGCACATGTGCTTTCCAAACACTGAGAGTTGTAATAGAAGCAGCAGTAGTAGAACAGGTTATATAACATCAGTGTTTGGGGGGGGGGGGGGGGGGGGGGGGGTCATTTTTTATGCTTTATATCTGATTAAATGGGCGTTTAGGATGGAAATACTGTGATTTCTTTCTATATTTTGGATTACTATCAGTTTTGGGTCAGTCTTTGTGTGTATGTGGTGTTGAATCTGATGACAGACTAATCTGGCCGTGCCTCTTATTACTGCCTGACGTACGTGTTTGTGTCAGCATGCATGCTGCAGGTTCTCACACAGTGACACAGAACTGCTGATCCACTCTGATTCAATCAGCGCAGCCGCTTGTTGTTGTGCCCAGAGTGACATCACATCGAGCCGCGCTTACACACAGAGAGCGTCCGTGTTTGTCACTTTAAAACAGGGTTTTTGTGCGTCTGCAGGGGGTGGAGCCTGCAAAAGACGCATCAATCTATCACCGTCAGCGCAATCACATGTGAACTAATCTCAAACTTCATCTTTCTCTTGTTTGTAAACAGAGAACCAGTAAAGCGAGGTTGTCTCAGTTCTCGTCTTACTGCGTGTGGGCGGTTCACTTAAGGTGCACTTTAAGAGTGAGTTACACGTTAGCGTACTCGCCGGCCAGTCTTGCCGATCCAGATCACACGCCCTTCCAGTGAATGTCTGAAACTTGTTAGGACTTAAAAAAAAACATACAGAGGCCAACGAGGACTTCATGTAGAGACATGTGGATTGTATTCCTGGTTTCACCAAACTGCAGCTGTGGTTTGGTTTAATTTGACTTAATTATGAAATATTACACATATATGCAACACCCTCTTGCAGAAGTACATCCAAAAAATATATTTTCACCCCAGACCCAAGAGTACAATAAGTTAGAGAGTTAAAAAACGTGCTTTTAGGATAGAAAACTGGATTTGTTAACGGTTTGCGGCTTTGTTTTCTGTCGAGCAGTAAGGACAAAGTTGAGATCTGGTCCCAAATACTTGGAGCAGAAAAAAAAATACCTGAAGTCACAGAGTACCAAAGCTGCTGTTTGCGTATTTAGCTGAAACAGTCCTGACATGTTTAGAGCTGTAGGCCACATGAGCAAACTCAGGGTTTACAGCCTGTTTGTGTCAGAAGAAGGAGGTATTTCCTTCACTAAAACAGAATTGTAGAAATTAACACATGTTAACTCACCCAGTCATATCACTACAGAGGATGGGAACCATTTTGTGCTCAGGCACCCTTTAATTTTTTTTTTTTTTTGCATAAGGAAGTTTATAAATGAATGTAATATACAAGAAGCTTTGAGATCACATGATGCACCTGTTATATGGCTTTACACTCTCTGTAATTAGACCACATTGTTTTAACCTGTGTGTGTGAACAATATGTCACTTAAAGGAAAATATTTTGAATTTAACATTTAATGCATGACTGCACGGTGGTGCAGTTGGTTGCACTGTTGCCTTGCAGCGTGGAGGTCCTGGTTTTGAAACCAGGCTGGGATCTTTCTGTATGGAGTTTGCATGTTCTCCACGTGCACGTGTGGCTTTTCGTTTCTGACTTCCTCCCCCAGACCAAAAATATGCTTGAGGTTAATTTGAAACTCTAAAATTGTCCATAGGTGTGTGTGAATGGTTGTTTGTCTATATGTGGCTCTGTGGCGACCGGTCCAGGTGTGACTCCACCTCTCGCCCAATGACTGCTGGAGATACACACCAGCTCTCCACGACCCTGAACAGGAATAAGCGGGTATAGATAATGACTGACAGCATGTGGACATTACAAATACACTGATGTCTGATGAGGCTTAAGCTGGATCTTAATGTACTAGCTAAAATATTTAATTCGCTACATTAGCATTAGAGTTTAGCTCTACATTTTCACAACCTGCATGCCTCCACTCAGCTTCTCCTGCAAACTCATTTATCTCTGCCCTCCTTCCACTCCTGCTTGTTTTGCTACAGTTCATTAGCCTAAAGGAGTAGCCCAGCTGAGATATCATGTGTATCTGGGAAACACTTTTCAATCCTGCAGACAAGACGAGGAGAAGGCAGTCTGCTGCACTCAGCTTTGCAACATATATTTAAAGCTGTGTGCTTGTCTCTTGGCCATAATGGAGGGGTCATTTGTGCACACTGCTGTGTGTGTGTGTGTGTGTGTGTTACTATTGTAAATATTTTCAGCTGCTTTCAGTGCAGATCTTCACGCAGCAACATCCTGGTCGCTCTATAATGGAACAAGCCTAGTTTGAGTGAGAATGATTTGTCCCAGTGGGTCTGAAGCTCTCTTCCCCCTCTTTCAATAGATACAAACAGAGGTCTCAAGGACTGGCAGTTGCTATGACAACCTCTGTGTCTGTCTGCTGACCTTTGACCCCGCTAAGGTTGCCCGATGCATTACTCTCATGGTCGTTATGAGGATTAGTAGAGATAACTAGCTAACGTGTACCACTGTGGGTTTAAAGCTGTAAAATCACTAACGCCAGAGAATCACATTAAACATCTCAGGCGCTTCTGCTCAGGTCGGGTCAGTGAGTGAAGGTTATTTACACAAATTGTTCTTTTTCTTTTAAATCGACCCTCTGAGTTCAGGAGTTGCAAATGCTTATAGAACTACATGTGTTAATAATCTATCTTTTCTGTTCTACCACTACTATGTTTGCTGGTAAGCTACTTTTGGCACCATAGACAGCTGTCAACAATAACATTTGACTATTGACACATGGAGAGGAAAGCAGGTATAATTTTGTTATAGTGATCCTGGAAGTGCTTCCATGGATCTAAGAGGGGAAGTAGCAGCTCAGTGCTGCTGATCAAATGCACTTGATTAATTGATCATCATCCATTGTTACATTTGAACACTGTCTTTTGGACAGATGAGACTAATTTAGAAATGTTGGCATTTTATGGTGGAGGGCTGATGATTTGGGCATTTTTCAGGGGGTTGTACCAAAGTATTCTATAGGCAGATATAAGATTATCTGTCAGACAGCTAAAGCTTGGCTGGAACTGTGTCATGCAATGGGGCAATACTCCCAAGCACATCAGCAATTTAACAACAGAATGTCTGAAAAAGATTAAAAAAAAAAAAAAACAAGGTGTTGCAATGGTTAAAAGTCTAGACCTCAACGTGAATGAAAACCTGTCGTAGGACCTTGAGAAAACTGCATAAAAAAGGCCTGTGAAGTCCAATAAACTGAAACGATGTTGTAAAGAGAAGTGGGTCAAAATTCCCCCCTCAATGTGAAAGACTGATAAAGTTATACAGAAAACAACTACAAAAAGGTTCTACAAGCTGTTTAATCATGGGGTGTTCTTTGTTTTTACACACAGCTTTTCCATGGTGGTTTTGTTTAGAACATATTGACATGGTGGAATATTTCAAGTGTTTCTGTACACTTGAGGTGATAGCTAAATAATTTTAGAATCTGGTAAAGATCAGATCCTTTTATCATATCCTGAAATGTGAAACCTTAAAACTGAAAGAGGGTGTACTTTCTTTTTACCATGACTTTATGTTGAAAAGATTTTACAGCATGTTAGCATCTTCAGCTCTGGTGTTCTTGCTCTGCAGAAGTCAGGACCTGTAAACTAGGAAATAAAGCTTGACCTTTGTTGTGTAATCCAGCAGAAAGTTACATCTCCTTAAGTTGCAAAACTAAGGGAAGAGGATTGTGTTTTCATGTGGGGGTTGTGTACATTGTCTAGTATGTTGGGGAGTATTTTACAAGCAGTTCACAACAGTCTGCACTGCATCACCTTTGCATCAAATGAAGTATGAGATGAGTTCTTCTGAGAATATGACTATGGAGACTCTATCTTCACACTGGTAGAAAGATTTTTCTGAAACAAGACTTTTTCTTTGTTGTTTTAACAAGTATTCTTGTAAAAACTCTAGAAATGTCTTCATCCCCACAAAAACCCCTATAAACTACTAAAAACACCAGAGTAACTGTGACAGGGTGTATGCGTTGATGTAACGCTGCCTTGATGATGCACCAAAAACAAAAAACAAGGCATGGAGATTTGGTTAGCTGACGTTATCATTTTTATTGTTTTGGCTGTCCACATGAAAACAAGATTTTTTTGTCTCTGGAACCCATTTTTTAAATATATGAATTCAGGACTCCTAATATATCATTTCCATGTGGACACAAGGTCAAAACTATAAAACGCCATCTGTGTACTCATTGTCTTACTGACCACTCAGAGCGCTGTTACACTACAAGTTACGCTCACACACACCGATCAGGGAGTTCAGCGTCTTGCCCAAGGACACTTGAACGCGTGAAGAAAGGAAGCTGGAATCAAACCACCAACTTTCACATTGGAAAGCGAACCCTCTTTCCTCTGCGCCACAGCCTCTGTTGACTGTTCAAGCTGTGGAATGTCGTTGCTCTCTTCTCTGTGTTAGTCACTGACAGATAAATCATCCTTCCCAAAAATAAAAGCTCAGTTTTCTCTGCTAATAGTTTGCAAGTGGGCAGTCTGGCAGTAATCTGCTAAACAGATTCCCATCCACACTTTTTTTTTTTTTTGTATTCCTTTTTATCACATACATGTGTGGGACATTAGAGGAAAAGTGTAGCGAGGGAGATTCGTGAAGTGTCAAAGATACAGCCAACATCTTAACGGAGCCTACTCATTATGACGAGGCAGAGGGAGTTTTACTCACGCTCTGCACTCCTCTTCTACAGTACTGAAATATCTTACGTCACAAGTTTCCCCATGATGATTAAGGCTGCAGTGTATTTTGCCAGCTAAATTTATAATAACCCCATGAGGTTGTTATCTCCAGTAGCAGCAGAGCTTTGGGAGTCACCCAGAAACATGATCTGGAAATGGGGAGAAATGCCTGTTTTATTTAATTTATAGGTTCGTTAATTGGCCAGAATCTGTTTTACATCACAGATGTGACTTTTTCGAGATGTTCAAGAGCCAGTCAGCCGCTGACAGACCGAAATCCTCTCTGCTGCTGTTTGACATAAATGCACCCTCAGCTATCCGCTGCAAGAAACCACATGGCAGTCGGTTTGTTTTACTACAATATTTGTAATTTTGCAAGGTATTTGTTACACTTTGATGCCACTAATTCTTCTCTGCTGAGCCCACTTAGTTTTTCTACATCTGAGAGTTGTGAGTCTCTAAGTCCTTGGATAAGCTTTGAAGTCGTGCCACTTGGTTTCTCTGTGTGAAAAGAAATCCTGACTTTGCCCCCTTTAAAGAAATACCACTCAAATCCTGCCAAGGGCACACAATGGTCTCGTTCTGGAGAAACCAGAGTTTATTCATGCAAACAATCTAAACCAGCCTAATAAAGAATTGAACTTATAAACCAGAAGAGGATAAAAAGAAGTTCTTATTATGTCATTTGGTTGTTTTTGGAGGATATAAAGTGTTTAATGGACTTCTGGAGTTTGAAATTATTTGTCTACAAACATGCATGTGTGTGTGTGTGCATGCACACAGTTGTGGTCATGCAACCAATATGTCTACTCAGCATGTGGCAATAGCACAAACATGTTAGCTTTTTTCCTGTGTGATTGTGAGAAGGGCTGAGGCTCCAGTCCTAAACTCATGTTGGTGTCTACATTTGGGTCACTGTGTTTACATGTGTATCAATGTTTACACAAACCAAAGAACTCGTTCACCTTTCTGTTTTATGCTTCGTTACATCAAAACTCATGGTGTAGGTTTTGGCTTTTTAGATTAAAAAGAGCATTTTATTCTTGTTTACAATTATATTTTGTCATCTTTAGATTCTAATGAAGTAAAAAGTCTGTAACCACTTTCATATTATGGTTTCAGAACTGGAAAGCCTTGCAGCTTCACTGGTATGGAAGCAATTTGATGTCTGGATGAAGATTTGAAGATATGTAATAATATATTTTATATATATTTCTTTCTCTGAAAAAATTTAAAGTGGCAATTGAGCTCTGATCTGATGCCCTCTTACTGACCCACCACTGTCAGCTCCAAAACTAGGTCTACATGGGCTGATGTTGATTAATATAGTTTTTCATAAAACAAGCTGTATGCAAAATTGGACTGTGAGTGAGAATCATCTGTCCTTAAAATAGTTCCATGTTTTGGCAATAAACCATTCAGACACCAAGTGTGAAAACTACCAACTTATATTTCTGTTTGTGTGTGAGGGCTCTGCAGTTGAGGGTCACAGGAAGTCGCCATGGTGGCATTTAGTCACTGTCTTGATTCTGTGGAGGAGTTTTTGGTGTCTTCAGAAAGTCCTGCAGATTTTAATCTCAATGTTTTCTGTAAGGAAATGTTGCTGTTTGGAGTTTTACTAGTCAGCGTCTAAATGTTTGTGTGAGTTGGTCTTTTGGTCTTTGACCTGTGCAAATAGGTGTTTGGGTGGATTGTGTGAGAGGTTGTACATGCTTCAACAAGATGAGGGGGCAGGTCCAAGTATGGCTACAGGTTTTCCTATTTTCCCCTAGTTATTAGCACTCGCTTAACCACTCCAAAACAAACACACACACACACACAGACATACTGCTTTACTTAAATCTGAATATCCAAAAGTAATAATCACCAAGTTTTGACTTTAGTAAAACATGAAGAGAAGAATCCACCACAAACTTCAAAGATCTGAAGTTTTTCCATGAGAATGAGAGAAGTTTACATCAGTGTCCACCATAATGGCTGTGATGACAGCGTTTGGCAGCATTCCTGTTTGGCACAGATCCATCGCTGGGCCGGTCCCCAGTGGGTCAGTCCACATGTGTCAGAGACACTTTACGATTGTGTCTGAGAACAGCTTTCTTTACTTCAGTTGCTGCACATGTTAAATGTAGATTAGGGTGATTAATGTCCAGACTGCACGCTCCTAACGAGAGCCGGGCTGTTTGTCAAATAGAACCAACATGTGAGACTCTTAAGGAGGTAAAATTATAACTACAGTGGAATATAGTCACAGTGATGCTGGTGGTGATACGAGCTTTAAAATCAACTTAATGTCTCTTTTTTTATCACAGTGACATTAACATCAAACCTTCCAAAAAATAAGAACAATCCTTGAACAATCAAGACAAGTTTGTAAAGGCAGTACACTGCTAAAGACACTGGCTAAAGTCTGGATTTTGGGTTTGTTCAAAATTTGCCCCAAAAAGTGACAAATTAAGGGGTGTGGCACTACACCTGTCAATCATTAAACCCAATAAAAATCAACAAAATAAGGCTTGTCATAGATCAGGCTTGTTTCAGAGTCCTTTTCTCAAACGCACGTGCTGATTGTGGGTTAACATGGTAGCAGTTGGTAGGCGTGTGTGTTTTACACTAGCTTGAATGATTGTTTGGTTTGGCGTAACCTGTTCATCATCTCAAACCTGCTAGACCGCCTGTCATGTTCACATTCAGAGCAGAGCTCAGTCGTAACTGTCACCATGATTTGCACCACGAGGCCGTTTACCTGCAGTGTGTGTGTTTTATTTGTTGTTTTTCTGATTGGGACGCGTTTCTGATCATAAGTAAAGGTAAGAATTGAACCATTTGTGGGTTTTTATTTCAATCTGACAGGAAGAAGCTAAAAATGTGTTTTGTTTTTTTATGTGCAGTAAAACTCAGATGTAACATGGGACTAGATGAATTACTATCTGTCAGGATGTGATGGATTTGTTTGAGTTTGTTGTTCGAAGGTTGGCTGTGCATTAACTTTAGTATGTCTATTGTTCCTGGATATCAGTGTGATTTACACATGAAATAACCCTGTGATTGAATAACTGGGAAAATACTGTTATTATAAACTCTGGAGTTCATGACAGTCAAAGAAAATGTACTTTGTGGTAGTAAAATTTACTCCAGAGCACCATTGGATTGAGTTGTTTCATTATTTAAAAGAAAACTTATTTTACATATTGACAAATTGAACAAACATCAATTTATCTAAAAGTCTATGACTTTAGAAATGCTAACTGATATTCGCTGGTTTTGTTTTAAGACTCTGGGTTTGCTGTGAAACCACATAGTTGTGCAGCCACACCACGCAGGAGTTCCAGTGTGATAAGATGAGAGCATCTAACTGACTGACTGATAGTAAATCACATGACTGTGACAAAAACAGTTCGCTGACAGTCTGGAAACCATGCTAACCTAGATTTGTATTAATCATTGAGGCCGCACCATCCCTGCTGCTACAGTCAAGCACATGTTGGTAGCTGAAGTGTTAAAGTCAGCCACTGGCTCCCGCTGCACTTTGTGTTCCCTTGTCCTGGTGTGACCCCAGCGTCTTGGCCACGTAGTCGCCTTTCAAAGGAGAGATTGCTTTACCCGTTCATGACCTATTTTCTATCATTGTTTTAAGCTTCACATCTTCTGGATTCTTTTCTCTTTTTTCTACCTGGATGAGGACAAATGAGAGGAAGTTTTACGGAGGAGGTATAAAAACGTGGGGATGCTGCAGAATAATGTGCGGCACACATATGCCACTGTGTGGAATAATGGAAAAAGCATGGGGGAGTACAACAAACCTCATAAAGACGGGACACACTGCAACATTTCATTATCAAAGCTCATGTGCTTTAAAACTCAATGAGTCACACAAACACATGCTGACCAGCAGAACTGTCATGTGACGCTGGCTCCTGCATTAAAGACTCAATGTTGTTCTAATTTGCTTTGAAACAACGTTTACATTTTGAGTCTAAAAAGTATTAAAGAAAAACAACAAATGAGGTATTTTTGTTGTATCCAACAAAGTTTTTGCTCCTAAACTAACTTAAAAAAGCTAAAGCGTCCCTTTACTGATAAGACAAGGGTGTTAAGGGTTAATGTCCCAGTAGTGACACAGTTGTTTTGCTGTGATCCAGATCCAGCATGTTCCTTCTCCGCTCCACAGCTTTCCTCCAGTCCCTGTGCGTAAGGCTGGAGTAAAAAGCCCACATAGGGGATCCTTTGTTTAGAAGAGTCTAGGCATGGAAGATAATTTACAAGCGTCTAACGTCCTCATGCCATTGGCTGATGATGCTCTGTCTGCATCTGCAAAAGGCATCCCATATGTGTATGTGTGTGTCAGTGTGTGTAGTTGTGCAGCGAATGTGTGCCCCTCTGCTGCTGTAGCAACACTTTGTTACAACGGCTCCCGGTCACCTTAGTCATGACACCCGGGGGCTCGCCTTGCGTACGGCTACTGTGGCCAGCGTTTCCTTGAGTCTGGAGGAAGGCAAAGCAAAATGGCCACCAGTACTGTTTAAGAATATCGTGCCTAAAGTAGAGGGGTTTCCTCTGAGGACAGACGAGGTAAAGCCAACGAGGAGGGTTCACGCTGCAGTGTCTTATTTTGTTGCAGATGGATTGTCTACAGAGGAGTCCACAGAGAACTTGTCTCCTGTTGTCTCTGTGTTTTTGTAACACTGGATTTAGCTGATCAGAGGGCTTTATATGCTGGTGTTGTTACTTAATCAAGGAAGACTTCTGTGTGTGAGTATCTGGTTTGTGTTGTCTTGGAGCTTTTGGAAAAACTCAAAGAAGCTCATTTGCACTGTAAAAAAATACATACAAACTTGTGTTTTATCTCTTCTAAATATATTTTGCTGATATTTTATCTGTTGCATTATTGTCCCTAATGTTATTAAGGTCTCACTGTAAAACTCCTATTAAATTTTACAGCTGATTGAACTCTGTCCACTGCCCATGAACTGTGATCCAGTTCTTCGAAGAGCATTAGGTTTATTGACACCTGAGTACGGCAGTTCCTGTCTCACTCTATCCTTTCATGTAGTTTGATGTTTTGTTTTGTGTCAGACTACGTGACATCGAGCTCAAGCACAGACAGGAAATGCTCAGTGAATGAATGAAGGAAATTCTCACATGTTCAGAGAAACACACACTCGCGTTCTTGGTCAGGAAGGAAACACGCATGCTTTATCTCAGAATGTTGTAAGGTAATGGTATATTACACTTTGTACATCCACAACTAATCAAAAAACACAGATTAATGTAGTTTTATTAGTATTTTGTGGGTTTTTGGTTTATGGCTGTTCAGTCTATGTATATTTATGGGCAACGCGTGAGTTTGTTTGCCTTTGTTGGTTGCTTGTAAATGAATACACACTCCTGCAAACCTCCTTGGAGACACATGACTCTTTGGCTTGTTCGGAATTGCAAAGTAGATGCACTTGCGTTGCTAGGTTAAGTAATTTGTGTGTGAACCAATCACCTTTAGCTGCTCTTGTGTTTATTTTGTTGAGTCTTAAGGTTTTAACAGACATGGCGTTTGGACTCAGTTTGCTTGAAGAAAAAAAAGAGTGTGTTTTCTTGAGTGTGAGGGTAACTTTAGACGCCCCGAGGCAGATACAACAAACATATCACAGAAACACAGACCCAAACTCATCACAGACTCAGCTCCCTCCAGAGACGCGGTGGCTAAATGAGAACACATGACTCCTCATTTACATCCTGCCTTTAGCTTTCTGTTATCATAAAGCTTCATGTTACATAATTAAAAACAGCAGCACTACTTTGATGGCAGCTGAAGATGATAAACACTCGGACGCGTGAATAGTTGCGTGCACGTTTGTGCTGACACGTGGGAGTCTGCTGCAGTGCTGGAAGACAGCCAGTTCTGCTTTGTCTTTGAAAGCAGAGTGTTGTGACACACTATCTTTTCCCCTTTTTTCTTGGCATGTCACTTCTTCTTCACTTGTTTAAATGTTGCAGTGGCTCATTTTTACATGGAGCAAACACCCTTCACGTTTGCAGCTTTGATAACCATCTGGTTATTTCTTGGTCAAGCTGCATGTTTCTTGTAGTAAGCCAAGATCCTAATATCCTTGTAATTTGCAGCAGACACACCAGGTAAAGAAGTTGAATTAGTTAAGGGGATTAGGAATTAGTCCCATCCTATTAATGTTGTTTAATATGGTAATAATAATAAGACACACTGAGCCAGTTAGCAAGAACTTCAGTGTAAAACTCAGCCCCAGATTCACTAAGAATGCACTCATATGAACCCACTATCTGCTCTCTTAGCATCATATTTACAATAAAATGAGGCTAATGATATGCTGGCACAAACTGGCCGTACTGGCTATGAAGTTCAGCACATGTGAACAATTTGCTCCCTTGTTTTGTGTCTGACAGTAATCATCCCACAGGATAACGACTTTGGATTTGGTTTCTTAACCTCTAGATGTGAAACACTGTCGACCGAAATGTTTTGGATTCTGAATGGAAAACAAAAACAATGAGATTTCACCACATCGTATATTTAGATGCAACAATGTCTGTTACTTATCAGAAAGGACGATTATAACATCTTCCTGATGCGTCTGTCTTCTTTTTGTGTCGGCAGCAGTGCAGCAGATTGTTCCTTTTGCTCTGTTTCTTCTCCTTAAAGGAAAATACACCAGCTCTGAACAGATAGTAAAAGAATCATACCAAATGCTTGTCCAAAATTGTTGTTAATTAGACTTTTTTATTTTTTACTCTAGCGGTAATTTTACATTAACATGGGCTGATTTTCTGTCAAATGGTTGCATAATATCTCGTTTAAATGTAAGCAAATTGCACCTGTTCAGCAAGTTGTTGTTTGTTTTGCAATTAAATTTAAGGCTTTTATTCCCTTTGCAAGGGCTTTCAGAATTAGAATAATGTGCAAAGCCCTAATTTGCAACCCAAAAAGATGTAAATATAAACCACTGGTTAATGTGGGCCAGAATTTTTAATGACTTTTTACCAAACATATTGAGAAGAGTCATGACTGTAGAGATAGAAATAGACATGTTCATGTTACTCCTAATTATCTGAGCAATTGTTAGTATAAAATCCTCAATTTTCTTGCATCTTTCATAATTAAGTTATGCAGGTCAAAAATCCACTCAGCAGCAGATGCTTGGTTGCCAAAAAATTATCTAAAACTTCATTTATCAGATGGACAATCGTGTGCTATATAACTAGTATAACAATACCTTAAAACATTCCTTTTATCAGTAATTCCAGACTAAATACACTGTATCCAAATTGCGGGTATTAATAAAGACACTTGAGAAGAACTTCAGTCTGAGTTCACAATATGTTGTAACAGATACTTCTCTTTAAACACCTGTGGTGGGACATTTCTCCATCCTGATCCTCTCAGATCTCAGTGCTGTCTTTGTTCTCCACCTTTAATTGAGGGCTTTTAGCTCTGAAAGTTGACCTCATCTTTTACTTTTCACTGCATTCCTACTCAAGGATGCTTGTTCATGCTTTTGCCTTAAAGTCATCACATGTGTAATGTCACATGGCTCAGTTCTTTGTACGCCACATGCTTCCATCAAGCATACTGTTTTTATTTTAAACAGGATGTCTCAGTGTCTTTGAAACTGACCTTTCACTGCACAAACTTTGGCTTCATTTTTAAACACAAAGCTGATATTGTTTTATTGCTTTCTCTTGATCTGTAACATGGATTTATGTACTGTATATCTCCTGCTGCAAACTCTTTAAAACAGTGACCAAAATGGGATTTAATGAGAGGTTTTGCCAGATAAACAGTAATGAAAAACATAACTCGAGCTCCCCTGTTGTTTTACTGGTTTATTAAAGGGGATAAACTCACAGCTTGTGTTAAGACACTTCATGAAAGCTCACAACAGCTGAATTCTAACAAATTGTTCTTTTTTTTGACATTGTTATCTTGCAACATTGTTTATCATTACTGGAAGTTTTAATTTAGAAGGTGATTTATGTCCTCATATGACAGCATGTTGTAATTTTTAGAGGTTAGACAGTATTAGGTGTTTGACTGATGGAAGTGCGAATAAATAATTTATTACTGCAACTAATACCACTTATTATGAATGAAGCGGCCATGTTGGATTTTGAGGACCGGGCTGGGGGAACCTCCACTTTTCCAAGTTGAATTTCAGAATTTGGGAGCCATTCTAATGGATTTTCATGACTGGGAACTCTAAAATTGTGAGTTAGACACCAGTAGTTGCAGAGTTACATACTGGGTGTGTTTACCAAGACTTTTGGGAGCAATCAGTGAGATGGTGCTTCCTCTGGGTGATTGTATCTTAGTTCGAATCTGTTTTTACTAATTGGACTAGCTGCTTGGTGCCACTTTCTTAACAATCCACAGTGGTTAAACACAACTTTGTATTATTGTATAGATAAATGTTCATTAGAAAAAAAACACCTTATTTAAAAATAAGATTTTCATTTTAAGCATGTTTTTAGCTACTTTATGCAAGTTTAACCACACCCAGTTAAAAACAGGGTCATGACCATAAAATACTGGCAGTGACGTTGGAGAGGTTCCACACATTCATCCCTGACAGTGAGAATACGACAACAAGCTGGCGAGGAGGTTGAAATCATCTTTGATTGATCCTATATGAAAAAACCTGAACCTGGACACAGAAAGTTTGCGAGTTACAGACCTTCATGAGGTTTCATGATGTTTATACATCGCGTTTATGGAGATTCTAATAAATGTAGATCTTTAAAAGCAACTTCAATATATATCCAATGTTTTTAAATTGATTAAACTCTTTCTAATGTTCATTTTGCATTTCAAATAAATGTTTTCTTAAGTAAAAAAGTACTTTATAGATGCCCTTTAACGTCATCTGCTGATAAAACCAATAACATCCCAAACACAGCATGCAGACTTAAGTTCATACCCTCAGTGACCCACAGTTAGTCCCTTAGTCATGAACTGTGTGTACTTTAACAATGTTTACTCATTGGCTCTTGATTACCTGTTGGTCAGTGACTCTCGACAACTCATGCAGAAAACCGGATCACTCACCTCGGCTGTGAAGTGAAGCAGTTAAAACGGTACCTGTTCTGTCAAAGGTTTCAGCAACATTTACAGAAAGCCTATTAATTGGTTGACATAATATTTTCTGCAGCCTGGATAATGGCTGCAGCAGATGCTCGTGCCATGCAGAGATGCAATCTGTTGTGTGGCATGAATGTATTCTATCAAAGCTTGTTGAGTCACTGTTCCCTTCGTGTTTCTTTCTCTTTCTGGGTTTCAGGTGGCTCCAGAAATCAGTTTGGTAAATGGCAAAGGCAATGTACAGATGGATGGCACCCAGATGGCAGCAGAGAAGGATGAGGGGGAGGAAGGCCACATACCTCATATACAAACTCCCCCTGTCGCCCGGTCACTCACCCACAACTTGGTCTCAGACCAAACTGGACAGTCAGCACTTATTAAAAGAGAAGCTGGGGTGGATTTGAACAACATTGCACTTCACCAACACGTGTGCTCTTCTGTGATTTTTCATAATGGTTCTGATGAGAACCTTACAAAACCTAATGGTGCTAATGTGACCAGTGGGTCGCACTCGGTTCTGAAATCTGTATGTAAAAAAACTACAATGGCAGCAGAGCTTCAAAGGACTATAATCACTTCAATCCCGAAAGATAGCTCTGAGAACGGGCTCAAGGCTCCTCCAGATGGGGCATCGGTTCCATTGAAGAAGATCAAACTGGAGGAGCCGTGGTCGTGGATCACCGAGCAGACCTCAACACAGCTGAGTCATGGAGATGATGCATGTGATGATCCTCTGTCTGTGCTGGCAGCAGTTGTTTGTTTGTCTGTCACGGAGAGGAAAGGTTTGGAAGAGAAACTGTTTGGATCGAGCTCCTCCATTCTTCCCTCCATTAAAACAGAGCCAGAAGATTTGCACTTTGTCAAAACAGAAAAAGATGACTTCAAGAATATCTTATGTCAGAAAAGCACTCCTGTTGCCTTGCAAAGGATTCCACATCCCGTCAAAAGTGAACCTTCTTCAAGTGTCTTGTTACCAAGCGTGAAGTCTTTGGCAGAGACGAGGAATCTTAGTTTTGATCAGGCTGTTGCTATCGAGGCCTTGACTCAGCTGGCAGCTATACCTCAAAGCACCCCAGGCGCCATTAAAGCTGAAAGTAAGGGTAACCATCCAGTTTCTTCTGCTTCCCCTTTCTCAAATTCCATTACAAAAAATACACTGCAAGAAGCCAAATCTACTGCAGCTCTTCTCTACAATAAAGTCTCAGTCATTAGCTCACCACTACACCAGACATCAGTGATACGCTCTCCTGTGGCCAGGCAGGGAAACGTAATCCAGTGTTCCCGAAGGTTGAGCTCTGACTCGAAGCCGTCCCTGCCAGAATCCAGCTCAGGTAGCGAAAAAACATCCTGTAGGTGGACAGAACAGGGTTATGGTCCTCATATCATCAAGTCACAATCTAGCCTTAGAGAGTCTGGTCATATAAAGTTCAATAAGGACCAGAAGCAGCTGATTGAGGAGGAAAGAGACAAGTTTGTCAGTAAAGTGAGGAGGAACAGAGATGAGGAAGAGGTGGCAGCTCAGCTGGCAGACCTGGCCTTCATCATCCAGTCACGACATAACCAACAATCAGAGAACAACCCTCCAAAAGGAACACCTGTTTCAACTATTAAGTACAACTACAAATCCCAGCAACCCCAAAGTCAGAAAAAGACCCTCATTAGAAAAATAAAAACAACACCCACTAAGCCCCGGAAGAAGAAAAGTGATGGGTTACATGAGGGAATCAACCGTAGGACCCCACTGTCTAAATGCATGGCAAATGGAGAGATGCCCTACAGGGGAAGAGGCCAGAAGACCCTCCTGCATGGGAAATCAGGCCATCACCACAAGAAGAACATATTTCTGCCTCAGGCTCAAATTGATCTGAAGAAGTATTTGTCTGAGGCTCAGCAGGGAAGGAGTCAGCTTCTCCATCACGGCAACACTCACAATCCAAGTCTTTTAGGGCAGCAGACTCCAAACTACAGCACTCTGACAAAGATAAACCATGTTTTCAGTGAAGAGAACCAGCCATGTTTTCTCTCTAATGGTCCAATTCACCAACCCAATCCATGTAATGGTTTTGCTGCAGAACCAGAGGGGTGTCATTTGTTATCTCAGGTAGAGCAGCCCTGTGGCGGGCCGCAGCACAGTGCTGACCCTAACACCAGCCCGGGTAAAGCGACTGTCTTCAACCATGCCAGAGGGCATCATGGTCTGGTTAATGGATTTTCAGGAGCTCCTCCATCACCTCCTCCAAGTCAACAGGGTTACTACAAATTGGAGATGTCAGGACCCGTCTCCATCCTGTCCACAGAGACTGATGGGGTTCAGGGACACTCTACAGAGTCAACTCCAACCAAGAACAGTGTCAACAGCTTTCTGGAGTCTCCCATGAGTTTTCTGGACACCCCTACCAAGAACTTACTCAATACACCTACCAAAAAACTGGCTGATCTTCCATCCTGTCAGTGTGTTGGTGAGTTGGTTCTTCATAAGAGCTTCCAGTTAAACGTTGTTGAGTAGCTTCTGTTGAACTTATCTTAGTGAAGTTGTTACAATATCCAACATATCTGCATTTTTCTTTTATTTATCCCAGAACAAATCAGTGAAAAGGAGGAAGGCCCCTACTATACCCATCTAGGGGCCGGACCCAGTGTTGCTGCAGTGAGGGAACTGATGGAGAACAGGTATAGTGACCACTGACGTGTTATTTTTACAGTGTATGTAAGGCTGATCACTCACTAGTCAACAGTAGCAACAGAATAAGTTATAAACAACCTGCTCACAGTTACTGTAGATGAATAGAAGCGTCGGTGAAGTGGCTTTGCACATCCACCCAGACAGCCAATACACACATGTACACAAAACACACACAAACATCTGCAGCACACTGAAACAGGAAACTCTTATGGCTGAGACAAGGGGCCCTTAAACCAAAATGACAGAATGTTTCAAACTACAAGCTCATGTAGCAGTTTTTGGTATAAATGATTTTCTTTAATTTACTTAAATTACATTTAGACTTTTAATTGTAGATCTACTGGAAATAGTTTTTGGTGATATGACCAAATATTCTGAGAAAATTGTCTCTATATTAGCACTTACTTCCACTGGTGTATTAGAGAAAAATTAGAAATATTCTGCACACACCGTCACTATGTTCATTCTGTGAAGAACAGCAATATCTGACTAAATCCAATAATATCACATTACAGGACTTTCAACTTCTCTGACGTGTTCCACCACAGTGTGAAAGTCAGATACAGTTTGAGGACCATGACACACTTCAAATCGTTGACTTAGCATTGAAATTCTACACATGTCTGAATCAAACATGTTAAATTTGCTGGCTCAGCATCACAGCTTTCAATAATGTGTACAATTTGTTGTGTGGCACTGTTCTTAATAGATTCTCGTTTTAAAACAGCTGTTTTGTTGTAAAAGTAGGCGCCTGTTCCTCAGAATTGATTTTAGATTGCCGATTGTTGATTTTAAAGCTTTAAATATAGATTCTACCTTAAATCAGTTATCTGCTGCAGTTGTATGAACCAATAAGATCACTGAGATCGTCAGTTCAGTTTCTTTTTTTTTTTGCATGTTTCAAGACCGAAATCCAAATGTTTGTGTGATTTGTGTGACTGCTTTTGCTGCGTCAGTTTACATCTGCAGGCCAGAGCAGCTATTGACCTAACAGCTTTTAAATCATTTGATAAAACATTTACTTTCTTGACTTTTATCGCCTAACAAGATTAGAAGCTTCTTTTTTCCCTTTATGTCTTCAATGTTTTCTGTTATTTCTTGTCTTGATGTCTTGTGATCAATTTTTTACTTTTATTGCTTTGTTTTTTACTCCATGAATTTTATCGTGAAGTACTTTGGTCAACAGGATGTTGTTTTTAAAGGACTGTATAAATCAGTTTGACTTGACTCTGGTCAGAATATTGTGTTTAAACAACTCACAGCTATTTTAATAAAGAACCTAAACTATTTTAAACAGATTATTTGATTATTGTGGCTATCGGTGATGCCCTAAATTCAGAATAACTGTTTGTTTTTTCTCTGTGGGTTTTTGTGCCACAGGTATGGTGCCAAGGGGGATGCAGTAAGGGTGGAAGTTGTTGTTTACACAGGGAAGGAAGGCAAGAGCTCCCAGGGGTGTCCAATAGCTAAATGGGTATGTAGTTCACTCCTCTTACTGTCCTTCATATGTCTGCATGTTGAAGTCATCCTGTGAAATTTCTTTATAGATTTGGGGTTACGTGGGAGTTAAACATTTTGTATCTTGCCTCCAAATATTAAATAATTTAAGCATTTATGTCCCACAGAGCTGAAGTTCTGATATTAGAGAAACTGTTTCCCCTTTCAAGTATTGCTTTTACACAAACGCCTGTTTTTGCAGTAACTGCGTGAGTCTGTAGATTGTCGCTTATGATTTACTCATTTTTTTTTAATGTTTGCTCGATTATCTGGCAGGTGATTCGCCGCTCCAGCGAGGAGGAGAAGCTGCTGTGTTTGGTCCGCCAGAGACCAGGTCACTTCTGTGACACGGCCGTGTTGGTGATCCTCATCCTGGCGTGGGAGGGAATCCCTCACTCGCTGGCAGACCACCTCTACCAGGACCTCACACAGACCCTCTTTAAATATGGCTCCCCCACCAGCCGACGCTGTGCCCTCAATGAGGAGTCAGTTGCTTTCATTTTTTTTCTTACTTAGTTACTTTATCCCAGTTGTTTTATTTCCTTACTAACTCCATCCACCTTTTTTATAGTCGCACATGTGCATGTCAGGGTTTGGACCCAGACACTTGTGGAGCCTCGTTTTCCTTTGGCTGTTCCTGGAGTATGTACTTCAATGGCTGTAAGTTTGCTCGCAGCAAAGTGCCCCGCAAGTTCCGTCTTAATGGAGACTACCAGGAGGAGGTGAGGGAACGTTTATGTGTTGAATGGCAGTAACAAACTGTGGAAAAAGCCGCTGGCCTTGAATAAATCTAACAGGAAATAATGTGCTATTGCTACAATTCCTACCTGCATTATTATAATATTATAGACTATTTTGTATATAATTATTTCATTAACCTTTCAGCAGTATGTCTGGGTGAGCATGCTAAAAGTTTCTTATTTAAAAGACTCTTTTATTACTCTGCATTTTCTCTGCATATGACCAGACTGCTGGACTTTACCAAATGCATTTTAAGCATTTTGCCTCCTAGTGGCGACTCCTGGTTATAACATTCACAGCTTTAACTAGACTAAACCAATTTTTCGCCAGATGTTTTTCAACTATAGAATCCCTAAATTGTTGCTTTTAGGAGAAGAAGATAGAGAACAACCTCCAGGTTCTCGCCACAGATCTCGCTCCGCTCTACAAAAAGCTGGCTCCGCAGGCTTTCCAAAACCAGGTGGGAAACTTTAAAAAGACAAAACTTTCGATTATCCTGATCGTTGACTTGAATTGTCAAACATCTGTCCTTCCACGTGGTTTGAACAAACTCTTAGAATTTGGGCTACATATTCATAAATTCTAACCAATTTTTTTTATTGGACCTTTAAAGCTCTGTTTAATTCATAATTCATTCTTCTGAATCAATGTTCTCTTTCTGCCCTGAAAGGTGGAACAAGAGGCGGGAGGGTGGGACTGTCGGCTCGGCTGTAGGGAGGGTCGTCCTTTCTCTGGGGTTACAGCTTGTGTAGATTTTTGCGCCCACGCTCACAAGGACACCAGCAACATGAACAACGGGAGCACGGTGGTAAGCAGGCTGGAAGTGTGGCACTTTTCCAAAAATCAGGTGCTGCATTAATGTAAAGAATATAAAAATCCCTATAAGAGAAAAACAAGTGTCTAAATAAGGAAATTATTGTTTAATTATTTGATTTGAGATAAAAAACTGGACTTTCTTCTGGATTTTTTCCAGGTTTGCACTTTAACAAAGGAAGATAACCGCGCTGTGCGTAATGTGCCAGAGGATGAACAGCTTCATGTGCTGCCGCTTTACAAGATCTCTGATAGGGATGAGTTTGGTCAGGTCGAAGGTCAGTGGGCCAAAATCCGAAGTGGTGCTCTGCAGGTTCTGTCCTCCTTTCCTCGAGAGGTGAGTGGAGAATAAGCTGCTTTAGCATGTAAATGCTAAACTAAGTTATCACCATGCATCTTATTTTAAATCTGTAAATGAGCAGGTGCGTTTGCTGGCTGAACCGGTGAAATCTGCACGCAAGATAAGGCAAGAGGCTCGTCTGAAGGCCCAAGCAGAAAGATTGGAGAAGAAGCTTGGGCTGGCTTCTGTCACACCGGGGAAAGTGAAAACTGAGACCCACAACAAAGGAGGTACATTAACATGTCTGTTCATCATAAAGTCAGATAAATATATACAAAATATATCTTTTTACAAACATATAATTTCTCTCCTCTCAAAAAAACAGAGCCACAAGATCTTTACAGCTCGTACAGATTGCCGCTCAGGCCTGCCAGTGTCGGAAGATCTCCACCAGAGAGGAATCAAGCCAGCACCAGCCAGAACACCAGCAGTTACATGTCTCCTGGTGCAGCGGTCTCTCTACAAAGAGAAATCATCCCTGCTGGTCACTACGGCGTGTCTGGCCTCCAGTTTGGACAGAATGGCTCAGCTATTAAATATGAGACAGTGAGTGACACTGTTGGTGGTTATTCTCCATCATCTGGTGAGCAGGGTGTTCCTTTAGAACGTATACCTCCACCGAACACACTTAATGACTATTCCTTTAAAACTGAGCCCAACGAGGTGCACTGCTCTGCTCTGTGGAGACTCCCCCCCACTGGGAGCACTCCTCTTTCTCACCCCTCCTCCTCCTCCCCTCAGCCTACCACTGAGGGCCTCTTCAGCAGGCTCAGTGGTCTCCTACGGCCTGCACAAGAGGTTGCAGCAGAGGTCAGGGGTCACGCCCTCTCTTCGTGCTCCTCGCCCCTCTTACAAGCCCCTGCTATCAAAACAGAGGACACAAAGAAGGACGAGGTGTGGTCTGACAGCGAGCACAACTTCCTGGACCACGACATCGGCGGCGTCGCTGTGGCGCCGTCGCATGGCTCCATCCTAATTGAGTGTGCACGACGGGAGCTCCACGCCACCACCCCTATCCTCAAACCGAACCGCAGCCACCCCACCCGGATATCCTTGGTCTTCTACCAGCACAAAGCCCTAAATGAGCCAGGCCACGGGATGGCGATGTGGGACGCCAAAATGGCCAAGCGAGAACGGGATCGAGAGGAGGAAGCTGAAAGATTAAGAATGGAGGGAAACCTGAGCAAAGGGGTGACAAAAAATGGTTGTGAAGGGGCGGAGGGAGAGGAGGACGAAAGTGAGGAGAGCGAAGAGACAAAGAGGGTCACGAGCATCCCGACGCGTCAGGCTTGTACTCTCCCAAGGGACGGAGTCATCACCGTATCCCCTTATGCTCTTACACAAGTGACGGGCCCTTACAACCGCTGGACTTAGTCACAAACACAAAACTCTTACACGTGTGCTTCAGCCTTACCTCAAACTTCAAACTGCTACTCTCATTCTTACGTCGTTTTCTTTGTATTTTTCTAATATCTATAAACTTTGTCCTTCTTAATCTCTGCCTTTATGACGATAAGAAGGATCAAAGTTGTGTTTTTCGTAATTTTTTTTTTTTGGGGGGGTGGGGCTTTTTAACTGTGAGTCTTGGTGCTGGTTTTTAATGTAAAAAGATGGTGCTTTGAAGCATTTAAATATGTTTTTAAAACTAGCTTTATATAAGTGATTAAGAACAACAACAAAAAAAAGATGTGATTATTTATTCTGATCATAATGATTTCTATTTAATTTCTCGTGTAAGCCTGTTTACTGCAAGATTTCTACGATAACCTGCATTACGTCGTGCGGTAGGAGTGAACTTTTTATTTCAGCCGATAGTCTTCTTGTTATGAAATGAGTCTCATCGGCTTTTATATTGGTGCCATTCTCACTGTAACCTCTTTTAAACAAACTCATCACACCACGTAATCGTGTGTATATTTACTACAGATTGTCACATGTAGCATTGTTTTCTTTCTTTTTGCCGCCTCTAACTTCTGTTATTGGATGATAAAAGAAATGTACTTCTTCTAGTTTTTTTTATATTATTCACAGAAATAGATTGCATATTGAGAAGCACTTTTTTTTAAAAAAAAAAAAAAAGAACATCTTAACTTGAAAAAACAGTCCACGAGCCTGAATATGTATGTACAGGCAGAGACGTATGCAAAAATTTGCATTGTGGTTTTTTTTTTTCCACAGTATTTTTGCATTTATTTTACTTTTCATTTATTTGATTAGAAATGACACACATATCGAATGAAATTTAAAACTCTGCATTTCGAGGAATCATGAGATGCTGCAGAAGTCAAGTGCTAATCAGTTTGACACTTCATCTGTATTGAGCGCCAGGAATTCAACTATTTCATGGGGAACAAGAGTGATTACAGGAATTCACTTTTCATGGTGCTACAGAGACCTTTTTTCTTTATTTTGATAAATCTGCAGACTAATCAAACTTTTCCTACTTGTTTCCTCCTCTTTGCTTTTGTTGTACAACCACTTAAAAACCAGCTCAGACGATTGTTCGAGACAATTTCGAGCGACCGGCCCTTGTGATGACTTTGTTTACAGGTAGTTTTTTACGGGGGCTGAATAAACGGGGTTGGTTTCGACGCTTTACAAATCAGTATGCTCTTATTAATTTTATTAAACTCATGAAGAAGCTCTTCATTTGAACACATTCAGATTTTTATAGCACAATCCTTCACTGGTATTCACACTAACGATGACGACAGAGCATTTCAAGTAGAAATCTTTCTGTTGGTGCTATTAACACAAGATTTTAAGGTGCACACACTGACCAAACCTGGTTCTATACTGTATAAGATCGATGGCATGGTGCTTTTCAAAACTATTCAACACAAAGTTTGTTTTATAGTTTTCCTGGATCAACATCAGGCAACAGACAGAGAAATGCATGAATCTGTATAGAGCTGAAATGTCTTCCACAGGGTCACACAATTTGTCTGCATTCCCCAAATATGAATGCAGAAGAAATGAATGTAAACTATTCAGAATCAATTCAATTTAGATAGAACATTTTAGCATCACATGGCAACATTTAAATTGTAAGTGTTTTTTAATCATTGTTTTCTCTGTGTGTGTGCTGGGGGGGGGGGGCATTTTCAGTCCACTTGGAGCATATTTTGTAAGGAACTAACAAACACCAGCATTCAGAAAACTGTAAATATGTATGTGAACCACATTGTTTTACTGTATTATTGATGATGTTTAGACAATTGGTGATCTTGCTTATTTCAAAACTGAATTACTGTAAGTTGCTGAAAGTACATTCAGTTTGGAAGTAAGGAGAAGCAACATTTTGCATTCCTTTTATGGATGGCTGATCTCTTTCAGGATTGTGAAATAAAGTCATATTTATATTTTGGACCTGATCATTAGCTTCTCTTTTGTTTTTTTCTGTCTCGGTTTCCAACACAGTGACAGTTTGTCATAGTTCTCTAGATTAGGATGGTTAGAACACTTTTATTTATTAATCTTATTTGATTTTTTTTTTTTTTTTTGCTCTGATGAAAGCAGAGAAGCAAAACTAGATGATAAGACTCAGTAAATTAGAAGTCAGGTGACTTACACAACCTTTTTTGTTGTGCTCATTATTCCAGTTCCTCATGACTTCTGTCAGGTTTCAATCTGTCTTGTTCTGTTAAATGTCAGTTGATCACAAGTGGTCATGTAGATATTTAGGGACAAGTAAGTCACTGATTGATGAGATCTTCATAAAATAGGATTCATGTCTGTGTCTGCAGCTTAAGTTTTCATCCTTCATGTGCACTCTCAACAATAAATATTGTTTACTGATTGTGATCAGTAAAAAAATTAAAAATTAGTTAAAAAAAAGTATTTTAATGTTTTCTACAAAAAGAGTAATAACAATAAGAGTCTGTAAAAACAAATTTTTTTGTTGATCACAGATTGGAATAGATTTTAAACGGAATTAGTTAAATATTCTCATAATTTTCACAAATACTGGTTTCAATTTAACTGTTTAATATCCTCTCTCTGGTTCTCTTGAGTTTTAGAAAAACACAAGGCTAACTTTTTTTTAGGAAAATCAAAATATACTGATGCAGTACAATGCTAAGTTTACTAGTGGTGTCCTTTCCGCATAGACGCCTGGATTCAGGTCAAACAACTGAAAGTGGACTGAAGCGGCTTCCGTAGTAGTGGAATGAAGCGGCGCAGAAGCGACGAGCAGTTAGATCATTTCTACAGTCAAGATGGCGACATCGGAGCCGGTAAGAGGGAAAATATCAAGATAAAAAGAACATTAATACGCATGGAATGACTCGTCATGTCTTTATGCATTAGCGTCCCTCCACCGAGTAGTTAATATTCAAATGACACTAGTATTTCATGAAAATAATACTGTTTGATTTTGAAGACGTTAGCGTGTGTTAGCATTAGCATGTGCAATGTGATGCCGTACTTTGTTGGGAGGGACTGGCTGCACGTCGTTCATTCAAACTCCACTCAGTGATTTGTTTAACTGGTTTTCGATATTAGAGTCAATATCAAGCGGTGGTTGTAACCAGCTCATTAAAAAGTCTGTACTAGTTAAATTTTAATGTTTGTTATTCATCTGGACACGTGTGTAGCTTGTACCTAGCCTAGCGTGGCTAAAACTGTTAGCGTACATTAATGGAAAAGTTAGCTCAGGATTAACTTGTGGGATTTTCTATAATAAATAAAATCCTAAGGCTGTCTGTTTTCTTTGTGATGTAATTGTTTAAAATTGAGGTACGGAGCTGCAGTCGTGTCGTTTAGCTAATCTGTCACTGTTAGTACTGTTATTTAATATTACGCAGGTGTGCTGAGGTCTTTCGCCTGATTTAATGTGATGAGAGGCAACCTGCGTGTTTGTAAACAGCGTTCTGATAAAAGATCAAGTGTTATCTGTTAAATCTCACATGTAAACGTGCTGTTAGGAATCTATTCGCTAAATCCTGGATCTGACTTGTCAAAGTCTGTCTGTGGTGCTGAAGGAAGAAAGTACAAAAGTTGAATGAATTACTCCATATACCTGGGTAATAGTTGCACTGAAGGACATCCAAGGTTGGGTTTGACAAACGAACCAAAACATTCTAACCTACAACATTTTGCTGTGACACAAATAAAAACTAAAATGTGTCTTATTTCCAGAACTAGTTGACAAGATGTTTCTTCCTCTTTTATTTATATTCAACACTTTAACTGCCAAAGTAGCAGAACTATACTCACTCCATCCTCTGAATGAAAATAAACAGGCCTTTAAATGTGTTGTTGGTGTTTTTACTAGCCACCACCAATTGACAGTCATTTATAACTTTGATGTTAACACATTTATGTGCAGTCACACAGAAAACAGAGTATGAAAATAAAAAACTGAGTCAATTACGGTCAATTTGCTGAGAAAACTTAGAAGATTAAAGAGTTAACTAACACAGCTATTGCTATCAAAATGTTTTGTCTCCAATTCAACTAACGTGTGTTTGATTTTGACTGCTGTGATTCTCCTAATCACATTTTCTTGCAGTACATGGCTTTAAACAAAACACTGCATGCTCTAAAATCATTGTGTCATTGAAGTTTTGGGGGACGAGAAGAACACTGATAATACTCATAAGTTTTGTTTATATTTCTAACATTGTACAGAAGGACTTGGACCCTGTGCTTGTGTAATCCATGCAGGTTTGTCATGTCACTGTGTGTTTGTCTCCTCAGAAAGCAGCTGAAACTGAAGATCAACAGACTGACGGTCAGGTTGTTGCAAATCCTGAACAGTATATCAAACTTCCTTTGCAAAACAGGTGAGTTTTGGAAACAGATGGATTGGAACAGGCTGTTTATCTCAGTTGCTCAGCTGTAACAGAAGGAAGTGTGACGATCTCTTTCACGTTTCAGATGGCAATAATGTTATTAAAACCAGCAGCTTCTTGAACGTATGCAAAACCTATGCAAAGCTTCTGAAAATGTGTAACGAGAATGCAGAAAGGAAGTAACATGCTGAGATACACGACCCAGTTATGACCAGAAATACTTTCATTTATTCCGGGTTTGAGTGTTGTTTCATTTTGATCAGCCTATGTGGCAAATAGATGAAACTTCTTCTGTCTCTCAGTTAATCCTGTTATTTGTGTTATTACAAAACAGGCGTCTTTATTTTTATTTTCCATGTTGTCCTACACGATTAAGCAAGTGAACCCACCACTCTTACTTCCAAAAAGTTGAATGGTTCTGTTTTGATTTGAGATATTTGGATTTTATCTGAATAGTTTGACAAAATCTAGAAAAAATTAGGGTTTTTAATGAGCTGAGCTGCAGCGAGACAGATTGTCTGTTGTATGTGTGTAACGTCTCGTGGTGGGTTGTTTCTTTTCTGTGGTGACTGCAGTCATGTTTGGGCGTGACTGTTGAGTAACGATGTCTGTCAGTAGAACTGCTGCTACATGGGTTTTAATGCACTAATGTGTGTGTTTATGGAGGATGGGTGGAGTTAATGTTACAGCTGTGTGTGGTGGGGGCATCGGGTTTGCCTGATGTCCTCTCTTTGACCCCAACCCTCCACTGTGAGCCCCACCCATACAGAAAATGAATGAAAGAATAATCACTGTAAACCAGGGGTGTCAAACTCCAGGCCTCGAGGGCCACTATCCTGCATGTTTTAGATGTTTCCCTGCTTCAACACACCTGATTCAAATGAACAAGTCGTTAACAGGCTTCTGCAGAACTTATTGAAATGCAGAGGATTTGAATCAGGTGTGTTGAAACAGGGAAACATCTAAAACATGCAGGATAGTGGCCCTCGAGGCCTGGAGCTTGACACCCCTGCTGTAAACAAAGGCTGCATTTCTAGTGTGATGGCCAGCTTTGTCTTTTACACTGACATGTTTGCTTTTATGTTCTGCTGTAGGTTTTTCAAAGTAAAAGCCTGTTTTAAGCTGTGTGTTTTTTTTTCATGAAGTTAAATATTTTTTTTAAATAAAGGAGACATTTACTATTTTATAAATACTGTTTCCCCAGATGGGCGCTGTGGTATTTCAAAAATGACAAAAGCAAAAGCTGGACAGAGAACTTGCGTCTAATTTCCAAGTTTGACACAGTGGAAGATTTTTGGGCGTAAGTTTTCTATATTACTCTTGTTATTTATGATTCTGGGACTTTTTCTTTGTTCAACATGTACGTTAACTGCAAACCTGAGCTTTCACTGATTTCTTTTAACTGTGTCATTATTATTTTTAACAAAGCAGAAACAAAAAAATACACAAATATAAGACATTGACTTAAATTTATTGTATTTTACAATTTATTAAACTTTTCACATTGTGATCTGTAGTAACTGAAATCATATGAGTTATATGTAATGCATGAATCTGGATTTTGGTCTCATGTTTTGTGCTGCAGATTATACAACCACATACAGCAACCCAGCAAGCTCGTATACGGCTGTGACTATTGTTTATTTAAGGTAAATCCGTCCCTTTCTTTTAGGTTTATAAACACTGTTGCACTTTGTTTCAGTTCAACTGACTTACATATTTCTACAAATGTTGTTTTGGGTTTTTTTTTCATTGGTAATACAGACTGTTGTCTAAGTAAAACTCCTCAAATGTGACATGATACACAGAAGAGTTTAGTGTTTTGAACCGCTTGAAGAGAGTTTATGTAAAAACACTGGTTATCTTTTATTAATTATTACAAGTTTGAAATAACAATAATTTTAAAGTTGTAATTTGTAGTTACAGTTTTTATTTTGTGTTCCAGGATGGAATCAAACCGATGTGGGAAGATGAAAGGAACAAGCTGGGGGGTCGATGGTTGATAACTCTCAATAAACAGAGACACAATGACCTCGATCGCTACTGGATGGAAACAGTAATGCTGTTTTTACTTTCTCACAAAATGACTCAGTGTTGTCAGATATGTCGCTTGACGGCTGTATTTTATGTGTTTTGTAGCTCCTGTGTTTAGTTGGCGAGTCATTTGATGAAGCAAGTGAAGATGTGTGTGGAGCTGTGGTCAACGTCAGACCTAAAGGCGACAAAATAGCCATCTGGACGAGCAACTGTCAAAACAGGGACGCCATCATGACGATAGGGTAAGATTTAATCATGTTGCTCTTCAGCAAAAAAAGAATAAATCCATTTCTGACCACTAGATGGTGACTGTAATCACAAGTCTTCTCCATTATTCATCTTTTATCTCATCTTTCCACAGGCAACTTTACAAAGAGCGTCTGAATTTCCCTATGAAAGCTCTGATTGGCTACCAGTCACATGACGACACGTCCAGTAAGAGTGGATCTACCACCAAGAACATGTACTCTGTTTGAACAACTTTCCCCTCATTTCAACTCGCTGTAGATTTAAAAAATTACCAATCGGCATCATCACATTAACTTTTGAGTTGTCAGCTATTATAGTGTCCTTTCCTTTTATTGCAAAGAATTGTTTATAGTGTTTACGGGTGGAGCGAGTGGCGAGCGGGTGGGTCAGTGGAGAGAGAGAAAAGATAAAGAGCGTCTGACCCGAAACGTCTTAAATGAACAAGAGAACATAAATGGTTTCCTTTTAGACTTCTGTGAGTAATACCAGTGACCTCCCTTAGCTTAGCTGAGAATAAGCTTTTCAGTACTTAATTACGTTGAAAACCCCAACTGCAACGCCTTGTGTTTTTCTCACCTCACAGAAAGAAAAGAACCAAGTTTTAAGACCAATTTTAACTTGCTTTATTCTGGAGTGTCAAGCATGAGGCGAGCTTTTCAGACACTGCAGTTTGAAGAAGTCACAGTATCATACAGGTTTGTAAAAGTTGTGGTCACACTCGTGAGTGTGAAGTTTGGATTTAAGGCCACTTATTATTTCAGCCATGCTGGAATCGTGGGATACTGCTTGTAGTACTTTTTTTTTTCTCTCCCACTTACATTTATTTATAATGTATGCATTGCAGTAACTTAGTTGAAAGAATATCATGTGTTTTTTTTTTTAACTTAACAATGTGGACTACTGCATATAGATGACATTTTTACAGTGTACCATACAGTAAAGAAGCCAACAGAAGGTGTGTTTTCACTGTTTTCTTCCTAACAGAAGCTGTAGATAATGTCACACTCCACGAGAAGAATGATGAAAGTCATTGTGAAATGCTCATAATGTATCTTTATTATCTGTTATTCCAGGATGTATATTATCTTCTTTCAAGTAAAGGTTAAGTGCTTTGCATTAAACCACATCTATGTTGTCACCTTTGTGAAAAGTATGGCGTCTTAGTGAAGTGTGTGTGTGGAATCGTGGGATGGACTGATGATGTTTCCAGGTCGATATCAGTTGTTGTGAATTATTTGTAAATGTACTAAATAAGAGTTTGTACAAAGTGACGATTCCAAACAGTCGGACCAAAAAGTTAACTGGTGGATTTTAAATATCTTCACAATCAGTTTATTGCCAAGTATTTGCACAATACAAGGAATTTGTTTTGGGTGAAGAAGCACAGAGAATAAATCTAAGAATAAGAAACATAAGAACTACCAATATTTACATGTCCAATGTATTTGTGCATTCATCTAAATGAACAGAGAAATGGATCTGTTTTGGTAAATACCTGAGTGAAACAAAAAGCGGTTCCATCCATTTTTTGCCACTCATCTGAAATCGTGCCACAGAGACCCCCAGACCTCCGTCTCCCCAACTCATTTAGTTTAGATGGTTAGAGTCTTCTGTGAGTTCTGGGTCTGGTTCAAGGTGATCAGAAGGCATCTGTTTCAACTGAACGGAATCTTCCATCACGAGCAGCCAGCTGCTAAACTTGAGTAAATCTGAGCAGCTTGATGTGAACAGAAATCTCTTCTCTGTTTATTGAAGTAATGTGCAATTTCAGTGAAACCAGAAAAAACCTCTTCACCCTTCTAATCAAACTCAACACATCACTCGTCACCAAAAATGCCACAGATTTGAAAAACATGCAAGAATTTCATTATTTCTATATTTGTTTAGAAAAAATAAATAATATTGCACAAAACCCTCAAACTACAACCATGTATTCACCTAGAGAAGTAAAGATTTATCTTTATATCAGTGCAATCTAACGGATTGTTTTGGATTTTTGCGGTTAAAGTAGAATTACATATGAAAAAATAAATACAGTAAAGAAAATCTTTTTTAGGCCACATTATCAAACCAGTTGAACAAAAGTGGGCATAATACACCACAGCTGAGACTTTAGGAAAGAAAAAACTAAATGACTTTAGAACCTGGAGCCAGGGTCCTGCCACCGTCGTCACAGATGTCTTACTCAGTTCATTCTCACGGTCCAGGAGGTTCTCCAGGATCCTGGCAGTCTTAAATCATGACAAGGTTAATATCAAGGGCTTTTCCTCTTCACGCTTGCCCAGGAGGTTTGAAAGCATGAAAGATGAGAAGAAGTAAAACTCCACGGCGTAGCTGAGCTGAAACAGCTCCAGGTTGACGCTCATCATCCACTCAAACACAGCAGACAGGTGATAGTAAAAGTAACTTTTCTGGATGTACAAAAAGATATCTGAGGNNNGTTGTCAAGTTAAGGATGAGTAGATAAAAATATATCTGGGTGATCGCCTGAAAGAACATGTCAGTTTTAACCCTTTAAAGCCTAAAATTGTCACTTTTCACCTGCAGTACCCAGATCATCCACCAGAGGGCATGGGAACAGATAATATATAGTTTAGAGTTAATTGTTTATGGATTTAAACTTTGTGTTCTTGAAAATTCATAATAACAGGTTTGGCTTTTTACTCTTCATTTACAAACCTACTTGTTTTTTAATGCTTTTTTTTATTTTGGACAGATCTATTAACTTAAAGACAATTTACCAAGAGTGAAGGAAACATTGAAGCCAGATGTTCAGTGAAAACAACTGTTAATGATTAATCAGTGTAAAATATTGTATTATCTCCCTCTGCTATGCATCCTGTTGTGTCCAATCCCACTTTGTAAACAGAGCAGCAGGCTGTAAAACAGCTGGAGACAACGACTTCTACTTTCTTTACACTGATGAATATGTCTGATAACTCTAGATTAAATGTTTGCAGACACAAGCTTCCTTTAAGGATACGGCAGGCAGTCGTGATGAACTGGATCCCAGTGGAAACGACTCGCAGCGGGTAGAGAACCTTCTCATATCCCGTCAGAAAGCACTTGTTAGTCAGGACCGTGAGGAGAGTGAAGTAGAAGCAGACAGTGATGAAAGCGATGGCGGCTCCAAAGTAGTGTGGGAATGTCAGTGTCATCGCCTGGAGAGAACAGTTTCATCACAATGTGGCCAAAAAGCTCAAATCTGGGCAGAAGTTTTCTTTTTTTTTATGCCAAAAGTCTCTGTGCATGTACACCTTTAATATTTAAATATATTTTAACATTTAATAAAACCTTTAATATTATTTATCAAAGTTTCTAGTTTCAGATTCACCCTGCTTTTCAAAAGCAAAACATGTTTAACTTCAACCTTAACTGTATGTGAATTCTCATCTTCAAACCGGAGACCTTCAAGTTTTTGTTCGACAGGTCGAATCTTTTCTTCTTAAACTTTACATAAAGTCTTTTTTATACCTTAATTGTATTTTAAAAAAGAAAAAGAAGGAGAAGTACAAACATATACAAATCTGATTTGGCAACCTTTCATTTTGGGGTCAGTAAAATTAGTTTTTTTTTAATTATTATTAATCTTTATTAAACTGGTTTGATCACATCATAAAGAATCCTTTAATATTAGGTCTTTGAAGCAAAAAAAACGTTATATATAAGAAACATGGGACTTCTGTGCAGCATCGTGAACTGCATAAGAAGTTTAAGAGTTTAATAACTTGCACTCTGAATTTTCACTGAAGTCAGAAAACAAACAGTGACCCTCCTTTGTTTAACATTTCAGCACAAGCAAGAACAAAATGATTTGTTTCAGTAAATAATATCATTCCTCTTTGGGACGTCTGTTTCATTTAATGGAAACATTTCAACATGTCAAAATATTTCAAACATGAATTATTAATAAGAAACTCACGTTGCAATTTCCTGCTATAAATGATCCCAACGCTGACGTCACTCCAAAGGCCAGAGCAAATTTACTCAGCGTGGAATGACATGTGTACTTTTCCAGTACATGTGCATGATGGAATATACTGAATAACACAACTAAAAGGAAAAGACAGGGAGGTCACAGCTGATGTAACACTTAGCGTGCACAAAGTTGGTTTTGTTAGATGTTCCGCTGGTTAACTCACACAGAAAGGATCCGATGCTCATTGTAGCTGTAAAAATCGAGTTTCCTGGTGCGTACACTCCACTAGAACTGGAATTACAGAACTTCAGTGAACATCTGTGTTCCGTGTTTGCTTCTTGAGATAAGGGAGGAAAATAGTTGAATTATTTACCTGATTGTAGGAACGAGGCAACAGTTTTTTGTTGCATTTTCTTGACAGAAATTGGTACCACTCCTAAAACAAATGGAAAAAGAAATATTCGGAATTATTCGAGTATTTTCTAACGTTTTGAACAAATATACCAGAGATGCAACTGACCAGTCGTGGAGAGGACACACGTGACTGTGGGAGAAGGCCAGCCCATATCTGAAAATATAAAACACGGAAAAATCTGGTGATAAAGCTTCAATATTCTTGCTTTAATAGGATTTATCCTGAAGAAAAAGCAACTGGGGTTTTAATGTTTTGGCCTGTCTGTGTTTGTTCATTAACAAAATATCTCATCGGTCATTGGACACATTTTAATGAAACTTTTAGAACTTAATAATTATACATAGATCTCCAACTGATTAACTTTTGTAGTCAACCTAATGTCTGTTAATCTTTACATGCTTCTGTCTATGAGTACAAGAGCAAATGTGAACCGAAGCCCATGTGTGTGTAACATATTTGGCTAAATAAACCTGAATCTGATTGACGATACTTGTCACAGCTGACTTTAGAAAACACAAAAGTTTCTTTGTTGTCAAACTTCAGGCCTCGAGGGCCACATGTTTTAGATGTTTGCCTGCTTTAACACACCTGATTTACAAGAGCAGGGTTAACGGGCTTCTGCAGGATGTTTTGAGGGTTTGAATCAACAGTGCTGAAGCAGGGAAACATCTAAAACATGTAGGATAGGGACCCTCGAGGTCTGGAGTTAGACACCGTTTCCTGAACCTCTCAAAATCTTCATTGCATGTAGATCTACAGCTGATTCACTCATGGTGTCATTCTAATACATGATGGCTGCCACAGCCTATTATTAGCCAACACAAAAATAGCAGTAACTGTTAATTTTACAGATACTGAGCTACAGTTCCGTGTGGTAGGAGCCGACAGTCGTCCCCATCGCTGAATGCTAACTGATCAAGATTCCTTCAGATTACACGTTATTTTCATGACATCAAAGGGTTCAGAACGATGATCAGTCCTTCAGAGAAAAACTAAGTCTTTGCCATCACTAAGCCTTTCCAAGTTTTTCCTCAGTAACAATAGAAGAATACACCCAAATGTTCTCGTTTGCATCACAACTGGTTGTCTGCCTCTTCTTGTTATTCCACTAATCACACCCGAACAACAGCAATAAAACTAGCCTGGTCACATATTTGGAAACTAATGCATTATGTAAGTGTAGGTTGAGTCAGCCTTAAATTAAAATGGTCCAAATGTGGATTCACCTTTTAACAGATATATGGATCTTAAAGACACCCACAATATACAAAATATACAAAAAGTACATAAAGCCAAATAATAACATCAACTCATTGGTGAGTTCACAGTGTCTGAATGCAAGAATATAAAGAATATAATCCTCTCAGCAGTAATTATGCTGAGGTGTGAGTCACATTATCAGTGTATTATGTGCTTACAACCAAAAAACTTCAATTTTTATAACCGTAAACTAAAATAAAAAAGATTTAAATGTACATACACATATAGACTGAATAAAGGCTGTAAATAAAATGTCGTTTCTCCAGGATGTAAAACCATAACAAAACTGAAAGTGTTGACTTTAAACTTACACAGTCCATGTTCCTAAAAAAACCACAAGCGATAATGTGATAGGGAGAATGATCCAGAGCACCATGTCTCAGATGGGAAGAAGAGGAGTAAAAGTTAAAGATGAATTCCAGGCTCAGCAGTAAGTCTCTGTACAGGTTTGTAGATTCTTCACCAGGTCAGTATCAAGTCACTACAGCAGGTTCAGTTTTTACAGATATAAATAAAGTCTCAAGTTAAAAAGGAGCGATCTGAGTCAGTGAGGCTCTGCTATAGATAATTTTGTCCTTCCCTATTAAGAAGACTGATTAAGATGAAGAGTTTCTCTGACTTTGTGCCACGCCTTCAAACACATGTTAAGAAATGTGGGATAGGCCTTTCTGTCAACGACACTGTTTGTTTAATGCCAAACCGACTCGCCTTATGTTTCATTTGACGACTCTGTTTTGGTTTATTATTACCAGGGAGTGACCAAGCTTGTAAGAATATTGCTGCAAACTGAGCTTGTGTTAAATTCTGTTAATGTGTCTTTTACGTTTTTCTTGTCAATCAGTGCTGTAAGAAACTCTGAGGTCACATTAATATACACAGATTAATGCTTTGGTACATTTTTTTTCTACTGATGTTTTGTTATAAAAATGTCAAATGAATTAAGTATTTTAAAAATAAGTCAGTTTATATAGAAATATGTCAATTGATTGTTTTTTCTACTGCGGAATTAACTATATGCTGAATGTATGTGATTATTACAAAATTTGAGCAAAAATGACCAAAGTTGTTTAGAATTGTTTGCACATTTAATTTATAAGAATATGTTATGAAATATATGTTGAAATATTTGGTACTGTTTTGTAAATTCAGAATATGCATCTTTTTTTCCTCGCAAAAAAAAAAAGACCTGTCCCTGTGATGGAATGTCGACCAGTCCAGACTTTGACAGCTGGAGAGAAACACCTCATCTGTAAACAAGGTCAAGAAAGTACACAGACTGAACGGATGGGAGAAAAAGCAATTAATAAGTAACCAGGCACAAACTAAATAGTATGAAATTATACATGTTAAACAATTAACAAAAATCTGGTTAATTCCTTACAGCCATACTGGTTTCATTGTATGTTAAACGTTTTTATCTGGATTATATATGCAGTTTGTTTAGTCTTGTTTCATGACTAGTAAATAGTTCTTAATGTATTTTAGGATGAACTGAAATTTAAAAAAAGTGACCACTGCAAGACTCTGATGGGGTGTTTACGTCACTTTACGTAGCTTTACGTGACTCTGACCACATGAGGTCGTGATTTTCAAAACAATCAAAATGGCGGCGCACATGAGATGGGGACTTAAGCTTTTGTTCCGAGCACAAAATACAACTCACTTCAGGTTAGATTCTTTTCAGTCTGTTTTAAATTATGTTTTATCTTTGTTTGAGCAGATTTAACGATTTAATGCTCGTAAAACCTGTTAGGCTTTACTTAGATAAAACCTTAGCAAGCTAGTTACAAAATAAGGAATCGGTTAACTTTGCTCTTCACTTTACACGCTTAATTAAAAAATAAACTATATTGGTTAAAAACACGAGACTTCTAAATCTAAAGCTTTCCTCAATATACACACTTTGTTTTTTGTTGTTTATTTTGGATTTGATTTTATTAAGCAGATATTTTATGGACGCAAGACAGTTTATTTTCTTCTTGTTTTAAGGTTGCCAGAAAACTTCAGAGGTTCATGCTGCTCACGGTTCACGACCCAGACTTTCACAGGGGTCCAGTCTCAGCCCGGAACTGGAAACACAAACTTCTCAAGTGAGAAACTGTCTGACAAGTTTTTAATCTGCTGCTGTTTGTTTGTTTCTTAAACATACTGACTTTATGTTGCTTTTGCTGCTGTGTCTCTACTGCTGCATGAAATAATCTCAGCAGTGGTTTATTCCACTGTCCACAGGTTCCTCTTGTAACATGTGACATGTTGTTCAGCAACCTGGTTTCCCCCCAAACACAATGAAAGATCCTACATGCCTTACAGGAGACGTTCAACACTTTGGATTTAGCTATAGGAAACTTCCATCATGGACTTTCAAATAAAATCTTCTTAAATAAAACTGCATTTGCAGCAACAAGAACAACTCATTAACTATTTATACTGTTACATACACCCCTATCACCACTTCAAATCAGAAGGAGAAAGAAAAAATAGCACCTCCAAAAAAAAACACTCCCTAATTTGTCACCCAAGGACTATCTCATGAGAGAAAAAAACTAATGTAACATCCTAATATGTAAAACCTGAGAGAGAGGATGGATCCTCCACATTCTGTGCCGACATCTCACAAACCAGTTTCTTGAGAGGTCTCACACTCCTTCAGCATCTAGTTGTGACTCGCCCACCATGACCTGATGGAAAACTCTGGGGCTCTTTCTTCGCGTCCCTTAAGGGAACTACAGAAGTTTTCCAACTTGTTCTGAGTTTGGTTGGAGAGCTACTCTATTGGGCTCAGGAAAAAGTAAATGGGCTACTCATGAAGTACTTCATCAGTCTCTGGAGGGGGATCCTTCTTAGAAGTAGTTATGCAGCTAAGCTCAGCATCATGGAGAGTTACTCTTTCCATTAAAGGATCAGTCATCATACTCCACAACCTTCCTAATGGGAACTTGTATCCCTGGTGTCTCCAACAGCAAGTTTAATGTCCCGTCATCACTTCTTTCATTTTTCAGCAAACTGTGACTAATACACGACTTAAAGATTTCACAGCTTAAATCATCAGATGGTGTGTTTTTAGCTCCTGTGACATGTCCAATACAATGGATTTAGCACTAGTAGACTTCTGCTGTGTACTTTCAAATTAAAAGCTTCTCAAATAAAACTAAATCTGAATTTGCAGTCCCACATTTAACAGGAATTTAACAAGAACAACATTAACTATTCACGCCGTTACATCTTAAACACACTGACTTTATGTTGCCATGCACAACAAAAATGTATATTCTCACCAAGCTGTTGGTTTTGTGATATTTTTCAGCATCCATCCAGACTGAAGATACTCCAAACCCGAGAAGTTTGAAGTTCCTTCCTGGTAAACCAGTACTAGGAAGGGGAACACTTGATTTTCCTTCTTCAAGCTCAGCTGGATGTTCATCTTTAGCCAGGTTTAGTGTCAAATTAACTACCATACTTCATTGCACCTGGGGTCAGAGTAGCTGTCTCAGGAAATAATACGGTTTCATTTTTTTTTTTTTTGTCATTTTACATTAAATCCTCCAGAATTATTTCGTGAAAATCAGAGCAACAGCCACATAAATGCCAGGATCTAATGATTTAGTACAGATCCCTTTGTAATTACACAACATTACAAACTTAACATTTAGAAAATTATCTGAAAAATTTTAATTTTTTATTTTGAGACCATGTAGTTTCTCTAAATGAGTCACAACTTGTTTTATTCAGGGACCTGTTTGACATTGAGGGTGTGAAGAGTGTCTTCTTTGGCCCAGATTTTATCACTGTTACTAAAGTAAGTACCAGATATTCTCTCACACGTCATCATCTTACTCCTAATAAATCTATGCGAGGAGAGATAAGACACAAGGCGCTTGTTTCCCTATCAGACAGACGAGGACATAGAGTGGACAAACATCAAGCATCAAGCTTTGGATGCAATCGCCAAGTTCTTTGAGAGTGGTGACCCAATTACAACAGGAGCAGTGCACCATGAAAGTAGTGAGTTATCAGCATGCTTGGATTCAACTTCATAACATTAACCTGTATAAATATTGTCATTTTTCCTCTTTATTTTAATTTCAGGTCTTTCTGAAGATGATGATGAAATTGTTTCTATGATAAAGGAGCTGTTGGATACTAGAATTAGGTACAAAAACTATATAATAATCTCTGCAATATCTGCATGTGCCTAATGCATCTGGGTGTTTGATTGGGCTTTTATTCTTGGAACTGTTTCTGATCAGAACGTTAGTGATAGATATGTGAGAGATACGTCTCTGTCAGTATGTCCTTGGTGGTGCTGTGTTCTGTTCTAAGTAATTTGGTCTCTTTGACTCACAAGACCTACCGTTCAGGAGGATGGAGGTGATGTCATCTTTAAAGGTTTTGAAAACGGTACCGTCAAGTTGAAGCTTGTTGGATCCTGCACAGGATGTCCCAGCTCTACGGTGACGCTGAAGAACGGGATTCAGAACATGATGCAGTTTTATATCCCTGAGGTTGACAACGTGGAACAGGTTTTTATTGTAACCCTTTTTAAAATTTCCCTCAATATTAACATTCAAACACTAACTTTTACTCTATTGTTTTTGTCCCAGGTGGAAGATGAAGTGGATGAAGTGAGTGCAAAGGTTTTCGCAGAAGTGGAGCGTAAATTACATGATTAAAAACCCTCTCAACCAAAATACTTGGAAACGTTTCAATAACACTTCATGTGTTAATCATAGAAAAGAAGTGAGAAAAATATTTGACACTTTATTGTCTCCATACTAAATCTTCCAACTGTAATTTTAACATGTACATACTGCATGCGCATGTACCCCGAGAGCGTTGATATACTGGATACAGAAAATGCAGTAACTGTTTTTATGTATAAATGATGGTTTTCTGCCGTGATGGTTGTAAATGTTGTGTTGTATTTATTTCATAAATAATCTTTATGCAGAAAGAACATTTTCTTTTAAAAGCTTGTGTTGATAGGGTACAAGCAAAATTAAGATTTTCTCCCCTTTGTCATATTATAGTATCATTCATTAATAAAGGTTAATACTATATTTAAATGCTCACTTTTACTGTACTTCAATAAAGTTAACTGGTTGGCACCACCTCATGCTGCTCAGATGTCTTCCGTTTTTTTCTTGTGTTAGCCTCTTAAAAAAAAGAATAGCAGTTTGCACAAACATCTAAAAAAATCCATAAAGCAGACAAGATTTTTACTGTGTTTAAATAAATAAAAAATAAAAGTGTAGTTAAAATTAGAAGAATAGTCCTCAGAGGTGCTTTAATTGTACAACACTTGGTAAGTGTCTTTGCAGTTGTTTGCTCACATTACTGACATTAAAACAATGCAAACATTTTATAACCACTAATTTTTGCATATTTTCCCACAAAGCAGCAAGACTTGTACTTTTAAATTGTTCTTGATTACTAATCCTTCTTGCTTTTGCAAGTATTTAGTCTTTTAGACTTTGGTTGTTTTTTCATTCAGTTTTAGCCCAGTTTTATCCTGGTGAATAAAAATACACGTATCAGGCTACAGTAAATTAACTATCTGGATCAAAAGCAAGTTCAAAAGTATATAATGTTAATGACATATTGCTCATATAAATATTAATAGAAGTCTGGTTCATTGTAATTAAACTATAAAAACCCAAAGGAAGAATCACGTCTGACCAAGACTGAATAATATTATATACATTATTCACACTCAGACCAAATCTTTTAAACATTGTAAATTTGTTTGTTTGTTTATTTACGACGCTGGATGCTCTTTAACAAAGACTTCAACCGCGTGGACAGAATTTTGCAGACAGTCTCGCGCATGCGCAGTTAATGCTAGACTTGCCTCGGGTTTTACGGTGAGCAGTGTTGATAATTTACTATTTAACCTAAATTACGTTCGTGTAAATTTGTTTGGAATTTGAAATGCTTTAATTCTAACATAGAAAGGAGATGTTGCCATTGCTGTTCCACCTTTTTAAGGTTTATATCATTGGTCATTCGCAGCTAACGTCTGTTCAGGCCTTGATCACGATATCAAACCAGCACGAGGCTAGTCTGTGCAACAAGGCTAACAATCTAAAAGTGCTAACTTTTAGCCAGTTTTGTAGCAACAGTGCTGCAGGGAAATGTGTGAGAAGCTACAGAAAGCAAGCTTAAATTATAAGTCATATAAAGTCACAGTACGTCAATGTAAAAATTAACCACAACACCATTAGTTTGCTACACAAATGTATAAATGTGTTGCTTGTTAGCTGTTTTCGTTCGCAAACTGTCAGTGAGTGGCTAATGTTAGCTGGACTGACCGTCGAGGTCGCTGCTGTGTCAGCAGCTGTTTATCCATGAAAACCTGGAAACAATATAGAGAAAAATACGCGTTCCTGCATTCAGATTGTTAGTTTCTGTTCATTACGTGGCTTACTTGTTGTGTTGGGTAAAAAAAACATAACGGATTGAAGTAGTGTTATAGATCTGTGTGATTAATCTGGTTTGTTTACTGTGCCAAGAACGATTTACTGTTTTTATCCGTTTTACTTTCAGCTTATATTCGTTTTATGCAAAAATAAATGTAGACACACTGTTATTAAATCAATAAATTACATATAACCAGTAACAAAAGTAAAACATAATCAACAGGATAAACAAAATGCATAAATAAGAGTAATTATTACCCACCTAGTGGGCTGCACAGTATGCAGTTAGTAAACAGGTAGAAAACTGACTGGGGGGACTCTATAATAGGAAAAAAAGGCATTTTTTGTGTTCCACCTCTTCCCTCTTTGTGTTGTTTATTTTTTTTACCGGCTGGACATTTCAGAGTTTCTTATTACAAATCAACCTAAAAAACTAAATTCTGCACTAGAGGATTTTAACTTGCATCCTCCACTGCATACATTGGCAGCAGTAGGCTACTAAAGTTTTTATTTTAAATTCTAGGATAAGTGTGTAAATGATGGACCCGTGATGTATAACAACAGGTAAAATATTTAATAGAAAAATAACACCTCAAACTTGGCTGTTGATTTTCTGTTTGTCATTAATGAGCAGAAGCAGTGCATTTTCAGTTAAGTGTTTTAACAAAGTGGTTCATATAAGTACTTTGTTGACCAGCTCAACATACTCGTCTTTCCTGATATGAGACGTCAGCGCATCTGTAATTTCTCTCCCAACAGTTCTTTGTCTTGTTATATTAGACAGTTCTGGGAAATCCTGCAGCTAAACACAACAACCCTTGTTTCTGGGGTGGTAACAGATTTATCTTGCAGGTAAAAATAATCTCAAAAGAGTTTTTACCAAATCTGCATAATACTGCAGTCTGTTTGAAATCAGACTTAAACACCAATGGTATAAAAATTCCTCCATAAAAAAGCAAACGTATCTCATACCAGTGAGGCAGCATGACTAACTTTGTGGTATTATGGCATTGTTTGATGTCTGCTGTCAGTTATCACGCTTGTTATTTAAATGAAGCTCACACCTAAAACAGTCTCCAAGGGAACTGACTGCTTTTATTATGGTGGAAGCAACATCAAAACAGCTAACGCTGTTATAGTAACAGTATTTATATAACCTGCCATTACACAGAGTTCCCCCTCTTTATTTTTTTGTTTAACATGTTTGTTTCCAATAACATCGTTTGCCAGGTGAGCAGAGACTACCCTTAACCTGAACGAGTCATGGCTCAGTTCGGGGGACAAAAGAATCCACCGTGGGCAACTCAGTTTGCGACCACAGCGGTGTCTCAACCAGGTCACTCAGGACAGTCTCTTGACCTCAACAGCCTGCACTGTGAGTATTCCACACTAAAGGAATTGGACAATTTAATCTTCAATTTTAGTAGCTATTAGATTGAAAATTAAAAACATTCCAGTTTCCTATAACTCTATTATCTGGAGTAAATCACTCCTGACAGTGAAATATCTAAGGTAACACAAGTGAGTATCAGTAATGAATCCATCGTATCCTAAAATCTTATTTTTTTCAGCTCTCGGAGTGCAGCAACCATCTCTTTTGGGAGCATCTCCTTCTGTTTACTCACAGCAGTCAGCCTTGGCTGCAGCTTCTCTTAGCAACCAGTCTGCTGCGAACTATCAGCTGTCACAGCAAACTGCTGCCCTACAGCAGCAAGCTGCAGCAGCTGCTGCAGCAGCACTACAGCAGGTCAGTCACAGTTGAGTTGTCCTAAACGCAGGCAGCAGTCGGTGCATCTTGTCAGCAGTAGCACTCTTTAACCAGATTCTATTTCTCCTTACTGTCTGTAGTCTCAGATCAATACAGCTCTCCAGCAGTATCAACAACAACAACAGCAACAACAGCAGCAGCAGCAGCAACCTCCCCAGCAACCCCCTCAACAGCAACTGTACAATGTACCTCATCAGGTGAAGCTTTTGTGTCACTCTTAATTTGGATGCTAGTCTACAAAATTATATGACTCTTTTAATTGATTTTATATTTTGGTTTGTCTCTGAACAACAAATTTGTAGTTCAGTAGAAGTAGAAAGTGTTGTCTTTCTAAGATGCAGTTGGTTTTTACAGTTTTACACTATTTAATCTATTCTGGTTTTCAAACTCAGTTATTTTATTAATTACTCAATAAATTATTTTAGTGCTGCTAAACAAAGTTAATGGTTGTTTAAAGTAATAACATTTTGGGTCTTTCTCTAACCTCACAGCTTCCTCAGCCTCAGCAGGCACTGATCTCTCAGGTAAATCAAATCCACTAACAAAACTGAGATTTGTTAGCTAACAACTGTAGCCACCTAAAATCCCCTCACATTAACTGTTTTTTATTTGCTGATTTTGTTTTGGCGCCACTTGGTGATCTCTCTTTCTTTACTTTTCAGCCCCCTGTCGGATTACCCACCAGCCTGAGCTTGTCCAACCCCCAGCAGACAGCCCAGATTACTGTGTCATATCCAACCCCACGTTCAAGTCACCAACAGCAGACGCAGCCACAGAAGCAACGAGTCTTCACCGGGGTCGTCAATAAGCTACATGACACGTTTGGCTTTGTAGATGAAGATGTCTTCTTTCAGCTAAGGTCAAATATTTGGTCCTTTTAAACAAATAAGTTAAATGTTGTGTCTTGGTATAGTTTTCTGTTGAAATAATGTCATCTGTCAAGTTTTTTTTGTGGGGGGTCATGTCTTAATGTTTATTTTTAACCTTTTATAGTGCTGTGAAAGGGAAGACTCCTCAGGTCGGTGACAGGGTCCTAGTAGAAGCTGTGTACAACCCGAATATGCCCTTCAAGTGGAATGCCCAACGCATCCAGACGTTACCTCAGCTAGCAAATCAGTCGGTGAGAACATCCGGAGGTTATATATACGCTTTGAAGTACACGTTGGTGATTTGTTTTTATTTTTTATGATTATACACCTATTACTGTTGTTTTTGATGGAGACACCAGAAGCTATAAAAGAAAGACTAAGTATCTTTTTTTATAATTTGAATCCTAGTCAGGTTACTTTGTACCACGTGTGTGTTGTCTGCTGCTGCTCACCTGATTATATTGATCTGCAGAATCATTCAAGAAATTTCTGGGTTAATAATTGGGGTTCCAGAGAATCTACATCATGTATACTTAAGTGATTATTTTTGTTCTTTTTTTCCATATGAAATCTTTCTACCTTTTTCTCAAACCTTCTCAGCATCAGCAGCAACCTCAGCCTTTACCTCAAGCTTCTCCACAGCTCAGCAGCCTTTACAATGAGCCAGGGATGCAGCTGCGCTACACAGATATGCACTCTACTGCGGACAACAGACAAAATGTAACTCTCTACTTTATGTCTGATCTTTCTACCTACTGTTTCTGGGCCTTTGATTTACCTGCTGTATTTCGGGTTAATTATAACAATAAATGCTGTGGTGCTGGTCAATTTTAAAGTTGCAGGATGTTTTTAGTAACAGTTTTTTTCATCCATCTCTCTTTTAGAATCAACCCCAGCCTCCTAATATGTTAAAACAAGCCCCTACCATGCTGCAGTCGCTACCTCCTCCAACCACGTTCAGTGTTCCAGCCCAGGCCCCCCCGCCTTCCCTCCTGCAGGCCCAGCTTTCTGCTGCCTCTCTGACCCCTCTCCTCCAAAACCCCCCTCAGCCTCTGCTTCCACAGCCTCCACCCAAAGGTAAAGTGATGGCTTCCTGTTTTCTTGCATGATTCTGCTTTATATTTAAATATGAGTATTTTCTTCTGTACTTTGTATTATTTGGGACAAAATAAATTACAGCTGTGAATATCAACTCTTTATCACAGTGCTTCAGTAATAAATTTGACGCATGTAGAAATAAATATGTATGTTTCATATTGTAATTATTACACACTGCCCTTTTTATTAAAGAATGTATTGATGTAATTTGTTGTGAGTTTTATATGTGTCTAAATATATCACAGACAATGGGTCAGGTATTATTTAATGGTGTATTGGATGTTTAACAAATGATTTTCTTGCCTCCAGATGTTTTTCCTGGTGGTCTTCTTCAAGCCCCAGTGAGAATGATGCCACAGCCGCAGCCCGTCCGACGAATTGAACCTCCACCTCGTTTCCCCACTCGTAACGATCGAGGTCCTGAGCTCATCCTCAGGTCTAAAGAAGAACGCAGGTGAGATGACTTATGATTTCAATGAACTGTGGGTTGTTTCACTGTGCTGCTTTCATTAACCCAAATGTTGCTAGAATGTTTATGTGGTTTGTTATTTTCTTTAGCAGAGACAGAGATCGTGAACGGAGGCGATCAAGAGAGCGCTCACCCACCCGCAAACGCTCAAGAGACCGTTCACCAAGACGTGAACGCTCCCCGAGACGGCCCCGCCGAGTGGTTCCTCGCTACACTGTCCAGTTTTCCAAGTTCAGCCTAGATGGGTAACTATAATCTTTCCTTTATCTTTGATATTTGTTGATCTTTTAGGTTGACTTGTTACAATCGTTGGAATAATCCTCGACAGACTATAAAAAATGTGTTTACTCAGTTCTTTGTTTTATTCTCCAGCTCTAGTTGTGACCTGATGGAGCTGAGAAGACGCTATCAGAGTCTTTACATTCCCAGTGACTTCTTTAACGCAGTCTTCACCTGGGTGGATGCTTTCCCTCTAACGAGACCTTTCCAGTTTAGTAATGCCTGTAACTTCCACATTTTGCACAAAGAAGTGGATCCTCTGGTTAAAAACACAGCTGTTCTGGACCCACCTGATGTTAACCACACCTACAGCGCTAAGGTACATGACTTGTTGTACACAGTCTCATTTAGTGAGACAGATGTTACAGTTTTTATTCTTCACTCTTGCACCGGAAACACAGTTTCAGCCATATAATTAACAGCTTTGCCTGTTTAAATGAGTTTTATTTTTATTTCAGGTGATGCTGCTTGCTAACCCCAGTTTAGAGGAGCTTTATCACAAGTCCTGTGCTTTGGCTGAAGACTCCCAGGAAGTCAGAGACTCCTTCCAACATCCTGCAAGACTTATTAAGGTATGTCGAAGCCTTTCCATCCTCCCACTGAACAGGAGCTGACAGTGATGTAAAAATCCTATTCCATTGCTGAGAATTCACAGTGTGGAAAAATCATGACTGACACTGGCTCTTGTGTAAATAACCTTACTGATGTTTTTTTTTTCTCCTCTGGTTGTGGATTATTCCTTCTTATCTGTCCTCTCTCCCCATTTCGGCCCCTCAAACCTCTTCCAACTTGAACTCTGTGATTCTCCTTTGTTCTTATTTCTATCTTTACTTCAGTTTTTGGTGGGCATGAGAGGTAAAGATGAGGCCATGGCCATCGGTGGTCACTGGTCTCCCTCACTAGATGGCGCGGACCCAGAGAAGGATCCGTCGGTCCTTATAAAGACAGCCATACGCTGTTGCAAGGCGCTCACAGGCATTGACCTTAGTCTGTGCACCCAGTGGTAAGCACTGCTACTCATCAGTAATCACACATTTACTCTTATGACATAAATTTATTGGTTAAACTACCTTGATACAAAATCTGTGCTGGATTTGTCAATTGACACATCTGTTTTTGTGTTAATGGTAATTCTGTTGTTATTTTGCAGTCTGTTGTTTATTATTTGTTGTGCAATGTTCTTTTTGAACTTTTTGTGTTGCTGTGGTCTTGGCTCTTTCTGTGACACTCTACTCATACACACATTGTGTTGTGATTAAAAAAACCAAACGCATGGACTTGGTGGCTGGAAGCAGTAGCCTGGACCAGAAGATGTTGCTATTTTTTTTCCTTGTTTTTCTACTTTCTATGTTAAATATCTTATATATTTAACTGGCTTTCAGTGTCCTTTTTGATTCTGTCTCTCTTTGCACTCTAATGTAGTGTATTAAATGTATCCTAGGTTAAATGCAGAACGTTCGCCTGTAATTTGGCTGAAACTATAATGGGGAGGATTTTTGGGGTGTGTTTTATTTTTTGCTGTTTGTCAACAACCTCAAAATGGCTGGTGTAACCTGTGACAACAGACGAAGAGCTGCAGACTGGGTCCGTTTGTCTATTCTGTGTGTTGTACAAGAGCAGGTTAATGTAAAGATTTCTACAGTCGTTCAGTCACCTAAAGGGAGTGAGTAGCTGTAGAAGGCTCGCCCTAGAGACGGCTTGCCTTGTGTTCTGTGCCCTGACCAGAATGTTTCTTTCCAATGCACCCTCTTCCTTTGCGACAGGTATCGTTTTGCAGAGATTCGCTATCATCGACCAGAGGAGACACACAAGGGGCGGACAGTCCCTGCTCATGTGGAGACAGTGGTTTTGTTTCTTCCGGATGTTTGGCATTGTCTTCCTACCCGCTCAGAGTGGGAGGTGCTGTCACGGCGACTCCGGGAGCAGCTGTCTGAGAAGCTGTCGGCCGAGCGAAAGGAGGCGGATGGAGAACAGGCACTGAACCGCTAATCCCTCTCTTCTCATTTCCGCTTCTCACAGGAAGGCACAGGAATTACAAAAACAAACCGCAGATACACGACATACACAAAGCACACCTCATCCTTCATGCACACAAATATGAACACAGGCATATTGATGTTGCCCTAAAAGTCACCTAGACTTCTTCTGTTTACTCCTCCACCTGCCCCCTTTTCCTCTGCTCCAACTCCTCCATTCCTCCTTCATCACCTCCACCTTCCGTCACACCCAGCAGACACATACAGTGGAAGCAGTGAGACGTAGGTTGTGTTGTGTAGGCCCCAGTCGCAACTGGTAAAGCAGCTTCCAGTTCGTTAAATGGCTCATAATTGGTTGTTAATCTATTTGAATTATTCACTTTAATCCTTTCACTTTAAGGTTTGAGTATTTTACTTTGAATAAGTTGCTGAAAATAATTTAATTCTCAAATTTGAACCAGTGATCAATATTTAACACTGGGAAATGTGCTGGAATCTGTGGAGTCAGTTGCATGCACAAAATGTTTGATGTAGAAATTTAATGTCTTCTGACAACAACAAGAGAACCTCCCCCAAGTCCTTCTTTCTGTCTGTACTTATTGTTGAATTCTACACTTTCATTTGGAATATATGTACAGTTTGGTTTTTCCAGGGCAGTTGGTTGGACAGATGACTCCTAACCGATGTAGGTCTATAAAACCCATAAATATCCCAGTCATAGAGCATGGTAGGGCTACCCTGTCCTCACTTCGTTTGGAGGCCAGCCTCAGTTCACCTGATGTACCCACACACCTTTTTGACACACCTGTCATTGATTTTGACCTTTTTTGTGTTCCACAGATTGATTGATTGGCTGCTGGGAGGCATTTCTGTTGTTTTTATTTCTTAATATCTTGTATATAAGAGCTAGAGAGCTTCCCTGTGTACGCTTCAATAGCAGTGGACTTAAACACAGTCAAGCTCGATAGGACAAGACAATGAAAGACAGATGAGACCTTGCTTCTTGCACGGATCAGCTTTAAAGCTTTACCAAAGCCATGAGTTGTGTGCTGACTGTTTGCTCTTCCACCTCTTCTCTCCCTCTGGCTTTCTCTGTCTGAATCATTTTCTCTCAAGGAGGACGAGGAGAAGGACGAAGACGAGTCAAAAGACGTTAGTACTCCAACTCACTGGGCTAAACTTGACCCGAAATCAATGAAGGTAACATACAAAACAATACAGACGGGGATACAAGAAAAATGACAAATTATTAGATTATATATTTTTTGTAGTGTCACAAGAGGCACATCTTAACCTGGATCATGTCAGCAGGTGTCGTGAAGTTAAACATGTAAATAATGATTTTATTTTCTTGTAGGTGAACGACCTGCGTAAAGAGCTTGACTGTCGCTCTCTGAGCTCGAAAGGATTAAAATCCCAGCTGATCGCTCGCCTCACCAAGCAGCTGAAGGTGGAGGAGCAGGTGGAGGAGTCCAAAGAACCCGAGAAACAAGAATGTAAAGTTGCAGAAGAAGAGGAGCCAACTCGAAGTGAAGACGACCGAGAGGTATTAAATACAGGCAGTATCTTCAAGATTTAAGATAGTGTAACATTAAAGTTACATTAATAACATCTTGTTGTTTTTCTAAACAACGTGCACTTTTCTGTGTTAGGAGGATGAGAGGAAGAAGCAGGAGGAGATCGAGCGTCAGCGGAGAGAAAGACGCTACATCCTCCCGGATGAGCCCACCATCCTCGTTCACCCCAACTGGGCTGCCAAGAACGGGAAGTTTGACTGCAGTGTCATGTCTCTGAGTGTCCTGCTGGACTACAGACTGGAGGACAACAAGGAGCACTCGTTTGAAGTGAGATCTCCTTCTGAGGAATCGTTTCACGTTGTGTTTCAGTAAGACGGGTTTATGTAAACTATCTTGTTTCTCTACAGGTTTCCCTGTTCGCAGAGTTGTTTAACGAGATGCTGCAAAGAGACTTCGGTCATCGCATCTATAAAGCCCTCGCTTCTCTTCCTTCAAAGGACGAGAAGAAGGAAAAAAAGGTCAAGAAAGAGGCAGAAAAGAAGGAGGTTGAAAAGCGTGAAATAAAAAAGGAGAAAGAAGAAGAAGGTGATGAACCAGCATCTAAAAAGTCCAAAGAAGATGAAGAGGAGAAGAGAAAGGTTTGTCTTTCAAACTGTGATGGTTTGTTGACATGTTGTTAAATAAACAATGTTGTAAGGTTATGAGTTTTGTTTTTAACCAGTTTGAGGAAAAGACCATCAAAAAGGAGGAGTCTCGAGATGATGAGGAGAATGAAGATGAGGGCAGCACAGCTAATGCTGAAGAATATGACCCCATGGAGGCTGAAGATGCAGATGATGATGAAGATGATGGTATAAACACAGTTTATTTAAAATGCAACTCAACTTTTCTTGTATTTTATTTCTTTATCTCACTTTTTTCTTTTTGTTTTTAAACTTATCAGACAAGGATGACGACGACTCCTACGATCGAGACAGAAAAGATCGCAGAGACGACCGCAAGTCATCAAAAGAAAGATCCTCTAAGGACAAGGTTGGTTTTTATTTACAGTAGTAAAACATTCATGTATAAACATTGTGGAAACGTGGTTGTTAATTTAAATATTTTTATTCAATCAGGAGAAAAAGCAGATGGTGACGCACAACAAGGAACTTCTCATGGCGTTTGTCTACTTTGACCAAAGTCACTGTGGCTATTTGCTTGAGAGAGACGTGGAGGAGATCTTGTACACGTTGGGTCTGCATCTTTCACGTGCACAGGTGAGAGCGTGCACACACACACACACACACAGTTAGTTTGAAGACTGTTTTCGTCTTTCCTTTATCTCGTTTTACATGTGATGATTTCTGTTTCAGATAAAGAAGCTTTTGAACAAACCGGTGGTCAGAGAGTCGTGTTATTACCGAAAACTGACTGATAGAGGAAAAGATGAACCTGCTCCCTCTTTTAATGAAGCTCAAATCGAGAACCTTATAGGTGAGTGTTTATAAAGCATTGCAGCAGATTTCTGTTCTGATGGTCCGGAGCTGCTAACGCAGAGGGTTCTTTCTGTTTTCCTGTCAGGTAATCGAGGGCTTCTTCCTGCCTTTAAAGCTCGTACTCAGTCAGAAACCAGCGAGTCCGGTAATCTGATCGTGTACAACGGTGCCATGGTTGATATCGGCAGCATGATGCAGAAACTAGAGAAGAGTGAGAGAGCACGAGAGGAGATCGAACAGAAGCTCATGGTGCAGGATGCCAAAATGGGTACAAGTTGGATCAGAGTCTAGATTTTGTCCTCTGTATTCTTTGTCTCTTATTTTTTTGTTTCTTTAAAAGTCTGTCACAGACAACGTGAACTAATTTTCCTGTGCATGGTGGTTTTACACTGTGATCTGCGTCAGCTGTCTGTAACTTACACGGCAGGTTTGGCAACTTGAGTGCGTTTGTTGTAAATAAGAGCTCATCACAGTCATGATGGGAATCATGTGGAAGTTTTCTCTTCAAACTGTGACACAAACTGCACCAAATGAAAAACAAACAGGTTTTAAACTGAGTAACGATGTTAAAAACCATCAGGTAGATTTCCTGTCAGGTTTATTCGGAGTTGTTATGAGTAGTCAGTGTCTTACCTTCAGTTGATTCTCGTGATGGAATCAAGTGAACATTGTCATAAAGAGGCAGTCTGTAAATCCTATGATGTTCAGTTTTTACACTATTTTAACGCCTGATTGTTAATTACATCCAGACCAGATAACTAAGTCCACTTTGCAGCAACAGAAGGTCCTGGGTTTAAAACCTGTGTGTGAATGGTTGTTTATCTTCATGCGGTCCTGTGTTGGACTGACTTCCTGTCCAGGGTGTGACTCCGCCTTCCACCCAATGACCGCTGCAGATAGCGACATTGATCAGAAACAAGTGGGAGTAGAAATGGATAAATGTTAATCTTCAGTCCTTCTGTTCTCTTTCCAGAGGAAGATTCGAAGGTTAAATCTCAGCTGGAACAAACTAATAAGACCCTGTCCAAGGAGCTGGAGGAGGTGAAAGAAACTCTCAGTCAAACTGAGGAGACTCTGAAAGCCGTGGAGGAACAGAAGACCATCTACCAGGATCTAATGAGTAAATCAGCCAACTCCCTGATGACCACCGTCAAAGGGCTCATGGAAGTTCTGAATAAGGTCCAAATGATAGAAAATCACTGAGATGCAGTTTATTGTTTGGCTGAAGGAAACAAGCTCACATTGATTCATGTGTTTTTGGTTTTCAGGACCAAGAAGGAGAATCTGGCGCCGAAGTTCCAGGCGATCACGTTCAAACTTCTCAGACAAACGGCTCTGATGATTAACTTCAGAAACCTGTAGTACTCATCTTAACTTGTAAATATTTAATGAACATTTAACTTTTTTTATTTGAGCCTTCTGTCCTGAGTATGTATATAATTTAATTCATAAAATTAGTTCCCTCGTGTGAAGGTTTATTTCATTGATTTTCTTACTGACAGTCATTTTAACCACGACAAAGCGTCAAAGTCAAACACCTTTTTATTTTGTTGCTTTAGCTTTGTCATGGTCAGTGAAACATGTAGATTTAAAAGCCAGTATGCGTGAGTGGTACTAGATTTAGTTTTTTTTAATGAGCAATAACTGCTATTTATGTGCAAAAGAATTCATACAAAAACTATATTTAAAAATCAACTTTTGGATGGAGACGCTTGGAGAGTGGCTGCAGCCTGGATACGGTCTCTCTCTGCTGTTTACTACAGTTGTGTGCAGTAAATATTTCGTTTGTAGTTCTTCTGTTAGATGATTTTTTTCGACACACGTGGCTATGCATGGTTCCTGCCTCTTCTGGACCTTGTTTTTTTTCCTGTCTGCACCTCCTGATTGTATCCATCGACTGACTTCGCTGCCGGTTACAGTGTTTCATGTTTTTACTGTGACGAGCATTTATTCGGTTTTCTGTAAAAGAAAACTAGACGTGAACCAAAAGTTAAGCTCGATGAATGTGTGTTCAGCTGAAGGAATGAACACCAACATTTTGAGATCCATCTCTGAAGTGTGTGTGTAGGTTCTGGTTCTTCATATAAAAGACTCAAATACTTTTGACGTCCGCTTAAAAAAAAAACTGTTTTATTTTTCTATTGGAAATGTATTTCCGTGGATGTCTTGTGTTAGAGTAAACTGATCCTTTTAACACTACAACGTGTGTGTTGGTCTTTGTTGCACAGCAGGCAGCGTGCCAGCGACCCTACATGCAGTGTAATTAAATTATTTTAAACGTAATTTAATGTAAAATGTAGCTGCAACTTGATCTGCACAGGACTCTTGTAATGTTTCACCTTACCAGCAGGTGGCAGCAGAGTTTACAACTTCTGCACAGATGAGTCGAGGCTGCAGCACTAAAAAGATTTTAATAGTTCATTAATAAAATCTTGCAGAAATCTTCAAAATTTGACTAAACTTTCCTGTTGGAACATTCACACAAGCTCATTCTAAGACATCCATCTATCTGGACGTCTCCTCCTGGTGGGACGTGACCAGGATGGATCCTAACCAGATGTCTAAACCACCTCAGCTGACTCCTTTTGATGAGGAAGGGGAGCAGCTCTACTTCGAGCTCGTGATGATGGAGGTTCTCACCTGATCTCAGGCTGAGCCCCACCCCCTACAGAGGAAACTCATTTCAGACAGTTACAACAAAATCTGAGAGGATTTATCACATGTTGTAATAATGAATTCTGATGACATTGAACTCCTGTATTCTCATTTATAATGTTTATTTATAGCCTACACAGCTGTTAATCTCTAATCACATAAATGCACTGATCCAAACATCTGCTTTGGTTTCAGTTAATATTTGACCCACTTCTGGATGATGAAACATCTGTATTAATATGATGATATTCAGTAATGCACGTGTATCTGCTGCAGTTTACTGGCTGACTGGATGAGTTTCAGATCGTCACACCTGGCTCCGCTGCAGACAAACACTTGTTGAATGACTCATTCATTCACCTGCACTCAAAGCAGACTTCATCTGAGCTGCGTCTCTGTCCTGTGGGTGTGTCAGGAGTGGATGTGAGAAGGTTTTAATTATGTGGACCACACTTCTTTTTCTATAAGTGTTCATCACGTGTCTTCTGGCCTTCGACTGCAACATCCGGTGTGGGATTTAAATACTTTCCAAACAAAAGATAGAAGAGATCAGTTAGATGCATCACATCATTTATCAGAAACAGTATCCAGAATCCTCTGGGTGTGACCAGGTTCGTTTCACATGAGGTCTATTAATAATGTTGCATGTTGTCACTGCGTTTGTGGAGGAACGGGGAGGTTCCCGCCTCTCGGCCTCTTGCAGATCATTTACCTTTGAAGCTTTTCTTTCCTCCGATTTGTGTTTATTTGTCTTGGAGCTGCTGTTTGAGTGTGTGTGTGTGTGTGTGTGTGTGTGGGTTTGTATTTCTGACCTCCTGGGGACCCGTTTCCTGACTTTTACTATCTTTCTGGGGTCCGAGGGTTCTTGTGGGGACCGAAGCCTGGTCCCCATGAGGGGGACTCCCCTTTTTAGGGTTAGGGGTTAGGTTTATAGGTATGGTGTGAATAGAGTTTTAGTTAGTCTTAGGGTTAGTTATTGATCAGTAATGGTTAAGGTTAGGAAAAGGGTTTGGGTTAGGTATAAATCTAGTTACTAAAATCAATGGAAGTCAATGGACGGTCCCCATAAGGATAACAAAACACACTTGTGTGTGTGTGTGTGTGTGTGTGTGTGTGTGTGTGTGGGTTTGTATTTCTGACCTCCTGGGGACCCGTTTCCTGACTTTTACTATCTTTCTGGGGTCCGAGGGTTCTTGTGGGGACCGAAGCCTGGTCCCCATGAGGGGGACTCCCCTTTTTAGGGTTAGGGGTTAGGTTTATAGGTATGGTGTGAATAGAGTTTTAGTTAGTCTTAGGGTTAGTTATTGATCAGTAATGGTTAAGGTTAGGAAAAGGGTTTGGGTTAGGTATAAATCTAGTTACTAAAATCAATGGAAGTCAATGGACGGTCCCCATAAGGATAACAAAACACACTTGTGTGTGTGTGTGTGTGTGTGTGTGTGTGTGTGTGTGTGTGTGTGTGTGTGTGTGTGTCTCTTTGACCTCCTGGGGACCCGTTTCCTGACTTTTACTATCTTTCTGGGGTCCGAGGGTTCTTGTGGGGACCGAAGCCTGGTCCCCATGAGGGGGACTCCCCTTTTTAGGGTTAGGGGTTAGGTTTATAGGTATGGTGTGAATAGAGTTTTAGTTAGTCTTAGGGTTAGTTATTGATCAGTAATGGTTAAGGTTAGGAAAAGGGTTTGGGTTAGGTATAAATCTAGTTACTAAAATCAATGGAAGTCAATGGACGGTCCCCATAAGGATAACAAAACACACTTGTGTGTGTGTGTGTGTGTGTGTGTGTGTGTGTGTGTGTGTGTGTGTGTGTGGGTTTGTATTTCTGACCTCCTGGGGACCCGTTTCCTGACTTTTACTATCTTTCTGGGGTCCGAGGGTTCTTGTGGGGACCGAAGCCTGGTCCCCATGAGGGGGACTCCCCTTTTTAGGGTTAGGGGTTAGGTTTATAGGTATGGTGTGAATAGAGTTTTAGTTAGTCTTAGGGTTAGTTATTGATCAGTAATGGTTAAGGTTAGGAAAAGGGTTTGGGTTAGGTATAAATCTAGTTACTAAAATCAATGGAAGTCAATGGACGGTCCCCATAAGGATAACAAAACACACTTGTGTGTGTGTGTGTGTGTGTGTGTGTGTGTGTGTGTGTGTGTGTGTGTGTGTGTGTCTCTGACCTCCTGGGGACGCGTTTGCTGACTTTTGCTATCTTTCTGGGGTGCGAGGGTTCTTGTGGGGACCGAAGCCTGGTCCCCATGAGGGGGACTCCCCTTTTTAGGGTTAGGGGTTAGGTTTATAGGTATGGTGTGAATAGAGTTTTAGTTAGTCTTAGGGTTAGTTATTGATCAGTAATGGTTAAGGTTAGGAAAAGGGTTTGGGTTAGGTATAAATCTAGTTACTAAAATCAATGGAAGTCAATGGACGGTCCCCATAAGGATAACAAAACACACTTGTGTGTGTGTGTGTGTGTGTGGGTTTGTATTTCTGACCTCCTGGGGACCCGTTTCCTGACTTTTACTATCTTTCTGGGGTCCGAGGGTTCTTGTGGGGACCGAAGCCTGGTCCCCATGAGGGGGACTCCCCTTTTTAGGGTTAGGGGTTAGGTTTATAGGTATGGTGTGAATAGAGTTTTAGTTAGTCTTAGGGTTAGTTATTGATCAGTAATGGTTAAGGTTAGGAAAAGGGTTTGGGTTAGGTATAAATCTAGTTACTAAAATCAATGGAAGTCAATGGACGGTCCCCATAAGGATAACAAAACACACTTGTGTGTGTGTGTGTGTGTGTGTGTGTGTGTGTGTGTGTGTGTGTGTGTGTGTGTGTGTGTGAGAGAGAGAGAGAGAAGCAGCATTTCTCATCTGCCACATTTCTTCACACAATCCACCCGAAATTTAAGGGACAGTCTCAAATCAAATATATTGATTGTAAGAAGCTGAAATAGTGGCAGACCTCTTCCCCACCTTGTCCCTCGCACCCCTGCAGCAACAGCTGTGTGTGATTGTGTGAGAGGGAAGTTTACACACACACACACACACACGATGTGTGAAATCAGACCCCACTGGAGAGGACAGAGCAGGTAACCCCACTCCCAGGCAGCAACAGAAGCCTTTTGTAGCTGCTTCCCTGCCCCGACTGTTTAACCCCGCCCCCCTCCCACTGGTTTCAGAACAGGATCATGGCTTCCAGGGGTGTGGGGCAGCTAGGTGTGTTTTAATTTAATAACTGATCATGGTGCAGTTTCCACTCGTTTCACTGATCCTCACTTTTTATGAAAATAATGCCTCTAAAGGTCAAAGTTGCAGCTGAAGCATGTGAACTAAAACCACTGGTTCACGTGTAGATCTATTTAAATTCCAATCTTTTCTTCACCAGCACCTTTGCATGTCAACAGTTTGGAGTCGTGGTTATCCTCAACAATCTCACCTCATTTAAACAAAAGAAAATCAGATATTTTGAATCAAAATACTCAGTTTAACCCAATAAACTAAACCAGTTAACTCTATTTCACCTCAAAAGCTGCAAACGATTTCCCACTCTTTATTGTCTCGCAGCATTGTGAAGCAGAGAATCAAATTTCCTGTCGGATAAACTGTGATGAAAATAGGCCAAACACTCCCGCTTCCCTCCACACATCCTCTGAGATAAATCAAGTTGTTCTCACCGCTCGCAGGAATCTCTGTGACCACCAAAGTCAAACAAACAAGACAACCGCCCTCTTACGAGCTGTTTGATATTTCAGGTAATTGATACATGAGAGGCTCCATTGATCAGCTCTTGCTTGTGTTCCTCAGCAAACTGCATGGGCCCCTGCAGCAGCCGCGAGAGAGAGAGAGCGAGAGAGAGAGAGGGGCCCCCCTGTTCAGCTGGAGCTGAAGGAGCTCAGCTTCCTCTGTAGCGGTACAGCAAAGTGGTGCAGTAGTTGAGGAAATGATCCCCTGTATAAAACCTTTCTGAGGGAATACTGAGTTACAGTGTGAGAAAGTCCCAGTGTGTCCCTCGGGAGCCTCGTGGTGAAGGATCCTGCTCCACGTGAACAATCATCACAACAACTTTAGGATGAGCAGCTCCTCATCTGCTGTCGCCGTCCCGCTGCCTCACGTGTTGGTCCAAACCATCAGATTTTATAAACAGGTGACTCTTTAATGCAACTGTACACCAGCCCTGCATACATCTACAGGATGTTTCACATTTCACCACTAAACAAAAGCCCTACAAAGAGATGCATTCATCTGGGTTAACATCTACACGCATGTGGAGAAGCAGATATTCCCCAAATGCCACTGCATGCTGCCCTTAAGGGGAATCTGTCACTCAATCAGATAATCATACAGTGGGAACGCGGGACTTGCTAGTAGAAACTTGCAATCTGCACAAACAAAACATTTCCATTGCAAAATTCATAAAGGGGTTTAAATAGATGCATCAATGTTAAATCTGTTTTAGAACCGTGTGCAACAGTTCAATTTGATTTCAAACATGTTCCGATCTGAACAAGTTTAGTACATGGAAATACCAACAAATACATTAGAATGAAATTCTGGGATTTTTTATAATCTATTTGGTTTAAATTTTTGCCATTTTGTCTTTGCAGCTTCTACAGTCTGCAGCGTCTTAGCAAACCTCGTCCCACCTTGATGTGTCCTCCGTCGTGCACGCCTTCCTGTCTCACAGCTCTAAACCAGGAAGCCACCATGAGCCATTTCCTGTCTGACATCCAGCGTCAGCAGCTCCTAGAGACGGTGGAAGCAGCCTCTTCATAACAACTGTATCTCCTCAGTGTGAGTACACGTTGCGTCACGGGTCCTTCTTTGGCTCAAGAACAGGATTTCTGTCCCCTAATGAAGCTCACATGCTGCACACGTCTTTGATGTGACATTACCATGGAGGCGTTCAGGCTCTGCTCGCTCACATCAAAGCTCTGACCATTTGGGTCCTGGTTTAATTTAGTTTGTGCTGCCTGGATGTTAATTTGGTGACACGTGACACATCACAGACTAGAACAAGCATTGATCTACCTATTTGCTGATATGTCTAATATACAAGATATATTTACATTTGAAGACAATAAGTGAAATATAAAAGCTTAAAACATTTGACTCAGAACATTTTGGCTAAGAAACTGTCAATTCAAACAGTCAGTTCCACAAAAGAATAACTTTTATTTTGTTGTGCTTCTCTGTCTAAAAATTTAAAGGACTCTTATTTCTTGAAAAATAATGATTTCTATATTTACTACAAATGATGAAACGCTCCTTTAACAGCCTCCATTTTTACTTCTTGCATTTATTTTGCAGCTTCATTCTTTTTTTATATATCTTTGTTGTATTATGTCTGTCCATGAGAACACAAAGCGCTCCTACAGAAACAGACTGTTGTGTTTGATGTGACTCTGTTGAACCTGCGTTTGTGGTTAATACTCCATCAGTTCACAAACTGCACAAGAAAGACAAAATTAAAGAAAGTGCTCGTTCATCGCGCTCATAAAACCTCAAAGTGCAGGTGGGATCTCCAGCATGTCCACGGGGTCTTTGTGTGTGTATGTTCCATCACTCGGCAACTTCTAACACACATCTCTCGAAGCAACTTTCAATTTACCTCTTCCTTTCTTTTCATGTCGAAATAGCTTTTAGAAACAACCCTTCCTTTCTGCTCCTGTATCATATCCTGGTTCTTTCTCTGTCTTTGATTTTTTTTTTTAAACAACATGCCTCAATTATGGTTCCAACCAATCATGTTTTATGGCTAAACCACCCTCATTATGTCTGTCTGCCTGCTGATTCTATGAAGCGAGTCAGCGCTGCAGGTTTCACTTAAAACATGTATTGATTTGTGCTCCGATGCACTTAAGCTGGCATGCATTGCTGCTTTAAATATGCAGAGCAGAGTCATAAAAAGAACTGAACCAGCCGTTCTTTGATCTTCGCCCCGGCTGCAGAGTGCTGAAATAATGAAATAGTAATAACAGAGGAGGTTGACTGACGGCGGGACGTGTTCATTCAGGCATAAAGATTAAAAGACAATCTGTAAAAAAAAAAAGAAAGAAAGAAAAGATCTTTTTATTAAGTCAGGGAAACACTTTACCAAACTTTATTGGCAGGAAGTTCCTTGGAAAGCAAAACGTTTGGGGAAAAGAAAATCCACTTTTCAGAAACCTCCAATCAATCCAACACATTGCATCATGTTTGTTTTCTCTGTCACGCGAGGCTACAGAACAAAAGGTCTACACTCAACCCACTAATGACCTTTGACACCCGCCATGTGAGGCAGAACTGAACTTTTCTGTTTTATCTGTTGCAACAAAATGTCTCATTTCCATCCCAAATCTAACAAACAGGTGACAAGTCCTCCAAAATAAATGTAAAACTTATAGAAGTGATGCAGAAGACTTTATTCATACATATAGGCACACACAGGAATTGTGTTTAGATTTCGAAATGATTGGGTCGTATTTATTCTTGGCTCCAGGGTGAAGGGGAAGCCTTGCAGGGTTGTGTTGGTCCCGAGAGTCAAGCTCCTTTTACAGGACCAGATGTTTTAGTTTGTATCTACAGACACAAACCTTAGGCTCGGGATTGTGGTTCACTGAAATTATCATATGGAAAATATACACAGTGATCACATCAAGGTCGCTGACATCTGATACTACTTTGAAAGAAATCCAGAACACAGCCAGAGCAAGACATATGTATGCTAATTAAAAATCAGGGGTTTGGGGAACGGAATTTCGGGAACTTGGTGAACTTTGCTTTATGATAATCAGTCCCACGAGCAGACTAAACTTTTGAGAGAAAGAGTGTTTTAAAACGCAGTTCCAGGAACTCTTGTTCATGCTTAGATTAAACAATGTGCGCGCCAACGTTTTTATCAGGAGGAAGCTAACGGCATAAAACAATGACTGCATTTCTTCAGACTTTCATGAAACGCAAACAGCGTTAACATCATGATGATGTGTTTACATATATTTCTGTAAAACAGCCTCATGGTGCCTGGGTACCGGAGACAAGTCCATTTCCCCCCCAAAAAAACTGATTGATCAAAATAAAAGCAGCAGATGGTCTGTGTTGTAGAACTGGACTGTAGCTGCTTGTAGAGGTTGTTTTAAAACTAAACCCCAAAAACTGATGGTTTATGCAGCAGGATATGTGGATTATTTCACACAATAATGATGTTATATATCATTTCTCTGAATGAGGGAAGAAAATCAAGCAATGCACAGATAATTAAACCTCAACGCGTTCCATTCTTACACCTACAAGAGTTTAGACTCCACTTACTGTATATACATTCAGATTGTTAACCTCCCTATCAGAGTGAGTCTGTTACAGATCATTGAAGCTGTTTCAGGCTATTTGTTGAGCAATTATTTGCCACTTTGACATCTTTTGTCACTTAAACTGGACTGAATGTGTTTTAGACTAAAAGTGTTTTAAAGTCTATAAAAGAAGGAGGAACGTTGAACAACAATGGAGTTTGTGGCAGAGCTGCAGAGAGAAAGTCATTTCCTGTCAATTAAAAATAAATTAAATTACACATCAAATCAAATCAAAACTTTATTTATAAAGCGCTTTTCGTGCGTTTGTGCAATTCAAAGTGCTTTACAGGATAAAAACATCATGTCGAGCCCCCCACCCCTATATACATACATCGATACACCCCCCTCCCCCCAATCCAACCCCCATATGTTAAAAACACCCTCAGAGAAACATTAAAAATGAATGAATGAATGAATGAATGAAGGGACGGACGGACGGACGGACGGACGGACGGACGGACGGACGGACGGACAGACAGACAGACAGACAGACAGACAGACAGACAGACAGACAGACAGACAGACAGACAGACAGACAGACAGACAGACAGACAGACAGACAGACAGACAGACAGACAATCAATCAATCAATCAATCAATCAATAAAAGGACAGTAGGCCGAGTACAGATGAGCCAGGTAAGGTAGGTGCATGAGAAAACGTCATCAGGGGAGCCATCTGCACCGGCAGCCAGGGCGCTGACCCAAGGCGTCCAGAGGAGGGAAAGCAGGAACCCCCACCTCCATCCGAGCACTACCCAGGGAGCACCTGGCAGCTACAGCCGACTGGAAGAGATGTCGCAAAATTGTTACACAGTCAGACAAGATGATTTTCAGTTTAACTAAAACTCTGCATTGACAAACACGGCGGTGGGAGTGTCATGATTAGAACTGTTGTCACTATCTGGTTTTGTTTGACACCATTGATGAAGCAGTTCATTTGGACTTAGACTAACAAATTGTCAGGTCAGTCTGTATGAAAAGGTTTGTTTTAAAACATGATTGAAACTCCAAATGAATAAAATCACAAATCTCCTCTATAGAACACCAAATTTTAAACCTTTTTGAAAAGGAACGTTTCTCCTCTGGTCAACCTGCCTCAGCGTATTCCCCTCCATGTCACAAACACCCACAGTGTGTCGTTTTCAGAAGCAGTGTGTGTTTTTCCCTCGACGCACCCAAGTGTGTTTCCTCGAAAAACAAAAACAGAGTGGAAGGATGAAGGACACAAGCTCAGCATAGAGGAGCAGCAGAGCTGACGAACACAGGTACGTCACGCCACGCTGCATGATGGGAGGGAGTCCGTCTTATGAGGTAAACTCTTTATTTGTGACTAACTGCATTATTACCTGATGGACTTTTGTTTGATAATAAAATTTAGAGGGAATTCAGATGGAGAGGGAAGGAAACAGACACTATTTATCACTTTCTGAGTTTCCCTGGTACAGACTGTATAATTCATCCTGTAACTCATGTATAGGGGAAGCGTAATATCCTGTTCCTCCAAAAGCTTTATACTACACTGAGGCGGACTGGCCCCAGGCCTATCGGGGGCCCGGGTGCTCCTGAAACCAAAGCCACAGGCCCCTCTGTGATATATGAAGTGTGTGTCTGTGTGTGCTTCAGGCTGTGTCTGTAAAAGCTGCAGCTTTAACAGGGTTAAGAGCACATGGAGAGTATGGTTCTCATTTTAGTGGCAAACACGTTCTCTCTTTGGCTGAAACTCTTTTACTGAAGCAGCATTTTCTCTCTGCTAAGTCACTGTTGTGAAATGCAATAAGTCAAGTTTCTGTCATCTGAATACAATCCCTGGGAATTGATGTTTCTCCTGAGACTGCTGCATGCCACATTAAGTGGTTTGCTCTGGCATCAGTGTGAAATGATGTATGTGAGGCAATGAAGGAGGTTCGCAAATCTCCTGTGAGTGAACTGTAAATAAAACTTATATGCAGTCTACTGAAATGGAATCAACATGTGTTTGTTTGTTTGGTTTAAGTGCGTCGATTAAAAACTTTTCCATTTAACTAAATCTAAAATAAATGGCGTGTCAAAGTGCTTTTGAGCAAAACTTCCTCTTCCCAGCAAAAAACCCAGAAAAACCTGCGCTCTGATCGTTGATGAAGGTTTACAGCGAGTTGTCGCTTTGCAGGTCCTTTAAACGTCACCTGTTAACACGCTGAAGCGCGCACACACCTGTGGGGAGTCGGTGGGAGGTCCACCTGTGTGTCCCAGCAGCAGACTGGCTGATGAACCCTCCTCTCTGCCGCCGTCACTCGCTTCTCTGGAAGGAAACCAGTCGTGCGTCCGCTCCTCTCTCTGCAGGATCCACACGCACGGTGCCTTTTATTGGACCATCTATGTGGGAAACCCGTCGTTTAACGATTATGATAAATCCCTCCTGGAGTCGGTAAGGGCATCAGAGAAATGTCTCAGCAGCAGCGGCTCGTCCAGCTCTCCGGAGCTTCGCTCGCTGTCGTCTTCGGCCCGGACGAGGAGAGTTTACGCGCCGCCGAGGGAAAACTCAGCGCTCCAAGTGGCCAGAAGATTTTTGCGGACTTCAAATCTCAAAATTTGCGCAGTTTCTGGAATAAGAGACTCGTTAAGGCGATCGCTGAAGTGTATTTTCAGGGATGGATGGAAAACTTGGTGCTTTTCATTCAGGGGAACGCGAACAACTTGGAGGTGCTGAGAGAAGCGTGGATGCGCAGGGCTCTCAGGTCACCGAAGGGATTCATCATTAAAGCTGTTGGTATGTAAACTCACCAGCATGCGATGGTAAAACAAAGAAATTATTTAATGCATTTAAAGTCCTTACAGCTGTAAACACCAGCACAGCATCCTGCGTAAAAACAGCCTGTAGTGAAATACACTTGTTCAAAACCCTGGTAGGTTAGAGCTTCCAAACATAAACCAAACTTAACTAAAAAGATCAGTTTTGTGGTAAAAATGGAATATAAGTTCATTAAATTTGAGGTTTTCATTAAAAACCCTTCATGAAGCTTCTATGTCAAACTACAGAGTGACATGATTGGCTGGAAGGGATTTCCTGATCTGTTTCATAATCAGCTTTAATTTATAAGATGACTCAACTTCCTGTTTCATCAGTCTGAAACTTTTCTGGATTGTTGTCAGCGCCACACAGATAAATAACCCAGTGACTGTTTGATCAATCAGCCTCTTTGTTGTTGTTGTTGACCCAGTGGTGAGTTAGCCAACGCTTGTGACCAAAGCTCCATTTAATCACATGTAATTGCTCCCATTTTCTGGCTGGGCTTTGAAGCTGAATCTCGCTGGTGCAGAAACAATAGAGCTGGAGTGGAAATCTTTCCGCGGCCTCCTATAGCATGATCTCATAGGTTGTAAATGTCGATAGCAATGGAGCTGCTGGAGAAAATGACAGCCTTGTGTGGAAGTTACACCCTAAGAGATACAAATGGTTAAATTCTTACTATCCCCCCCCCCAAAATGAACGTGAGAGAGGACTGATTTCACTCGTGCCACACATCACTCCTATAAAAGAACACAACCCTTATTTTACCGTTTTATCTTTTCCACGGTGTATCAGCTCTGCCAGGTTAGAAGTGCACAGACAAGTTAATGAAGGAATGTGAAGACCACACAGGGGGAGACCCTGGGAGGGTGTGGAGAAACAGAGGAGGAGGAGGAGTAGGGGGGGGTACTAGGTAAAGGCTGACATGCCATCCTGTTGTGAGACAGTTTGCGTCCCTGAGCTTTTGACTCAGCTCAAAACAAAACAAAACAAAACACACCATCTGGGCCAAAGGTGAGGCTGAGCTAATAATCATACACACTGTTGGGTGCACACAGACTTCTAAGGTGCAGAACAGGCTTTAATCTCCCAAAACTGTGAACATGTCAACTATTTTTCCTTTTAAACAAATCTTTTACGTGACATTAGAGTCATTTGCATGTAAATCAGCATAGACGGGCTGCCACAGGCCGCTTTATGGCCTTCTCACTGAGAGCTGGTCGGCAGTGAATCACCAAACAACCGGCTGACGCTTTTCTCTTACCAGGATTAATGCCCCTCCTTTTCACAGCCGGTCAGGGACTGTGGAAGTCAGACTCCTAGATTGATTATCAGGCTTGGACTTGAAGGCCTTGACATTGTCCTGATATAAAAACGTCAGCAGGAAAACAGAAATGTAATGAGTTACGGCCTACAGTGAATTTTAAACAGCTGTATTTCCTTTCCCAGGACAGAGCAAGGTTGAGAAGTGCTTTTACTGCCAGGAGGAGTTAAGTGGATAATTCAGGCGATGTTGGGTTGAAGCTACCCAGATGTGGCTAAAAGTTTGCTGACCCTTCATACAAACAAGCGCAGCCACTTGAATGTGGGAATATTTCTTACTAGTTCTGTCAAAGTTATCAGGTTTAGCAGTCTGAGTTTACACAGACTGTTGCTCCATCATATTCAGGGGTAAGGGAGGAGTTTATGGTGAGGTAAACAGACAGGGTAAGGACTCGGTTGTTATCGTTGTGGGAATGGGCCCCACTGGTACCGGGAATGACCCCTCTGCTTCAAATCCCGAACGTCTGCTGGGTAGTTCGGATTCTCCTCGGTTTACTTTATCTCTTCATCTATTCTCAGAACGATGTCAGTAACGACCAGCACGAGAAAGGTCCGCTTCATTTGTGCTGACAGTTCTAACTGTACCGTGAACAATCAGTTCCAGGTTTACAGTAACCTCGATGAGCTGACATATTTATACATGCGGTTTCTCTAAAGGAAGCACAACATGTGAGAGTAGAAACAGAGGAGACAATTCTGCAAAAAAGCAAGCAACATAAAATAAAGTTTTTCACATCAAATTCTAACCCCAATTCCAAATAAGTTAGATGCTGTGTAAAATTTAAATAAAAACAGAATGCAATGATTATAAATAATTATATCAATGCTCATAAATCCATATTTTAGACCCAACAGAAGAGAAAAGAAACGAGGCATCAAACGTTGAAACTGAGATGTTTAGCCATTTCATAGAATTTGGCTCATTTTGATCTTAATAACAGCAAATCATCAAAAAAAAAACATCAACAGACTCAAACAGTAACAAGCACAGATCCGAATCAACTAGAGGAACATTCAGAAACTAATTAGATTAATTGACAACAGCTCAGTAACTTGACTAGGAGCGTCAGAGCCTCTCGGATGTAAAGATTTACAAACTGCATCAGAAGAATTTGAGAAAATATTCTTCAGTGTAAAATCCACAATGAATAATATCCAAAGATTGAGAGAATAAGGAGAAATCTCTTTGCGCAAGGGACGAGGTCAAAGGTCAAATCTGGTTGCTTGTGATTTCAGGGTTTTGAGGCCTCACTGTATTAAAAACAGGGTTATTTCTTTACTGGATCTCACTGCATGAGCTCAAGAACACTTCCAGGTATCACCGTCAGTTCACTTTGTGATCCACAAACACCAGTTAAAGATGGATCATTGAAGGAGAAGCCAAATGTAAATATGATCCAGAAACACCTGCATCTTCTCGGGAACATTTAATATGTTCTGACGTGAAGTGAAAACTGTTCCAGGGTCAGATAAGAAAAAAAAATCTCAGTTTCAACATCTGATTTATTTATTATGTTCTATCAGGTTTGCAAATCGTTGTATTTCGTTCTTATTTAAATGTCGTACAGCATCCCAAACGTTGTTGTATTTTTTCTTTAGATCTGTTAGATTGTTGTTTTTGAGTTATTTCATGCTTTTCTTTTATACCAAATGCAGAATATGATGTAGAAGTTGTGAGTGGAAAACATTTAATTAATTTGACATATAAGGACTTGAATCAAAAACATTTTTAATTCTTATTAGATTAAACACATTCGAATAGAATAAAATTTGTATCTCTCAGTTTTTATTTCTGTGATCGAGTGTGAAGTTCACAGATCTGAGAGGAAGCTAAGAGACATTTAGCTTGTTTAGAGCCTGGATCTGACACTTAACTAGCATGTCTATCTTTAGAGGTTTTTGGTCTGCAGATTGGAGGCCCAGGGTTCAACACAGGACTGGTTACTGAGATTGTGAATCCCAGCTGGCCTTGAAGCAGCTGGTACCCCTTCCAGGAAGGAGGCAGAAGAAAGGCCTGGACTAATTCACTTCCTTGTTTGCCAACAATAGAATACCTTAGTGTTACGGTAGCTAACATCCATTAGAGTGAGACTGTTGTTGGTGCTGTTACAGGACAGTAATGGGAGCCACTGTGCTGACTGCATGCTACAGGAAACAGCACATGGATGTGTTAATCAAAAGCTTTTTAATTGTAAAAGATCTTTACATTTTTATCAGGCTCTGACTTCGAAACTAGAGGATCCAAAACGACATCAGCCAGTTCTGCATTATTTAGTGTTACCATTGTGTTTGTGGCAGGATGGGCACGAGGTGAAACATTTATACACACCCAGCCACTGCTGTAATGAGTTTCCTGTATCCTTCCTACAATCATCTCTTCTAAACTTCATGTTGAATGGAGTTCCTCACTTTTGTGAAACACTATAAATTCAGTGCACCCCCCCCGATACTTTTTAGACTAGTTTTGTTTTCAAACTACCACCACAAGGTAGTGAAGCATCCCTCAAATGCCTCATTTAGTCTCTCCTGATCATTTCCTGAACTCAGACTCTTCCAAGCCTCATTTAATGCTTTATACTTTTTACTTGAAAGTGTTGTATTTTCACATAAGAGGTGTTGCCTTTCATGAGGGTGTTTTTTCAAAGTCTCAAAGCGTTCCACTAATGATCATAACTCTTCCAGATGTCAGATTATTAACTGTGGCACCCCTTGCTGAGCCATGCAGCCTTTAAATGGCCCACCCTGTCCTAAGTAAGCAGCACGGGTCAAAGGCTGCAACCTTGTTGCTAACAAGTCGCCCTGAGGTCATTTAACATCAGCGACAAACAGAGCAACATACAGTATCCAGGTGTTGTTGGCTAACTAGGAAAGTTGTGACATAGCTGAATCGTCAACATGTATTATTATTTCTAAAGCTGTTAAAAAAAAGTCTATTTCTGTTGACTCAAATATCTTCCTAGACTTATCTTTAGATTAATGACTTTTCTTGTGTATTTGAAGCTTTAGACCTGTTGTTTGTAACCTTAAACGTCTTTGTTCACTTTATTATCAAATGATGTTACTGTGACTATATTTCCAGTCATTTTGACAGTTATCACCTTCACCAGGAGGCCATGTTTTTTCCAGGGTTTGTTTGTTTGTCTGTTAGCAAGATAACTCAAAAAGTTCTGGATGGATTTTGATGACATTATCAGGAAAGGTCAGAAATGATCCAAGGAAGAAGTGAGTAGGTTTTGGTGGTGATCTGGATCAGTGTCTGGATCCAAGAACTGTTTTAATGGATTCTTCATCATTGTGCGATAGAGCTGTTTTGACATATCTTCATGTAACTTCACAATAAATAAACCAGGTGCTTGGTAAAAAAATTAAAATAAAAAAAAACATGGTGAGTTCTCAACAGGTTTTACATGATACCGAGGACGGATCTGGATCGTTACAAAAATTCCACATACTTTGATCCAGAAAAGAAAAAAATAGAGAACCTTTGGATTTTTTATAACTGCAACAAACACCAACAGATAGTCGAGACTCTGTGGAATCAGAAGTGTGTTAATGGTATGTTTTATTTTAGTTTAAGATTGTATCTAAATTGAATTAAATAGGAACCTTACATCTGTGTTTATCTATTCCTTTAAAAATATTTGATTTGACATGATCAAATAGAAACATTTATCTAATAGATAAAGTTCTGAAGTTCTGTTAAAATGTGATTGTTGCAGATGATCAGGCTGCGTTGTTACTCAAGCCTCACTGTTTTGGTTGTGTCTAAACTTGTGAAAAATGACTTTAAGATTAGATTAAACCTTTACTTTTATTTTCAAATATGACATTTTGCGTAGGAAATGTTTCCTGCACTGAGCAGAAATCTGAGGGAGTTAGATGTATCAGCCTGCGAAACCAACCCAAACACTCGACTCAGCCATATCGGTGGAATGGATACTTGCCAGCAATAACAGCTGAGGAGTTTCCTCTTCATCCTTCAGATTACACACCTTGTCAACAGCCGAATGGATTTCCCTCACAAGACTTATTTTTATTCAGTCGCAGACAAACAGCTTGACAGATCAAACCATTCTGCATTTAACGTCAGATTTCTGTAAGTCTTCAGTTTCTTGATAGAGTGTTGTGTTATTGTATTTTAGGAGTAAAAGAGGCTTTTAAAAACATGCAGAACTATGAGTGTGGACAAGTTGTAGTGCAATAAAACGCGATGAATCACATGACAGATATTGGATGAGAGTTCTGTTCTGAATTCTGGGATAATAAACACAAGAATCTGCAGCACCTTGAGCCCAGTTAAACAGGAGGAAATTGCTTTCATCTGCAACCAATGACTCCTATAGCTCTTGATTAATGAGCTCTGGAAATCCGCTTAGATCGTGTGGATCTATGTTTGGTGGTGAGGCATAAGTGGAGAAATGCCTACATTTTATATGCAGTAAGTCCCTGGTTCAGTTTCTGGTTGCACCTTTACTACTTGTCCTTCCTCTGTGTTCTTTCTCTGCTGCACAGAAAAAATATTTTACTAAAGAAAACACTGGAACATTTCAGTTTGCAGCAGCATGAAAGTGAGCTGGCCATATATATATATTTTTTTTTTTTTTGCATCACTAAAAGAGCGGAGAAACAGAGCAAAGTACAAATAATGTGTTAAGAAAGTGCTATTAAGAAACGCAAGGGGGCCAAACACTGAACCTTGGGGAACCCCTTTTGTCAAAAATCTAACAAAAAACACTCAATACAGGAAACTGTACAGTGATGCAGGAAAGTAAAGTAGTTGTGAAATGAGCCTTACAACAAACTCTATATATGTTTGTAAATGAGAGACTTAATAATTTGCTTAAATGTAAATAATTAAAGAATAGAAACTCTGTAGATTTTTGTCCATAACAGATGCTGTGTACCAAAATGGTGTTTTGTTTCTCTTTGATTCAAAACCCAGGTTTAAAGTAAGGAAAAAATCTTCTTAAAGTATCTTGAAAGTATTTGTTTTATGAAATTTGTATTTGTTTCTGTTCTTTATCTTCAGTTCAGCTGGCATTGAAGGTTTTGCCAGAAGCACCAAAGACCTAATGAAAAAGCAGCCTGTTAACCATTCAGCTAAAACTTTAAAACATGTACAGGGACATTAGAGAACAAAGGAAAGTGACTGTGGACCAGAAATATTATCAACAGACTCCAGATTCGTCTTTGAGTCCATAAAAGCAGATGAGAACCAGATATGAGGTGTGGTCCATTAAATCTAAAGGAGTTGGGATAATACTGTGCTTTTAATGTGTCTGGTGTCGTGTTACAAGTCACTCAGGACTTTTGAGTTCTGTCTGCGTTCAAACCTGCAACAGTGTTTTACACATTACATTTAAGAAATAAGTCTAATGAATTTAGCTTGTTTTTACTGTGAATCAGAGATTTAAAATATTATTTAATGGCATTGTAGCAAAATGGTTTTCTTAATGTGCCAATAACCAACTAAATAATCAAAGAAATGTCCATTTTAGTTTGAAAAACGTTGTATCTAAAATGAAAAAGGGCGGTGTGGTGATGCATGTTTAATGGTTGTAGCTTGGTTTTAGATACCCAGACTACTGCAGCCTTCTTCTTTGGCTTTTTGTTGCATTTAGCGAGTTGCTGCCACAGTAAAAGTTTCTATGGTGACGAGAGTCAACACAAACTAGGTCTTTCTATTCATTGCCTATACTTTTAGCTCATGAATACTTTTTTGTGTTGGTATTCTGACTTGTTCTTCTTATCGCTTTGCTCTGTTCCCTTTAAATGTTGCATTCAGAAGTCAGAGTTTATACCCTGATAAACTTGAGCAGTGATTAAATACTGGAGTGCAAATGTTCCTCTTTTCCTCCCACCTGAACACCCCAATTAATATTTAAACATTTGCACTCAGACATGCTTAATCATTATAGGCTTGATTAAATATTTACCTAATTCCTTAAAGTTGGGACTGAAATAATGGTTTTATTGTTTGGGATAAATCAATAAGGCCGTAAAATGACCACATGCTCTGTTTGAATGATTTACTGCTTATTGATGTGACAAACTTTTGGCCTTTTCTAAAGATTTTCTATAATTTTGTCCTCAAAGGGCTTTCAGGGAGGAAAGGGCATGCAGGTCTGGTTGTTGAGACGTTTGGGTGTTATTGCTTTCTGAAGGGATCTTTTCACTTAGTTTATTGGCTCATTTAACTGCAACGCCCTCATCTGTGTGTTCTTTGCGAGTGAAAGACTCAAACTTGTAAAATAAAACGTGCTGCACACCCTCACACACATGAATGGGAGGTCTGCTCGACAAAATTGCTAAAAACAAAAGGAAGTGGTTGTGGGAGCAAATTTGAACACAAATTACAAACTTTTTACATCCATTACAACAACTCTGACTACATGAATGTTTGACATTGTCTGATTGGAGATTTGACTCAAATCTTGCATGTAGGATCTGCAGACGCACTGATGCATGCCTCTCACATGGAGACAGGGAGGGACTTTGCAGTTGATCGGGCTGAATGCCACGCTGTGTTTTCCTGATGAGGGAGAGAAAGATTATGTTGTTTGCTAAGTGGAATTCAGGAGATTAAACGATAGCAGGATGAGATAAGTCGGTCTGTGATTAAGAGTATAAGCCTTTCAAGAGGCCTTAGAGGGAGTAACTCATACCTGATATTTAAGATATTTTACCCACAATAAAATGAAGGAAAGAGGACTAGAACTCAATTCACTTTTTCATCAAACAACAACTTTATGCTATATACTCTGACATCTTAAAAAAAACCTTAAAGAGGCCCTAAAAATGTTTTTTCTCAGGTTTCTGTTGAATATTTTAGCTCCACAGGTGTTCTTACCTTCATAGTGGGTGTGAAAACAGGTCAACAACTTTTCTTTCAGTTTTTATCTCTCAAACTACGCAGGTGGCGATAAAACCCGAGTTCTCCTGAGTCCGAACGGCCTGTATCTGTTTCATCACAACTCATTTGTTTGTTAGTATTCATCAGCTCCCGCAGTTGAAACCATGCCTAGCATGCTGCTGGCTAAAAGCTGTTAGCATAAGACGTAGCAAACAGGAAGACACGACGTCTGACTTTGCCATGCACAGCGGGGCAGGAAACAGTATACCTTGCTCTCATAGCCTAGTTTGTTAGCCAATCAGAGTCCAGCAAATTCTAATAATGAATATGAACGAGCTGCTGACGAAGCAGCCTGACAGAAAGAGCCGGAACCAGCCAAATTTTAATGCAGACAGATTGAAAGGTCTGTTAATCAGTGTTTCCTGATGTTTTTTAGGTATAAAATGTTTCATATTACAGGTTAATACTTAAGAAACAACCAAAAAGTCCTGAAATGTGTATGAAATGGCCTCTTTAAAACTATTTATAACAACTCTTGTTTTAGGAGCTGGTTCCACAGCATCTCTGCATCTTTACAAGGTCATTAACGAGATTCACATCAAAAATAACAAAGAACAAGATTTTTAATTTGATATGTTATTTGTTTTTTATGGTAATGATGTTTAATAGTCAGAAAGTGGAAGGTTCGTGTTTCCAGTTGGAATTGAAAGCACCACTGAAGTCACATGACATAAAAAGGCCAAACTGTGGTGTTTGTGTAGAGAATAAATATTTAATAAAAGCACTAAATATTATTTCACAAATATTTGGTTACAGATCTCTGCATTTTTTAAACATTTTATTATATGTTAGAAAATCCCCTAATAATATGAAACACTTCCATCAGTGGAGCCCACAAACCATATGACTAACAAGCAGACCACAGTTTAAATGAAGTCATAGTGTGTTCAATTTTACAAGATTTTTGTTGGACTGTTTGACAGAAAGATTCCAATCCCATCTTTATATCACATGTTATTTGTTATCAAGGCCTGGGAATGATTGTGAAACAGAAAATCACCCCAGAGCTGCACTACTTAGTAAAATGTCAAGTAAATGATTCTGAATGGCAGCCACATGGTCGGGATATAAAATAATACACAAGTTGTCATGAATGCTCTAATGTTTCTGCTCTAATATGTGTCTGAATATTTGTGGGCAAACTTTTCAGAACGGCCGACCCTCGCTTCATGAATAATTTATAACCCATTATTATCCGATATATTTGATTGGGTGGATTTCTGAACGATTACAAGATACTTCTGATCTTTAAATGTGAAATGAAGATCTTTAAATGTGTTTTATGTCTGGAAGGGTGAAGTGGAGACTGAACTTAATGCAATCACATGTGAACTGGAACTCATGCAACTCTGAGGCGCTGAACAACACAGCCATGTGGCATTGATCAGTGTCAGCAGCCAAAAAGATCTCAGTGGGATGGAGGAGAGAGAGGGTCCCTGTCAATCATCTCTGCTATGTGAACCAGTCAGCTTTAGACATTTTTTTCATCGTATCCCCCAGGCAGCAGTTTATACTCACATGGAACGTTTACAACAAGAGAAGAAATACATGTTTTTAACTCCGCAGGGCAAATAGGTTTTGTCACTGTGTTTGAATGTTCAAGTACTTAATAGTCCTAAATTTCCACCCTTTAGGTTAAATTCCCCTTCAGTTCCAGTTTGTTGGATCATATGTTTTTTTTCTTTTCAAACAACTTGAACTTTTTCTGTAAATTTGTGTCTGAATGTCTCAAGTCATTGCTTTGCTCAAGAACTGCAGCCAAGCAACATTTGATGTCAGATCACGCTACCATTCCCATTCTGGTGTATGACACAAGAATAAAATATATAATATACATATATTTACTCGCCAGTTTGCAACAGCTTTCACAGGCGGAGCAGCACTAACCCTCAGTGCTCCTTTAAGGGGCGACAATGAACTGCAGCTTCCTCTAACTCGCCCTAACACAAGTCCCATCCTGTTTTGACTGTCGAGCATGACGTCCACCCCCCTTCTTTTGGCAGGGGACCCTGTTGCTATGGCACCCAGCTTGGTATTCATACCACCTATGACAAAGGGTGTAATGTTGGGTTCTTAGTCTTAGATTACATGAACACGGAGGTCCGTTCCCCCTGGAGAGGAGACAGTTACAACAGTGACCCTCCCTAACAGTCACACCCGCTAATGTTAGATTTTTGTCACAAGATTTTCAGATTTTCCCACTAATAAGTTTGGCAGTTTTTTAAAGAAAGCTTAAAGATCTGTGTGTTTTTTTTCTTCTCTTAACTGTACAGATCATGTTAGCAGGAATCTGACAGGATATCTCTCTTTAAACTGCCATAATATTACCAAAATAACTCTGCAAAAGGTAGTTTCAGTTCTCTGGGATATAGACGTACATTTTCTGCTTCTTAACCTGATCATATCTTTATTGATCTTAAGAGCATTGACAGAGGTTATTAATGGGTTCAGTGTGCACAGCATGTTAGAAATTCCTTTAGGAAGTTGATAACAATGAAACGCTAAGTCAGCAGCACTAATTCATTGCTGAGGGCAGCTGCTATTAAGATATCCAGTCTGAGGTTTATCCAGCTTAATGCCTTGTCTCAGCTGATAGAACACAGATTTTCTTTCTTTGTTTTGGTTGTTTTTTTTCTCCCGAAATCCCTCGGGATCTGTTTTATTAAGAAGTATCCCTCTCTGTGAGCCTTATGAGCCTAAAAGGTGCTGGTGGAGCTTAGCAGATTTCTTATCTTTTAGTTTATCCAGAAGAAAAATGGTTTCTTCACTCGTTTTAGCGTAAAAAAGCTGTTTAAATTATGTTATCAGTAGTCTGAATTTATTCACATTTACTTCCAGGATAAAAAAACACAAGTATAAAAGGTCACATTTTATTTCTCATAAAAATGGTCTACCTTTATGATGCATTTGACTGAGTTAAAGCTGGTTGTCTGTTTTTCCTTGAATTGTCAGTGTCATGCGTGTGTGTTCCGTCATGCCTCTCTGCGGCTCGCGTTTTGATTAGTTGTATATTTTTCCTGCCTTGTTCATAAGTGGCTCAAGTGTTAGGGTTGTAAATGTTTAGTTTACACCAAGAGTGAGCTTGGCAATGTTTTTGCGAGCCGCCACTCCGGCGCTTTTGGGAGAATCACTCACCATCACACAGACACGCCATATGTTAAAGCTTAAGTCTAAATCCTCGTGTCTATACACAAATTTTCATCTCACCACAACTGTAAACTGAAAAAGAGACACATGGGGACACGAGTCAATAACAAAAACAAGTTGAAGGTTCTACTTCTGGCTGAATTAAATTATTTATGTCCATGTGGGTGTTTGTGTCTGCAGCAATTTTACACTCGAGTTGCATTCTGTGGAGGATCATGTTTAGCCTCATTCCTTTTTTCATTAATTTCCCACCCCGCATTAATGCAACGTAGCTGATTGACTAAAACCAATGTTCCAGTCCCGTGAGTTAGGTCATGTGCATGACCTCGTGTCTTGAGCTCATTGGAGGGAAAGTTTATGCTTGTGGTAAACCAGCCCATATGCTAATGATTCATCAGTGGAAGAATCCGGTCTGTTTTGCGTCCATTGCGATCACGCATTGGTAAACCGTTTGTGCTCTTTCCCTGTGAATTAGTTTAAAAAGCTGTTGTTTTTTTCAGAGGTTCGTTGGTTCTTACTGCAACAAATTCCACATTTCTATTTGAATCAGTCTCAAAAATAGGTACAACGTCAGCCATCGCTTATCTTAACCTAAACACGTTCATTTCCATCTCTGCAGGAAACACTGAAAAAACAAACTGCTTCAACATTTAGTCTTCAAATAAACATCTTAACTACATATTCTCAGTGGGATAAAAAAAATATTTTTGGACGTCTTTCTTTGGGATTGTTGCATCTTTGACTTTGAGAATTTAAAAGGATGTAAAAAATAATAATAAAAAAAAAAGTGTTTTAATCTTCACTTGTGGGAAAAATATCAGGGACAAAGAAGCTCCAGTAAATCTTTCAACAAGATAACACATGAACAAAACGAGTATTTCATGTTGACACAATAATGAATTCAGTTCTGTTTTGACAAACTTGAGATTAAGATTTGACGTTCCATAACTGCCTTTGCAAAGAAAAACCGTCTCCCAGCGTGTTGCTTCAGTCAGAGTTCTACATGTTTAAACTCATGTAGCCTGTTTTTCTTTTATTAAAATATTGTGATTCTAAATTGTTTGGTGCTTTTAAAGGCAGAGCAGTTTTATGATTTGAAAACATTTTAGGTGATGATTTAACAAGCTCCTGTATTTTGTTTGAATGTCAGATTGTGTCTCCAGCAGAGGAGGAGAACCTTAATGGATCAAACAGGAGAGAGTTGTTTGTTTTTACGGTGACAAATACTTCAAAGATGGTCTCTGCCTTGTTTCTCGGTTTCTCTGATGGTCGGTAACATGTTTGTGTAAGTGGTGCCCCTGGACGTGCACGGTTGTGTGATATTGGGGGGCATGATATGTGATCTGCCCAGCAGGCAGACCTGTGGTCATTTCTGTGGGAGTAATGAAATTCTGTGGTCTGTCTCAGTACTGCTGGAATTTCAAAAGCAGTCAGGCATGGTTCATATAACTCACATAAATAGACCACCGTGGTCATAATTTAGAAGGTGGTTAGGACGGGAATGTCAGCGGTGAGCTGTTTTCACTGGCAGCGCCGCTGACCTCCTCGACCCAGGTGTTTATATCTCCTGAAGCAGACTCACCTGTTTCACCCAGTCCTCTACTCGTGTGTTTGTTTCAGGTGACTTGTCTCCGGTGCAGATGTCCCCCGTCCCTCAGTCCCAGTTCATTCCTTTGGCTGAGGTGCTGTGCTCAGTCATCTCTGATATGAACTCGGCTCAGATCACCGTCACCCAGGAGGCGCTTGTCAACTACATGAGCAAATCCCATCCAGGTAATTAAAAATATTTAGGAATGCTGCAGGTATTGGGTTGAAGTATAACTCTTATAGTAAGGTTATATCATTTGAAATTGTTGTTCCTGACCTTCTTAATTGTTTGTGTGTTTTAGGGATAACCATCCCCACTCAGGACATCCTCTATAATACACTCGGAACTCTGATCAAGGAGCGCAAGATTTACCACACAGGCGAGGGTTACTTCATCGTTACACCTCAGACCTATTTCATTACCAACAACATGGTCCGAGAGAAGAACTGGTGGACTTCTGGTTCAACGGATGACACGCCGCTGTCTCCTCCCGTTACTTACCTTCTGAGCAATGACATACGTGCTGAAAACACTCAAACGCTCCCTGTGGCCCACTGCAAGTCGTGTAGCTGTTTCAGTCCTCACCAAACGTCCTCCAATATCGCTGCCACTACTGAAACCGCCACTGTTCCTTCTTCAGCTGTTCCTGACCAGCATTCTGTGTCCGTATCCATAAGCGAGTGCACGGGCAAAAGCTTAAAGTGGCCCCGACCTTCAGATCACAAACCCACTGTGCAGCATCAGTCCACTTCCACTGCAGCCAACTGTCAAGCTAGTGAGATCAGCAAAACAACCGCTACTACTACTGCTACTAGTCGGAAAGAAAAAGATAAACCTGGGAGGAAGTTTGGTCTCAGTTTGTTTAGGAGGAACGGAGGTAAAAAGGAAAAGCCAAAGAAGGAGTATGCATCCTTTTCAGGTCAGTTCCCTCCAGAGGAGTGGCCAGTGAGAGATGAGGATGACATGAACAACTTGCCGCGTGACCTGGAACATGCTATCATCAAACGCATCAACCCCGAACTGACTGTGGATAACTTGACACGTCACACAGTACTAATGAAGAAGTTAGAGGAGAGAAGAGACAGAGGGATGGACCGGGGCTTTGATAGAGGACTGGATAAAGAAGATAAGGGGGTCGACAAGGGAATGTCGACTGACGCCCTAACGTTCTCGAAACACAGGCATCACCACTTGGCTAAAGGGGGAGGAAAACGGTCCTCTCAAAAGGCTTCTCGCACAAAGAGGAGGGTCCACTCATCAAGAGGGAAACAAAGAGAGAGGGAGAAGGAAAGGGTGAAGAATAAGGCTCCCATATGTGCAGATGTTTATCCAGATGGGGAGGATTTAATTCCAACTCGGCTCAGAATGGAAATCCCTGTTGATGCAAAAGATCAAATGGAAGAGACTGGAACTGTTGAAGGAAAATGTCTTTATAAGAAACGCATCGATAACCCCTTCCAGACTCATCCGATCAAGGATGCTGAGAATATAATTCCCACCTCCAGAGAGCACAGAAGAAGAGAAGGGAAAGAGAGCAAGGCCTCTGGGCCAGGGAGAAAGGAACGAACCAGTCACCGCTCTAAATCTTGGGACCCACATCGGGCAAAAATGATGGGATCAGACGGAGAGAACGTGTTCAAATTCCCCTTGTCTGAGGACAGATATGACTGTACTCAGGAGAGGGACTTTACTACTGACCAGCTGCTCCAATCGAACAAGAGAATCAGCAGGGAGTACAGCTCAGCCTATTTACAGAGCAGCACTCTAAGAATAGACGACAAAGTTCGACATCAAGAAGAAGAAAAAGGAAAAGAGGGCTGGGAAAGAGACGGCAAAAATGGGAATTTTCTGGATGCACAGAAGTACAAAAATGTTCCAGACCAAAACCAAAATGAGGATGTTGGTATTGGTAATATCCAGCAATACTGCGATTCAAATGACGTTGCCGCCACTCATCACTATGAACCTGTCACAAACCACTCGTATGACCCAAATCTTCCATGGCCCAAAGCCTCGTTACACCGCAAACATTCCCTCAGACTTCTCAGTCAACAGAGGGATGATGTTCAGAATCCCAGTGGGTTCTGTGTGTCTCCACCTACTGAAGACCAAGAGGAAATGAAACCAGTCAGTAACAGAGAGCGGAGGACCACGAGCCATGAAGAGCAAACGAAACTGACACCTAAACGGACTCCCCTGATATTAGACAGTGACTCTTTTCTAGAAGATGATTATAACCTCTATCAAAAACCAACTCAGCTGGACGAGGACGACGCCTGCAGCTCTTTGTGTTTGAATAGTGATGAGAATACAGATGATGTCAATGACTACCAAACCGTCGTTACAAGCTACCACAGTCACCACATAATTAGCTGTGAATCTAATAATCAACGACCCCACGGTCACAATTATAAAACCGACTTTCAGCAGTTACAACTTGCCTATAAGCAGGATTTAGTGGATAACAATTTAAAAGAACAATTTCCTTCTTCAAGCCAGACAGGAGCATCTCTAAACTCCACAAGACCTGGAGAAAGCAGCTGGAGAGCAAACCAGCAAAGTTCTAGATCACCGATCACACGGAAAGAACCAAATCCGATGAGAACTACCTTGATCCATCATGAATCCCTCCAGGATGTGGATTGTTCTGAAGCATGTGAAGTTGCAAACAGTAGCATATTTGACTACTGCCAAGCGAGCGAGGTTGAATCCGACTCAGAGACTGTCCGAAAGTCAGCTGATGAAGGTGATGGTGAGTCTGCTCGCTGGGCTGCTGATGTGGAGGAGCGACCGCAGGATGAGTTTGATGAGAAGGTGCTTCCTCTGAGTCACAAGTCTGTTCGGAGCATGCTCAGTGGAGCCAGGAAGGCAGAAGAAATGGTAGAAAACCAGAGCCTCACGGGAGACAGTGGCATAGATTCCCCTCGGTGAGTTCGTCTCATTATCCTCATGTAAAATCATCTTTATTAAAACACAAATTTACTTTGTAAAGTATGAGGTAATACATTCCCTTTTTCCTGCACAAATATAACTCCTACATTTCTGAATAAACTGAGAGCCGAGGTCTGTTAACCTAAAGGTTACAGGTCTGTGGTCGGCCTTACTCCCAATAGGGTTCTTTACTTTTAAGGTAAATTGCAATAAAGCTGAACAAACACCTCGTGGCCTATTATAGCATCCAGTGTTTGGACAGAGGGGAGTCATTTCTGATAATTATGCATAATTGCTGTGCAGCACTCAAAAACTCATTTTAAAATCAGAGAGGAAGACGTGTTTTTACGACACTGAACTCTGTGTGCACCTGGATATTTAGTTAGTAGGATGAAGTGGAGGAACATGTCACACTTCTCAAACGGCGTGTTTTGCTTCCGCAGGACCCGCGTCAGTCTCGCTTCCAGCAACACCGTCATTCTTGAGGGTCTCAAGAGACGAGGCTTTTTGCAAAACCTGGAGAAACTGCATTCAAAAAGCAGCACTATTCGACCACAGAGCTCACTTCTACAGCTCACTCCTGTGATGAACGTATAGCCGGTTCCTGCTGAGATGTTTGAGCTGAAAAAGCTCAACATGTGCTCGAATCTCGCCAGCCGTCAGGAAGGTTCGCACCTTGCTGCCTGCCTCCACATGACATGGGTCATTGTAAAGATGTACAGTAAAAACTTATCTTTGTATATGATTTTAAAAGTAATCGGCTTTGACGTTTCTTCTCATAAACATTGACTGTTTTTGTTTTCTTTATCTACGTCTCTGTAATTAAAATATTCTGAAGTGCTATTTTGTTTATAGATGGTCCATTTGTTTGTTTTCTAGACATGTAGTGACTACTACAAATAAAAATATTCTGTATATCCACCAAAATGACTTTTCTTATATTTTGTAGTTTGCAAGGTTGTCATTGAGAACAGATACACCCGCTGTAGATTTAGAAACTGAATATTTATCATTGTTTTGGATATTTGCTGTAAAACTAAATGTTTTTAAAGCTTCATGATATTTGAGGTGAGTGTCTAAGATGTTCCTAAAGCCCATGAAGATGTTTGATGGTAAAGAGCACCACCATGTGGACATACAGTGGAGGTTCAGGTGTAAAAGACACCTCAAGTTGGAATATCAGATAAATACACTCTGACTTTACTACACGAGTCTCAGCACGTCATTGATTAAACACCAGCAGAGAGTCAACAACCTTTATTTTCCATATATGTGCCACTCAAAATGGGGAAGATGTGTTACAAGATTTGCCCTTAAGAGAAGTCTATATGGATCTTTTACACATTTTTACTCTACAATGCAACTGACAAAAAAAAAATCAAAGGGGGAAAAAAAATAGACAATATGGTTGTAACAGTGTAAACACATGGTAATATACATGAAAGGAAAAAAAACAAAAGTATCAGTGACAAATTAAAATGTAGGGTAAGTTAATATAAGAACTAAAGACTCCTGAAAACCCCTAACTGTTCTCAAATCAGCATACATCTCTACATAGCATGCAATAAGGCACCTATCTAACACAAGGAAGAGACTATGCTACAGTCTGACGCACAACTGTTAACCAAAACAAAAAAAAATATTGCTCACCAAAAAGTCACTCTCATAAAAACAGTCTCATTCCCTTTCATATAACCCAAGCCATGTCTAAAAAAATAGTCTGTAAAAGATATTTTACACACAATAGTAAATAGGGTATGATTCCTGGGAATTAATGTAGTTTTAGTACACACAACCATAACGTTTTATTTGGTTTCGGCTCAAATGGTGATAATTAGCAGATCAACGAGTGTTAGTTCGATCCTATATGCAGGCAAAGCCATCACTAAAGCAATAAAGGATGATAGTCCACGTACAACTAGGACTTGGGTGCAGTTGAAACCACGCAGTAAATAATTTGGACACAGGTCATGTTGTAATAGACTACCCAGTGGGTTTTTATTTTCTAATATGCATTTCCTAATGGCTAAGTTGCATGACATAAAAGACTCAGAGTGTCAGCCAGTATTGCTCTCTGTACAATTTCGAGCTGTGCTAAACCATCAGACATACAAAATCAACCTCATAAATATGCAAGATGGCTCGTTTCAGGTGGAGCCCAATTCAAATAAAACAACTGCAAGGGAACATCTCTTTTTCCATCTTCAACGTTGAAAAAAAGTCACAAAAGAAAAGAAAAAAGTGAAATTTACTATCAAAAATGTCATCTTTTGGAATAGCACACTAGTCACCTATACATATACATATATAAAAGAAAATCAATAGGTATTTACAGTGGATTCTGGATATTTGCTTCACATACGTTATGGAGGTGAAAACTATTCAAATAGAGGCAACAATTCTCGTCCAAATTTTATATGTAGCTTGAATAGTTGCAGCTGCAAAGCAAATATTAACACCTAGAGATAAACTGAATTCTTTTATCAAAAAGACCAGAGGGTGAGGAATATTTACCAAGATACAATTTAATGTTATAGATCTTCAAATCACTTCTTTTTTCTTTATAAAGAGTTCTGGATGTCCTGAAGCTGAATCACTTGCAAGAATAGATTTTTTTTTTACAATATACTCTTGTACTTTGGTGAAACTGAGCAGAGCTCTAGTTTCATGTCTGAAGTAAATGTTGCACAGTTCTTCAGGACAATCCAGTTTCTTTCTGTGTTTATGCTCGATGCTCCACTTAACCAAAGTAATGTGCTGACGCAGCCTCTTGTTGAAGTTGGCCTGACGTGTTTGTGGTCTCGTGATGCTGATGAAAGGATGATTTGAGGAACGCGGGCAGAGGACTGTGGGTGTCTGTTTGGGGCTGTGCTCACTGATCTACATGGATCCTATGGTGTCTGGAGAGGGAGGATGAATGGTTAAAGCCTTTTCCACACTGAGAGCACCTGTACGGTTTTTCCACAGACAGAAGACGCTGTTTTGGGAAAACATTGTTGGGGAAACCCTTCGGCGTGGAGATGGGGCTGTACTGCGGCGGTTGTTGCTGTGGTGTTTGTGGTGTCTGCTGTGGCTGTTTGTTCTCCGTGTGAACTCTCTGGTGCCTTGCGAGAGAGGAAGAGTGATTGAATACTTTGCCACAGTGGCCACATGTATAACTTTTCCCATCTGAGTGGACTCTTTGGTGCCGTGACAGGGAAGAGGAATGATTGAATCCCTTGTCACAGTGGTGGCACATGTAGGGCTTCTCTCCTTGATGGTGATCTCTCTGCTTCTGCGGCGTGCTATAGGACAAGGCTTTTCCAGGCTGAGGTGGAGAAAACACTGGATTCTGCAGGTGGGTCTTATTATGGCGAGACAGAGATGAGGAGTGGTTGAAGCCCTTGTTGCAGTGTCTGCAGGTGTAGGGCTTGCCTCCAGCGTGGACCTGCTGGTGCTTCTTCAGATGGCGTTTGCGGACAAAACTCTTCCTGCACATATTGCATTTGTATGGCTTCTCACTCGAGTGGATCCTCTGGTGCTCTCTCAGTGTGGCAGCGGCAGCAAAACACTTGCCACACTGTGCGCACCGGTGGGGTTTGTCTCCAAGCACTACCACAGCATGGGTCTTCTGGTGCTGCTTCAAGTTAGAAGTTGTAGCAAAGCCTTTGCCACACTGGCCGCAGGTATATGGCTTCTCACGTGCATGAACCTCTTGGTGCTTCTTCAGATGCCTTCTGCGAACAAAGCTTTTTCTACACTGTGTGCACTTGTAAGGCTTGTCCTCTGAGTGCATCTTCATGTGTTCTCTCAGGGTAATGGCTGCTGCAAAGCTCTTACCACATTCTGAGCATCTATGAGGCTTGTCTGGCAAATGAATCATCTGATGTGACTTCAGGCTGTAAGCATCAATAACATCTTTGCCCATGATCTCAACACCAGGGGGAACATAAGGTTTTTCTTTCATGTGAATTTTCATGTGCTGCTTTAGGCTGGCTTCTACAGCAAAACTTTCACCACAGTGGACACAAATGTATGGGTTAAGGTCCTTGTGGATCTCAAAATGTTGGTGGAGATCGGCTATGCTGCCAAAAATCTCACCACACTCGTTGCACTGTAGGCCATGGGCTTCGTGTATGATGACGCCATTCTCGGACTCCACCGTCAGCTCTCCACCGTGGTCAGACTCCATTTTTACCACATGCTCGCCTTCGGTCTTAAGCAGCACCTCTCCCAGCAGAGTCTCGTGTCCTGTTGTCTTAATTTCTGCTGCCGTGAAACAGTGCATATCACTGTGTTCCACCTTGATATAATCATGGTCTGTCTCAGCTACAATTGCATCAACACAAGTCACAGCACCAAGTTCTGTGCCCAGACCTTGGATCTTTAGGTCTGTGCCGTGGATCTCCAGCTCTAGTCCACGCTTTTCCTCTGTCATGATCTCAGTTTCTGCTCCATAGTGAAGGTCGACATGGCTATGGGCTATGACACACTCCGACCCAAGTGTGTCTAGCCCCGGCGTGTCGCACTCAGTCTCTGACTCAGCCATAAGAACACACTCCAGCCCTACGGCCTCCGTTTTTGCGCCGGATGAGGAAAAAAAGGAAGAACTGGGTGGTTTAGTTTTGGGTGCTTTCTTTGCCCTGTCGCGCTGGACTGTCAGAGAGCAGACCTAAAACAGAAAGAAACTTGAATAAAAAGACAAGTCTTAACATATTTCACTACTTATTTTTGCACATGTGACAGAGTGAAATATAAAGTTAGACTGACCTTATCTGATGTCAGTCTCAAAACCACATCTATTCCGCTAATTTTCTTCCGAAACTATTTAGCTAATTTCACATATGATAATACTGACTGTTACATTTTTTTACTCCAATTTTATGAATACTTGTCCACAAAAAATACAAGGTGAAATGAATAGTTGGGTTTAAGTAAAATCCACTTACTTTGCTATAATCTAAATTACTTATAATACCTAATTATCTGATACAACAGCAGTATCTGATTCAAAAGCTCAACACAATTATAGAAGAATGTAATTTTGACCAGCTACTTGGAGGATTCAGTGTTTTTTACAAGCACAAAAACTGGTTGTAGTTTGATCAACCACTGAAACAAAGGAAGATACTGTAATCAGATATGATCTGTGGTGATAAGATTAATTTACACCACTGACCTAAATGGGTGTGACTTTAAACACCATCTCACCTTTAAATAACACTGATTAAAGGACTAGGAAATATGTGAAGTATACCATGAGTAGAAAATAAACAAACAAGTGAGCAACTGGCTAGCTACTTTTGGGCACAAGCATCGCTTTATTAGCCAAGTCTATGATAAACAGAATAAACTCCAAATATTATCACTTAATCCGTAAGCCGAAGACTAATACGTGCATATTGTAATGCAGCTCAGTCCAATGTTAAGCGCAACATTTTTCAATTTAACTGCTGCGCTTTAGTCCTTAAATATTTAGGAGTTTGTTGCTAGCCTTCCAAAACAGCTACAAATAGCTTTTATAGCCGCTAGTTAGCTGGCTATGGTCGATGGGAGACTGGTTAACGAGAAAACAGCATCGTGTTAGCCGCTAATTTGATCGCAATTTAGCCAGCTAACTAGCTAAACAGGCAAAAGAGCATTAGAGAGTATCTGCAATCACGACTTCATTAACTACTAATGCTTTCTTTAAACCAACACTTGGGTAAATCATTATTAAAACTTGAGACGCCTTCGACACGGAAATTCTCCCAGTCTGATATAAACAGGCCATCTTGTTGTGCCACACCAGCACTTAAGATGGCTGCCATTGGCTAACGTTAGCAGCGTTAGCAATTGTCGTTCACGATATATTTAAACAACGATATAGTAAACAAATAAACATTGATCGAAGCAAAACGTACTTTATGGCAAATATGGACGACAGAAATATACTATAAGTTTTAAGTTAACGTATTTACCAACCTAAAGTTGCTTGTAGCACGCTAAGAGTCACAAGCAACTCCAATCCGGCGTTGGCTAGCTTAAACAAAGATGGCTAACCGTGAAGAGGATGAGCGGAAAGCCCGGGAAAGGGGCGGATTTTATTTACTTATAGAGAAATACACAGTCGCTCCAGCAACAAACAATGGGACTAAACACAATGTGTCCCAACATACTATTAAGCTGTTATTTTAAAGGACTAAACTAACCTGGGTTTCAGTCAATCTTCACTGCGGCAGCACAGAAAAACACCTGAATGGCGGCGCTGCGACAGCGTTAGCATGAGCTACTTAGCATCGACACCATGCTAACCAGCTAATCCAGTTAGCATGGCTAAACCCTCATTCAGCCCGGTGAAGACCGTAAAACGTTAGCGGAAGCGTTAAAACCACCTACTAACCACAATAAAACTCTATATAAAGAAACTTCGTCTGTCAAATCGGATACATTTACAACAAAATTGCTTAAAAAACAACACAAGTCCAATATAAATTTCAAATCTAAAAGCAGGGCTTGTCTGCTTTAATATAGGACACACTGTTAGATCTAGTGCGGGTCAAGGCCTGTATTTTTCCATCACAAAGTTAAAAAGTGCTGACAAGAAACAACCAACCCATACAAACATTGCCATCAGACATATTAAGATTAAATTCCTATTAACACACGTCCATCTGCCTCAACGCTATTTCTATTCATGAGAGTAAGTTGCATTTAAACGATAGGATTAAGGATCAGATCAGTAGTGAATATATAAATCATTGCATGCACATACCCACCTTTCTATCCTCCTTTTAATTTCTGATTGCTAAAGAAAAATAAGGAGAATTGGTTTTGTGTTTGAAACTAAAAAGGGCTTTAACAAGCTGTGGTGAGTCTCGTCAGACTGCTGTGCGTGTCTTCCTTTTCTCGCTCTGCTTGTGTGTATCGCTGGCGCCACAGCTCATCTGGCGCCAACGCTGGACCACTTTAGCGATGGCAACTGTGATCATTTCAATGTAGAGCAAAACCCACAAGGCGTCCTCTGCAGGCTCGGAGTTAAAACTGCACGCTGTAAATTCAGCCTATAGTATTATATTTGGAATTAATTTGTCTTGGGCGAAGATGCGCAGAGAGTAAATCAAAGTAAGAATAACAAACATAAGAACTATAAATATTTACATATTAAAGCCTTAATAATCATAATCAGGTTTATTTGGCCAACACAGGGAATTTGGCTTCTGGTTCACTTTTTCTCTTGTGTTGCAGATAGACATAAAGATAGTGTTAGACACAGAACACGATATACAAGATATGCTAACAGAATTGTCCATCATAAAAAGTTTTATTAGTGTTTGAAGTCAGGTAGTACAAATAAAATATAACAATTTCCATGAGAGAATGAGTTATGTCTTCATTAGGGGTGCTAAACATGTTTTTTCAAGGTGGTGATGGTCTTGGGAAAAACTGCTTTTGTGTGTGGTGGTTTTGGTTTACAGTGAGCTCCGTCCAGAGTAGAGAGAAGAAGTGAAATCCTGGGTAAGAAGGTCTCTGCTGATGCTACCTGCCCTATTCTTGACTCTAGAGGAGGCTGGGCCCTGGATGGAGGAGGCCAGGTCCTGGATGGAGGGCAGATTAACACCAGAGATCCTCTGCTGTCCTTATAGTTCTTTGCAGGCTGATTCCTTGAACCTAATATGGTGTATTTTTTATTCTAATACATGTAGACAAATATTTGTGAATTATGGGCTAGACTTGAAGGCTTGACGGCAATTCTACATACTATGAAATTCTAGCAAACTTGTGGAATATCTAAAAACAAATATTTTGTGACGTTAATATATTTTGCCACTAGATGGCGCTGTTTCCCTTCCATCACTGTGAACGATCTGGTTTTGTGAGTAACATAAAAAATACAGAAGTTTTAAGATAAATATAAATAAAAAACAACAGTAAACCTTAAACTATCCTAACCAATGTAAAAAGTTTTTATTAGCAATCTGTGTGGACTTGTCTTTTATTTTGATAGGGTTTGCCACCCAGATCTATCAGTTGTATTTGTTTCAGGCACTTACACCCATTTCCTGACAATGAGACGTTCAACCTGGAATACTGGTTTTACTGTGAGAGTAAACCACATAGCAAACATTCTGTCACACGCTGTGTCAGTCTCACAGTTTCACTGAAGCTGTTAACTTCAAGATCTCAGGCTTCATCTCAAATATATTTAAAATCTTTAGTTGTTTTTGACAGACTTTGACAAAAGTTCAAACTTCTGCTGAACTGAACTACCTGTGGATTTGTATTTTACCTGCTGGATATATTTTTTAACTCAACAAGAAGAAAATGTCCCATTCTGGCAGTCTGGATTTAGACAAATACAACACCTTGGAGAAATCCCGTCGCTCTAGTCGAGGTCAGACCAGGTCCCAGGCCAAGCATGCGGAAGTCCTCTGTGACTTCTGCACAACTAGGAGACAAAAAGCGGAGATGTCCTGCTTGGTTTGCTTGGCATCCTACTGCGATGATCACCTACAGTCACACTACAACTACCCCACCCTGATGAAGCACAAACTGGTCAAAGCGACTGGTCAGATGAGGGAGAAGATCTGCGCTCAGCATGACAAGCTGCTGGAAGCTTTCTGTCGCACGGATCAGACTTTAGTCTGTGTCCTGTGCATGATGGACGAACACAAGCACCATGACATCGTCCCGGCTGGAACTGAGAGGACTGAGAAACAGGTTGGAAACAAATCCTCACTGTTCGTCTTTATTCTCTGGAATTAACTCAGATTTGTAACATGTTTCTGTCTTTATTTCCTAACAGAAGCAACTCGGTCCCACGCTGCACAAATCTCAACAACGGATTGACCTGAGAATTAAAAAGTGGCAGGATCTCAGACAAGCTGTTGAATCGGTTCGGGTAAGTACACACTGACCATCACACTGATCCTAATGTGACATAACACTAAATCCATCACTTTTACTCCTCTTCAGCACTCTGCTCAAACAGTCCTGCAAGAGAACGAGCGGATCTTCACTGAGCTTCTGAATTTCATCGAAAGAAAGTACAACGAGGTGAAGGAGATGATCCACTCCCATGAAAAGATCACCGTGAGCCGAGGTGAGATACTGCTGGACCGCTTGGAAGAGGAGATCACGCTGCTGAGGAAGAGACACACTGACCTGGAGAAGCTGTCACGCACTGATGATCACATACACTTTCTACAGGTGAGGCTGTACATTTGATGAAAAAGTCTGGGGTCTTCATCTCTGTGCTGCATCATTACTATCTGTTTATATTTACCAGAGCTGGCAGTCTTTGTCCGGCCCCTCTGGATACGAAGACCTCAACAACGTCAGCGTTGCTCCCCATTACTCCTTCGAGAGTACCAAGAGGGCCATCGCTGCACTCAAGTTACAACTAGAAGAAATCAGCAAAACAGAATTAATCAAAATCTCTGGAGCAGGTGAATTTAATATTCTCTCCCTAGCACTGATTTCCTCATGCAGAGGGATTCCTGCTTACAGTGACTTGATCACTGTTTCATCTGTCTTTGTAGTGAAGGAAGTGTACATCACCGAGGAGGCCGAGAAACAAACAAGGAGAGAGTCGATTCTGAGGGAAGAAACGAGGACTAGCGAAGACCCAAAGACAAGAGAAGATTTCATGAAATGTACGTTTTTTAGAATGAGTCTCAATTTGTGAAACTTTGTGCACTAAATTTGGCAAAGTTATATAGAAGGAACAGCAACAGAACTTCACTAAAACCAGGACTTGAAAAGTCTTTGTTTCACCATTCAAACAAAGGAGTGAGTGAAACCTACTCACAAGATCTTGCCAGACGGGTTTGGCAGCATGTTTGAAGTCAAACTTCCAGTTCAGTTGAAATTCTGTTAAACACTCACATGCCACACCCAATCAGAGAACACACACAGTGACATGGTAGAATGTAATCAGATAAGGATAGAAAACAACTTCAATTTGACTCCGATTTTCTTTTTATTGGGTTTTTTCCAGACTCACGTCAGTTAACTTTAGATGTCAACACCGTCCACCCCAACCTTCACCTCTCAGAGGGAAACAGAGCAGCTACAATGAAAAGTGAACCTAAAAACTACCCTGACCATCCAGATCGATTCGATCATTGGCAGCAGGTAAAAGTTTAAATAAACTCTGCTGTTTATTTAAATTTTTGGAGTTAAAGTTTAATATAAAGAGTCTTGATTTCTTTTCCTCTCTTGCAGGTGTTGTGCAGGGAGAGTTTGTTTGGAACTCGTTGTTACTGGGAGGTTGAATGGCGGGGGACGGAGGTCGACGTGGCCATCGCCTACAAGGGACTTCGCCGCAAAGGGAATGGGAACGACTGCAGTCTGGGATGGAACAACAAGTCCTGGAGTTTGTACTGCTCTGACTCAAAATACACGTTTGTTCACAACAATAAAAGCACTGACGTCTTTGCTTCAGTAGCGTCCCGTATTGGCGTCTATCTTGACCACACGAATGGAGTGCTCGCGTTTTACAACGTCTCTGATGGCATGAGACTTCTGTACAAAATCCAGACTACGTTCACCGAGCCCGTCTACCCCGCTTTCAGCGTGTGGGGCTTTGGCTCTCACATAAGGCTGTAAGAAAGGGGTTATAGACTAAAAATAGTCCCAATATTATTACTGAGCAGTTTTTCCACATTTTTCAAAAGTCCCTTTTCAGATATTTTGTTTACTGATTGATTTTTTTTAAGGAAAGTTATAATTTTACAGTGTGTTCTATGTAAAAAGACAAATTTTAAATAATGTACTGTGATTTTTTTTTTTCTTAGAACATTTACTTTATATTCAAGCATTTATATGAATGTTTTTGTTACATTTGCTGTTCAGGATGTAAAGTTCTTTGATTTGATTGAAATTAAGGTAAACGGTTTAATTTCTGATGCAATAAACGATAAAGTTAAGAATTTGGTTTTAGAAAGTGGTCAGTATTTAGCAAACAGCAGCTAGCTGCAAAAGATAAAATAAAGTTTTGTTATTATTATTATTATTATCATTAGTAGTAGTTGTAGTAGTAGTATAATGGATTTTGCATCAAAATGCATCACTTTTTGATTAAACTCAGTGGAGCAAAATTGTACATGTTATTTAATTTAATTTGCTTTTTTAATTTTGAAACAAAATGTTGTAAAATTCTTATCATTTTTGAGCCTGTCAGTCAATAAATAAACAAACAAACAAATAAAAACACCAATCTGTGGGATTGTGAGCTCATTTTAGTGGTGACCAAACCCCAGAGGGCAGTGTTCACTTGTTGCGCTACTTTTAGACACGCCCACTTGTGCGCAACTTGATGTGGGCGGAGTCAAACAGCTGGAGTCTCGTGTCTCGTGGCAACAGCCCAGATTATTCAGAAAGGGAACAGCAGCTTCCTTCAGCTCTTTTCACTGCAGGAAAATCGCTGCTCAGGAAAAGGTGAAAAGTTCGTTTTTTTTCGTCTTTATTTATTTCGTTTCTTTTTTTTTTTCTGCTTTTGGGTGCGGAGAACTCTCATGCAACGTTTTCAACATATTTCCAGAACCAGACAACAAACAGTCAAGGTGAGTTATCACACCAGACTCAGCTTTCATGTTTTTTCCGTTAGTTTAGCAGAAAAAAAAGGTTTATTCTATTAAATTATCTCAGGAAACGTTTCCTGAAATCATATTTAACTAATAAATGTTGTAAAATAAAACACAGAACAACAGCTTTACCAACCCAGTACCTGTGTGATGGCGTCTATTATGCAACAAAATGATGAGATTAACATGTAACTTGAAGATAAGAATCTGATAATTATCAACAGGTATTCAGCAGGTAAAAGCGCACATCTGTTGACCGATTTCCAAAAAAAGGAATCCATCAGAGGTGATGCAGATGTCAGTCACCAACATTTAGATGTTAATTCAACCTGGGAGAAGCTCGCTTGGCTGGTTGAAGAGGAAAGAAAGGAACCGGAGGAAAGGTTCTGCTCAAGCTTCTGGAAGATGTCTCTGTGGATGATCCTTCCTGTCAGCCTTCCAGTCCTGAGCATCACTGGGATCTGGGTTGTGTAAGTTTTACACTAAAACTCCATGTTTTAAATCTAAATGATGATTAAAACACCTGCTTATATTTTTAAGCAGAACTTGCTGATCATCAGGTAAACCTCTGAAAAAAAGATTCTATGAATGAATGAACAGTGATACTTCTGATTCATCCAAACAACAAGTATCTGTCTGTAACACTGAGCCACGACGGCTGCTTTCAGCTGCATGTTTATCCTGAATTCTTTGGAGCCATGGCGATTGGCACATGGATTAACACTCTCAAGGAACGATCTGGGACTTTCTGCTCTCTCTTGAAAAATCTGAAGTTTTATATTTACACTGTAGCTTTACTATCAGCAGTACAGAATACACACGAGTCCCTCCTTGTTGTTATTAGGCTGTCAGACCTCGGCTCTCATCAGGGACGAGTCTGAAACTCTGATTGGTGTGTTTGGAAACACGACTGTGTCACTAAGATCAGATGTGTTTTGATTTCACACGTCTCTTTAAAACTCTCCTCATTAACTTGACAATAGTGTCTTGTTTCTCTGAGAAGTTTGTTGTTTTTTTTTTTCCAAACTGGAATGTCGAGGGATAAAAACTGTTGCATAACTCCTCCATTCTCTGTGGGAGTTAGGTAAATTCTGGAAATTGGGTAATTGAGAGTGTGAGCAGAGTTTTCCTTCAGCATCTGGCGACCACTCTGAGCTTCTGCCCACCTGAGAGATTTAGCTCTACTTCCTTTGCTGAACTTTTTTATGATATAGGGTTTTAATACCAGCATGACTTCACCGTATATAATTTTTTTTTTTTAAGATTCAGCTGCCACACAGAGATGCTAGTGTAGCTAACTGTCTGCAGTAATTTTCCTCATCACGTCCTTTCCCCCGGGGCTGTTTTGGCTCAGCTTTTGGGAATTCTCTCTCTGTAAACCAGATTTTCCACTGGAAGTCTGTCCTCATGCTCCTCGTTCATTCCCCCCCCCAAACAAACAAACAAAAAAAAAATCACGGCTTTATTCATGCTGCTCTCAGACATGCAGCTTTCGATAAAGAGCTAATTATATGAACAAACCTCTTATTACATAGCTTCCTCCAAGCTCACTGGTTTTCCACATGCAGTTCAAATGATTATTTAAAAAATAGTCCCGGAGCTGCACTGATGCTAACTTAGATTTGAAATCTGACTAGATTTAGAAACAGTTTCTTTAACTCAATGAAAAGTCTGGTGATGTTGTTGTTTAGATGTTTTTAGTTGGATGGACGATGCAGCTTGTTTTCTGACTGTGTCTGTTCAGTTTGCTTGTGACTCTTCAGTATTGAGCATTTTTTTTTATTTTAACATGCTGCAGCTCTGCAAAACATTCCTGATTGGTACTTAAACTCTCCTTGAACTGCATCTGTAACACATCGGGACAAACTGTCTCTCTGTCCATCTCATAATGTCCTTCCAGCTTTTACTTTGTATCAAACGATGACAAAGTGACCGGTTCTGTTACTTCCTGTGTGATTACAGTCGTGGTCGGATCACGTGGTTTGATGAACCTAACTTTAAGTTCAGCGTATTACCTAACATACAGACGTCCTGCGACTTTTCTGGTTTGTGTTGTGAGCAGCTTTGTGTAAGACTTGGACATGACTAGACAGAGGAGACATACTAGAGCTGCACATGTTACTGCTGTTAAATACTCAGTGGTTACATACTCAAGTCTGAAGACGGCGTCATTTAAAGGGGATAAAAACAAGTTGATTCAATGGAAGAAACAAATTTGTTTCAGCTTTTAAATCAAATATTGATATTCATTTTTTGTTTTTGTGGATAGTTAATAGTCAAAACACTCAACCACTGCAGCACAACTTGAGGTGTTTTCATAATTTTCTAATTAAAAAGAATGAAAGTGTATTTTTTAAATGTACAAAGCAGGTTGTCATGACTTTTTGTGAACGGCTTGTAACTTTTTGACTTTCTGGTCAGTGACCTCTCTGTGGACAGATCTGGTCTGTGACCTGCCAAAATAAACACCACCCCAGATAGTCCATTTTAGTTGTCTCACTTTAAACAAAACAGCTTTTTTTTTCTCTGAACTCTAAAATCAGTAGAAGATAAGAAATTGTCAAACGTCCGGTCATCTGGTCCCACATGATGTTCAGGTCAGATACATTTAGTAATGCACAAACCTCCAAATTAGTCAACATTCTTATTAAACTCTGAACAAAGTACAACTTATACTGAGTGTTGACACTGATATTGTGTTTCTGGAAAATATTCAGCTACTTTTCCTGTAATTCTGCTTGTTTTTGTGGGTCTTTAAAATTAATTCTTATCATGATTTTTCACTCACTGAATCCTGCGTTGTCTCCATTGCAGATATGCCATGGCCCTGTACAACCAGCATGTCTGTCCTGTGAATAACTGGTATGATTTGAACTCTTTCTTCTTCTCTTTTTTCCTCCGTATAACAAAAAGACGATGTTTCTGACGACCTCTCTTAATTCTAACACCCACAAATGAAGCACTTTGTAACACTGTTAATAAAGATCTTAAACATAAAACACGTTCTTGTGAGAATTTGCTACATTTTTCTGGTTTCAGGTTGTACAACCAGTCGTGTGAAGAGGATCTGTACTTGCAGAGCGGACCGTCTCTTTGCTGCACGTTAGACAGCGTACCTCTCATCAGGTGGGTGGGACTCCATGAATCACGTACTACTATTACTCTTCTGTGCTTTTTGTTTCAGCTGATTATAAACAGGAAAAACCGTCCCATTGTTTTACAACGGCCCCCGTCTGCACACTGTTTATCAGAAAGCGAATGAGACTGGAGGAGACCGTTCTCCTGTGGGAGTCTGTTTGCATTCTGAAAATAGCTTTTGGCTGAAATACCGTGCCTGCCACCGTGGCAGTTCAGAGGCAACACTTAACCGAGTAAACACACACACTCGCGCGCGCGGAGGAGTAGGCTTTTATTTGGGAGGAAATCAAGACACTCCCACCTTTATGTTTGACTATTTAGCCTCCGGAGCTTTCAACTTCAAAGGCATGAACACAGAGGTTTGCATTAAAAATAGTTTTTACTTCTGATAATCACCAGGCCTCAAAGTTTTTCTTTTCATTAAAGTCCTGAAGTACGTGTGCTTGCAGTTTGAGGCTTTGATTTTTGATAAAAAAAGAGCTCAGTCACAGACAGCGAGTGTTGACTGTCTCCCAGCTTCCCGTTATACAAACATTTCCCATTCCAAGAAGAGAGGCTGTATGCAGGGGGTGAAAAGTCAAAGACTTGGGATGTGAGGGATCGAGTCTCTGACTGTCATCCACAAGCAGACAGAGAGCTCAAACAGCTGAGTGCGTTTCAGAGAATCATGGACATGATGGTTTGTGTTGCTGTGTATTGTGCACACACTGATTCACTGTATTTGTAGGATTTATTTCTGTGAACTCTTTTCTTGCAGTAAATGTGGGACTCTTCCCCCCGAGAGCTGCTTCTTCAGCCTTATCTGCAGCACTGGCTCATTCATGGGTAAGTCATAGCATAGCAAAGAAAATCCACCTTTGATGTACATTAACACAACCCAGATTCAGTTACTCACACACTCGTACCCTTATAATGAACGGACTAGAATAAAAGCTCATTTTCCATCAGAGATTAGAGAACTGTGCACAGCTGAGACACAAGAAAAGCCGACATGATACAACGAGGAGAATGTGCTGCCCTGCGTGTCTTCTGTGAGTCTACACGGGCTGTTACCCAGCACTCACTGGCTTCCCTGATTTAGTTAATGTTTCCCAGCTGTGGTTTAGACTTGCTCTCTCTCTCTCTCTCTCTCTGTGTGTGTGTGTGTGTGTGTGTGCACTCACATGCTGGTATAATTTTTGGCTGGCTAACTTTGTACAATCGCAGGCTGTTTTTTGGGGGGGAGGGGTTCTACATGTGTGTGGTTTCTTGATAGAAACATCATTTTCTGTGTTCGTATATATAAACATACATATTATGTGCCGTATTAAAGACTGTTGAATCTCAGCATGAAGTCTGCAGTGAAAAACCAGCATGTTAATCCAGTTCAATGAGTCCACCATTATACTTGTGAACACTATGTACACACTATTATATAAGAAAGGAGTTTGAGCTGAATTCACACTTTTTATTTATTTATTTATTTTTATTTTTATTTTTATTTATTTTTTATTCTTATTCTTATTCTTATTCTTATTCTTATTCTTATTCTTATTCGTATTCTTATTCTTATTCTTATTCTTATTCTTATTCTTATTCTTATTCTTATTCTTATTCTTATTCACAGGTAAAATGATTTAGCATGAAGTTATGTGGTATAGAACATTTGAACTTGTCAGACTCAGTTGCGCAACTTGATGATGGTTAACAGCTGACTCAGTTTAGACGTCAACCAGCTGTAATTGCACCATGTTTGCTTGCTATGAACGCTGCACAAGAGTTTAACCACAACAGAGTAGAAATGTGGCTTCCGTTAATAAACAGGTGTCAGCTGATCATAGAAGTTGCTGTCGGATTTTAGTGACCCTTTTTTCCTGTTGACCGGTTTGTGTCTATAAATTCTTTTATTTACCTCTTTCAAATATTCCACTTATTGTTTGTTGACTAAATACGTCAGCGTCAGCTCTGAATTACCCCCTGGATTCTTTTTGGAACATTTTAAAGCAGCAGTTTTATCTGGATTGGGCTGGATTACTTTCATGTATCAGTTTAATCTCAGTTTGAACTGTTGCAGTCGATGGTGGATTCATCTGACAGGAATGATCTTTTTATTAAATAAAGAGCAATTCCGTCCAGAATTCGGATGTATCTCCTCTGGGGGAAGTTAATCAGACTTTATTTGCGAAACACATTTTATCCAAGCAGATTAACACAAAGTGTTGTCAAATCAGACCAACGCAAACAAAAAATAAAAGATTATAATGTAATTGTTGTGAGGAAAAAAGACCTGGGAATTGAAAGAACACTGATAGGTAAATTCAAAACTCTTAAAAATAGTATGTAGTTTCACAGTGTTTCATATTATGAAACCAAAAACACATTTTAATTTCAGATTAACAGAAAAAACAGTAACCAAACATTTAAGTGAAAGAAAATAAATAATTTTTATTGTGGAAAATTCCATTAAAAACAAGTTAGAAGTTTTAAAAAGTATTTAAAAAGTGGCTACAATTCAGGATTAATCTGCAGCAAATCTTTGATGCCACGTGCTTAAGAACTTTAAGGTAAACCAAGTTAAGTCACACTTTCAGACTTTAGTGTTGTGGTGACAGTAACTTCGTGTGGGGTTAAACAAATGAATAAGCTCCCAGTAGGTTAGACTGTCACTCAAACTCCTTTAAATAATTATTCAAGACACACTTAAATGCTTTTTGCTAATTTGCCAGTAAGACTGAATAAAAACTGCTAATGAATCATTTTGTTGCAGAATGAAATCAGCGAGCAGCAGCACTGATTCATTACTGTGAAGTTCATGTGGACAGCCAGTCTCTATCTGGATCAGTGAAGACCTCTAGTTTATGTGGTTTAGATGACTCTCAGGTTATACTGCTGACAGAATTAGCTGATTTTATTTTTTTACTCAGCATTTAATTAGTCTGTACATGGAATTATGTTAATACTGGATGGAAACCGAGTCATTAAGTCTTTATAGAATTAGTCTAAGTTGGTGAGGTATGCACCACTACAACAGACTATTGTAAATAAGCAGTAATTAGCCTGTTAGCCTATTGATTTGTGTCTTACTTGGACTATGTGCCAGCTTCAGTTGGCTCTGGGTCACGGCCACATGGACTTAGTAAACTGTGCAGTGTTTCATAATAAATCTGGGGGTAATTTACGGTAATATGTGGTGGATGTGACGTTTGCAGAAGCACGTACTCATGTGAGCAGTAGTTTTAATGTCTCTGCATACAACATTTTATATTGAATTACTTTGTTCCACCTGTTGCAACGTGGCTTTACATGGATGAATAAGTTTGGTGTGTATTCAGAAGTGTTTGTAGCTGTCCTGTACTTCCTGTCGGGGCCTCCTGACTTCAGAGAACAGGAGTAAGAGCACGGTGTTATAGGCTGTGGGATGTCATGTTTATGTGAAATTAGTTCTATTGTTGAGCTGTCAGGAAGCAGCCTTTCCTGAGGCCAGGTGGAGGTCACTGCTTACTCATCAGATAAATTATAGTGGAGGACTAATAAGCTCAGCAATCCATATATCCTCTTAAAAAAAGGATGGAAAATAACCCAGACAAATATGATTTTGGAGCACTTGCAGATAAGTGGAGGAGAACAATGGACTTGCTCAAAGAAAGAAAATGAGCATGTTTTTTTCTTGTCTTTAACCTTCAAGCCAGACTTTCATAATACTGTAACAGCTACATTCCATCAAGTTTAAACACACTCATTTGTTATACTGAAAATGTCTTTTTTTAAAAAAAAAAGCACAGACAGCTAGTCTGCTGCACAGACACGGACATGATTTAAATTTATTAAAATACGCTGCAGTTAACTATTATGTTCCATCAGCTTTACAGAATGTTCTTCATTTTCTGAATTCACTTTTCCAAGATTGATTGTAACTGTGAGCAGAAGGAAGTTTGCTTTAAGACACACTGGAGGATGTGAAGTAGGAAAAATGTTAATTTTACAAACACAAACATCACCAGTATGTTTTCTGTATGTTTATCTGTGATCATTAACTCAGACTGTGTATGTTCAGCATCATCCAACATTAATAAGAAGTTCCAGTTCCGTTTTAAACCAACCTCTTTCTTTTATGTTAATTTATGAACATAGCAGTTCAGGTTTGGAAAAACTCGATTCGTTTTCAGTTGGGGAGTCAAAAAACTCCTAAATAAGTTGTTAATAAATCATAAATGTTCCATCGTTAAGTATACAAAAGTAATGTATTAGCTTAAATTTATTTATTTTTTAATAAAACAAGCTGTATTCTGAGCAGACAAAGAGTATTGGTGTCCATAAACAGCCAACTGTGATGTAAGTGTTTAGGAACCATCTAGAAAGTACATGATGATAAATATTCAATAGCTTTATTAGTACTGACTGTAATGCCAATAAATTAATCTTAAATATTTATGGATTTCTGCTGATTTGACAGTCGTGATCCACTACAGCAGTTTGTTGTTCCATTGAATGAAAATCTGTATATTCTACTGGGAAACTATTATTCAAATAAATGAGAATTAAAACATTTATTTTTTGCGTATTTCCATTCGTTACTGTTTGTAAAAAAAAAAAAACAACATTACTTCCTCCGGAATTGAAATTAAAAGATTCTACTATTTAAAATAGGAGTAAAATATTTGTTTAAATGCTGCGGTGCATCTTTTTGGTCTCAGAGTGAAGAATCACTAGTTCTCACTGATGTTGTGGTGAGGTTAACAAACACAACGTGTCACTGAGGTGCTGACTCACGGTCGTCTGAGCCGCAGAACAACCAAATGATGAAGAGTGAAGAAAAGACCTTCCATCGCTGAGAGAGCTGAGATGGTGGCAGAGTTAATAAAACACTTCAGCGTGTGACACAGTGTTTAAGCTTCGGGTCAAGACACGAGGGGCTCCTTGTCTCTTCTAATTTTCTCTTTTCCACTTTTCTCTAGTTTCCCGCCATTTAGCGAGTGTAGTCAGCTCTCACCAAGCTGACTACACGAAGAGCTAACAAAGCCCAACCACAGAGGGGTCAGGACTTCAGCGCTGTAACAATGGAGCCAGTCAGAAACTATTAGCACATCATCTCTCATATGTCTCATATACTGTACTTTCTTTCCACTCACCTTTTAATCCTTGGAGACTCTTGGACCAAACCCCCTTCAGCGTTTTCCCCCCCGCCATTCCTGACCAGATATTTTCCTTTTTAATTCTCAGTTTCCAAGGAGTTAATGTAATTTTTAAAATATTTTTGGCTAAATGAGGTGTGTTGAATGTTTGAAACTCGTCCAGAACTAACAAGGTGAAGCTGTTTCCACTTTTCCCCCCTTCACAGTGGTCTCATTGTAACTCGTTTTATATTAATCTGACTCGTTTTATCTCTTTTCTGTTTACAGTTATGGTGATTGTGCTGCTGCGATATGCCCACGTTATTGAGAAGCATCAGAACTGTGTTCTCAACACAGCGAGTCTGTCCACGGGCTGGATCTGCTCCGCTGGACTCATGATGGTGGGAAACTTCCAGGTAGGAAACTTTAACACCTAAAGAAAGATGGTTAAAGATAAAGAGACAGCAGCTGCTAAAATGGAAGTAAAACCACAAATACAGTATAATGAAACTGTTTAAGCGGTATCGAAGGCTGAACTTGGCCGAGTTGCTTCCTTCTAAGGACTTCTTCTTTTCACTTTATGTTTTGGAAGAAATTCTCAAGGATTGTTGATTTTTATTCTTCCGTTCACAGACACAATACTGTAATGTTCCTTTTTGAGAATTTAAATGTTCTCCTTCTCTGTAGATATTTAGTTACAGAGAAAGAATTTCTTGATGTTTAAATATTTGCAGCCCCTGGCCGAGAGCCTTGACCGTGTGTGTTTGCAGTCGTGTATTAGTTATGTTGTGGGGACAGACGTTTGTTCACACAGACACATTCGTCTCCATTTCTGGAGCTATTAAATTAAATGATCTCATCAATGGGTGAAGATTTGTAAAAGAGTTTAAAGGCTTATACAAGCAGCGGTTATGTTTAATGTAATTCACCAGAGTTTGTGTAAGTTTTTTTTGTAACGACATGAAAATGTTTGTGTTTGTTTTTGGTGACAGGTAAAAAAATTTGTGGGGAATCATTACAGATACCTTTTAATGAACCATTCCTGGTGTTTTTTTTTTCTGTGAGAGATTTAACAGACACCGTTTATCTTTGCGTCATCTGGCTACCGTCCTGTTCATGTCCCTCGGTTTTGAAAAGCTTGTGAAATATTAGCTCTAAAAGTGGAAGAAGAGAGAGGTGACTCATGTGACGATAAACACTTCTTCAGTTTGTGCCACTGATGTCGAAATAAAACGTTCCCTGTAGTGAAAGTTTCTATTTTGAATAAACAGCCATAAAACTCGCAGAGGTCAAACCCAGTTGGTTTTAAGGATTTAGAAAAATGACATTTATTTTAGTTTGTTTATGATTGTCTGAGGTAATTTACAATATTCATATACTGTATTTCTTTGATTCAAATAAAAATATGCAACAAAGAACTTTGAAATAACTTCACCTTAAAAGGTAAGACAAAAGTTTGACTCCTTGGAAGTAAAATATCTTAAAAAAAAGATATAATGAAGGTGGCTTGAGACTTTTGCACAGTGTTGTATATATCAGGAAGATGATTGTCTGACAGGTGTGGGACAGATGTGAGGGGGTAGCAGCTTGTTTGAAGACACAAGAAGGTTGTCTTCACCTTCTTTTTGCTTCTCCTTGGCTTTGGTGCTGCAGAATTGGGAGGAATTTATGGGAAGATCCAGGAGGAAGTGAATCATCCAATCTGGCCACCAGGAACAGGAGCTGGGCAGACTGGGAGTGTGTAGCAGAACCACCTCCAGAACCAATCACCAGCCTGAATCTTGCCACTCATTCTCAAGTTGCATTTTCCTACAGCTAGAAACAATCCAGCGCTGGTGCACAGAAACGAATCGGACTCTTCATAAATTACTCAAAAGACTTTAGAATCTGTTGCGAAACCGAGTGGAACCTTACATCCTAAGTCAAATAAACATACAGCTCAAATGGCAAACACCACAAACAAATTCAAATCACGTTGAAAGCAAATACAAGATCTGAATCTGTAAGATCGAAGTGAATAAAACAGAAACAACACAAACACACTCAGAAACTTCCACCCACTCAGCTTGTACGTGGGAGTTACGTGAGACTTTGGCATCGTACGTGCACCGGGACATTTCCAGTAAGGAATCTGATGGTCCTGGAAATGAAGTAAATAAATAAGCACAAGGAAGCACATTATAGTTGCAATGAATGAAAAGAGGAAACATTTTTCTGAAAGTCTGCATCATTTCACGATCTTGTCATTAATTTTTCAGTGACAAGATTTTGGCAGTTTTTTGGGACATCGTTGTAAACAAGTTGGATCCCAGAAGAGTTTCACGTTGTCTTGTTGTTTTTTGTCCATTAAGTGAAACCTGAAACTTGCTCCGTCACACACGTTCTAATGCGTTCATACTCACACAGCTTATCATTGTTTCATGCCTCTAACATTCAGTCACGTTCCAAAATAGTCACTCAGCTTCACGTTTTTAATCTACCACCCGGCCCCATTTAAAAAAAAAAAGCTCCCACGGAGAACTTTTACTTGTGATTTATTCTCCTCACCTTCATTTTTCATTCATACGACCACCTGCTGGTCAGCGTGAGCCTGCAGGATCTGATTTATCAACCTGATCTTGTTTAGTTGTCCTGTTGTGTGGTGTGTAATCACAAACAGCTCAGGACAAACAAAATCTGGAAACATTTAGGAAAGAAAATTAACCCGATAAAAAGTAATTATTATATGAAGTGGTGCAGCTGTGCCCACAATGACAAAATAGTTATTTTAACTGCACATCATCTCATAAAGAAATAAAGTAGCTTTGCATTTAAAATTGTATAAAATCTTGCAGGTTTGAGTTTGAATGAAAAAGAAGAAAGCACAAGCGATGAGCATTTATGTTGTTTGGTCTCATTCTACCAACATTTTAAAGCAGAAATTCACAAAAAGCAGCTTTTTTTTGGAGGACTGCATGGAAAAATGTGCAGCTGGGGTTTCTCCTCAGCTCCATGGATTTTACAGACACATTCCTAATCTGTGCTTTTCATATGAAATTATCTAGAAATGTTACTTTGTCACTTCAGGGATTTGCCTTTTGCACAAGAATGTGCAGAATGTACTAGCCAGGGTCAGTGGACAAATGGCTTTGAAGCTAAATCTACATAACTTCCAGGCTGTTGCTCTAATGAGCCTGTGGAATTACTGTATGTGAAGCAGAGAGACATTGTTACTCCAAAATATCCTTTAATCTTCAGGCACCAGCCAGGAAAAGTTTTTTTTTTCTTACTCTGAATTAGTAGGGCTCTAATTTTTTGGTTTCTGCTCTGTTTAATCTCGTATCTGTTCAGATCAGCACGTTTGAGGTCTTTTCTGTGGATGAATGTATAGTCTGGAGTGGGAGCTGTGGTCACATGGTCCTGAACCGCTCTTTTGTGTATTGTTTCTTATCGCTCTTGTGACCAGCAGGGAAAAGGACACATTCTGTTTTGTTACTTGTTGCAGGGATCTTTGACTGCCTGTTGTTTTTTTTCCTCCGGTTGTTTCATCCCTCCATCTTTCTTCGCAGTATAAACATGGATCTGAATGATCTGATGCAGATGGTTTCCTTCCTCCTTCTTCTCATGTCACAGGTGGATAATGCTAAAATCCTCCACTATGTCGGAGCAGGCATCGCCTTCCCCACCAGCATGCTGTTCGTGTGCCTGCAGTCGGCACTGACCTACCGACTGGCCAAGACCCAGGGGGAGTTCTACGTGGCCCACCTCCGGCTCTGCATGACCCTTTTGGCCTTGGTCGCCTTGGTGCTCAGTATCCTCTTTGACCACTGACAGATGATGCAATGCTAGTTTTCCCTATGAAGCTCTGTAGCATTCTCGTTGTTTTGTTTTGTTCCTTAACAGTGTTTTCAGGTGGAGTCTTTTTCTGCCAGGAGAGTTTCGTCCTGCAACACGCCTCCGCCATCTTTGAATGGGTGTTCTGCGTCATCATCATGCTGTTTTATGGAACCTTTGCCTTCGAGTTTGCCAGCATGTCAGGTGATACCGTAGTGGTGCTGGCCCGTGGAGGATCCCTGGGACCTGCTGGGCGAGAACACAAGGTGGATGGTCTAGGTGGACTTGGAGGACATGTTCCTCACTCACAACCACATCTGCACCAACCCGAAGCCATGACCATACTGCAGTGAAGTCTCCCAAACTCTGGATATTGAACAAGTTTAATTATTCATTTTCAGACACACTCATCTGAAGGTTTGAAACCAAACCAGGCCAGTGCAGCTGCTGCACATTTGCAGCCATGATGGCGATCACTCTGCATCACATTGGGATTTGTGTCTCTAAAAAAAACTTGCTTGCATTTTGCACAATGATCAAATGTTACACCAGTTTTTCTCCAACCTCCGTCCTGCCGTCAGTCATCAGAAGCAGAGGAGTCGAGTTTGTCAATCAGATGATAAAAATGGACCCAGATGTTCTGAACTGTCTCGGATTGCAGCTTTGGATCATTTCCTCTTACACGACTGCCATGGCGCTTTTGTTTTATGTAAAGGAGTGAGCGAGGCTGCTGGACGGCCCAGCTGAAAGTATTACAGTGGTGAGACAGAGATGGTGAAGTTTTGAGCCTCAATCTTTCAAATAAGCAAAAAATAAATAAAGAAAAAAGAGAGCGAGATGGTTCCTGGAGAACAAACAGGTTCAGAGTTCTGCATTTTGCAATCGTTCACGCCTCAGTAAAGCAATACAATATCCTGTTGATTAACATCCTATTCTTTGTTGATTTAATCCTCGTGTTGCCTTCAAGCCAAAGATAAGAGGACAGAAAAGCTGAAAATCCACAAGATGTTTCTCAGGAGACCAAGGCTACGCAGAAAAAAACACCTTAAGGTGAAAATGATTATAAAACCGTGCCTTGTTTGTGCTGTAATGGGTGTGTTTGTGGTTAAAAATAGTCGTTATGCATCTTTACAACTGCAGATTCAACAATATTTCTTAAAGTGTCACCCATGTCTGGAATGTTTTTGTCTTGTTCTAACTGTATACAGTGTATACACCAGGTGCCTTACAGACTGAAATGTAAAAACGAATTCTGCTTAATGTAAGAAAATATTCTGTAAAACTTAAACGATACTGGATTCAACTTCCTGTCTGTATCAGAGCAGGAAAAAAGAGCATCCAGAGGCCACATGCTAATTCAATCCAGAGCTCTGACTTTATTGAATTTAGTGACGAGAAAGCGCACGTGTGTTCAGGTTGGAACGATAGAAGGCCGGCTCTGATTATTTCCCGTCAAGTGCGATGAGAATGTGCTGTTTGATTTAACTGCTTGCTGCCTTTTTGAAGTGCTGAACACTGAAACGTGTTGTTCTGCATAATTTAGCTCAAGTTAGCAGTATGTAACATAACATGACTGAAACTTCTGAAATGTGCCAAAATAAGAGTCTGCATCTGGGCTTAAACACAAATAAGCCTCTTGTAATATATTTTTCTGCATTTAGCTTTAATTGCTGATAGTTTAAAGCAATAAGATGAAGCACTTCATCGTTCAGTTACTGGAGAGGAAAATGCTGTTCAAAACAAGTTGGTATTTTAAAAATCCACTGTGATAGTAACAGACTCAGAGCTTTCAGGTGTAAAGTAAAGCAGTCACATCTGTCGCCACACCTTCAAGCCACGTGTTACAGTTTGGAGGTTTTCTTAGTGCCAGTATTTTGGGTCCAAATGGTTTTCTTGTGAATTACAAACAGAGAGTTTCTGGATGTTTAGTGACTCACTTTCAGGCTGAATGTAAACTTTCAACAAGACTGAACTTGAGAAACTCGAGCAGCTGCACAGAGGAATGAGCCGGAAGGCAGAAACAACACCGAGCTGCGCCGATCGGTTGCTTCTCTCTGCTGGTCGAACAGCTGAACTGCAGGAGTTTGTTGATGTGATGCTGAAAGTTGGTCCATGTAACATCTCGTGAGATAACTCACTCATCTTTACTTCACAGTCAGCATTATTTAGTTTTAGCTACTTTTCCAGAACACATTCCTTTTAAAGGTCACATTCATGTATTCAAACCGTTAAGCTGTTTGATGGTGCTGCCTGTGCCACTCCAGCTGGAAGTGTTTTTTTTAATTTTTATTTTTAAATTTTTTTTTAATGCAAATAGAAAACTAGTCAGATTCTTGATTTCCTTTCCCTGTGATACGCCTTCTCATTCCACATCTGTGTTTTTGTTTATTGATCTTTTCGATCTTTGCACTCAGGAAAGTGTTCCAACACCAGCTGCAACATTTGATTCAAATAAAATCTGCTTGCTGAATTTCTTCTTGTGTAAATGCTAGCTATGTATAAAAAAAAAAAGAGAAGCGCCTGTGATGGTAGCTAATTAAAAATCCTCACGCTGCTCATGCACACGTAGTTAAATATCTGCAGGAAAATGAACTTCTTCATGCAGTCGGTGGATTATCAGTGAGCATTCTGACAAACCAACCAGCACCTGGAAACTAATCAAAGATCTTATATTTGGTACTTTTTATACTGCAAAATGCTCCTTATGCCTTATGTATTATACTGATAACCAAAGAGGCTGTAAATTCAGTTTTCGTGGAAAGTCATGATTGTATGCAAACAGCATATTATGTGCAGATGTTTAGTAAATAAAAACATAAAAAAATCTAAAGCCTGAACTCAGTTACTTTGTTTTATTCAAATGGGTTATTGCGTTTAAAAAAAAGGGATTTCCACTTGAAGATTTTGGTACATAAAATGAGATCAGACAAGTTTACATCTGTATACTTTGTTTATTGATTCGTTATTTACATTGTCCAGTTTCTCTGACTATAAATCCATCAGAGAATAATTCAGATAACATTTTTGACGAGAAAAAAAAGCACATTTACAGAAACGACGCTGGCTGAAGATGATGACACACTCAACACTCGAGGGTTTAGGCTTCATCACATGAATTCATTTGATTGAATGAGGGTAAAAACTTTGAAAAGCTCAAAATTAACATTTCTAAAATCACAGTTTTTTTAAACTTCTGATCAACAGATCGGATGTTAACTGCTGTGAACTAGAAAGTAGCTAAAGACACGCGAACATGCAGCAAACATTTTACAGAATTAAAGAAAATTTACATCTGCAACACAGCAGATCAGGTCCGGCTTAAAATAAAGTAAAATTCTACATCTTTGAGACGTTGGTGGTCCACTGTGTTCAACTGTTGATATTTGGTAAAATGAGTGAAGCAATTAAAAACAGATCCCCACCAGGTGGGTTTCAGCTTATTAAGACCTGAGGTCAGATAATCGATGCTGCAGGTCTTAAAGAGGTAAAAGTGTGCAGAGATGAGACGATGACAGAAAAACCTGATGTTAAAAAGACAGTGTTGCTGCGTTGCTTCTCCCCGATCTGTTTTCTGATATATTGGTAGTGCAGACAGCTTCCTGCTGCACACATTACAACACAATAAAAACATTAAGTTGTTTTCTGAAGTCTTTGGTTTGGCTGTAATCACATTTAATGTGATGAAATATTTGCTGATGACAGGAGCATCTTGTATTAGTGAAAAACTGAGGTTTGTTTTTTCATTACGTGACGATAAAAATAACTTCTCTCTGAGAGTATTTATCTTTAGTATATTTTTGCTGCTTTGAACCATGATCTACCACTTAAGCACAAACAAGTAGGTATTTTGTGTTCTGGAGAACCACAAAATGCCTCTTTCATTCATTTATCAACATTTCATCAGAACTGATTACGACTTCTCGGGTGGTCAAACTTATTTTCTATTTTCTTCAGCTTTAGGTCTCTTTAATAACCCATTCAGACCTGAAGCATCAAACACTGCCAGGTTACTCTCATTTAATTATTTATAACCAAATATTAACCAGGTGATGTGAATAAGTTAACAATAAATGTTAAAAATAAGGTTTTTTGTTTGAAACATTTCAAAACACACTCTTTTCTTTTAGAAAACCACATGTTTAGTTTTAATAATGAAGTCGTAGGTCTGAATGGGTTGAACGTGTCACAGCTCACGATAAAACATCTGGCCTGCTTCAAGCTGGTTCATCAGGATGTGCAGGGATTTTAGAAGACAAGCTTTTTGGGAACCTCCCAGGAGAACTCTGGTCGTCCAAAATGACCGTAAGAGGCTGTTTGTTGGTAGATCGGCCTCTTCAGCTGCAGATCTCTGCAGAAGAAATGTGATGTTAGTCCAGTAGAACTTATACAGCGCTTCTTTTTTTAGAACATGATTAAATATGTAAAAATCCCACAGTTTGGGTTTTCTTTATGTTTCTAAATGAAACGGCGTGGAGACTAAAAAATATGTGAAAATCAAAGGATGAGGAATTCAATGCAAATCGCTACCTGCTAGTGGTGGAATCAGAGAACAACAAATTATTTCTGTAACTTCACCTGCCTAACTTCACCAAAATGGGATCATTGTTTTTTTGGTTTTAACAAAATCTTCTAATATGTTAAATATATATATTTTTTAAAGTTTATACACCTTATTTAAGTCAGTGAAGTTCAATAGAGAAGGAAAATCAAAAATTAATCAACAGAGTTTGTTTAAGATGAAAATATGTTTTATAACATCAACATGATTAAACACTTTTAAATTCTTTAAGCACTAAAATAAATATGTTAAATATTTATTGTTTTCTAATTTTTGTGGGCCAAAATTCAGAAGAACCCAAAATTTTGTCAACATTTGGGCCAAACAGAGTAAAGACAATGACGTTACAGTGTGATCACATTTTAGCATGTATTTTTTAATTTTATAAGAATTCTGTTAATACTAGTTTTAAAGTGTTGGCCAGCTACTCTTTAATAATCTGTATAAAAATCCCAGATTGATCAATTAATCCAATCCTGACATCAGTTTTTATTCTTTAAGCATATAAAAGAGAAGTTTGCTGACCTGACAATGACTCCTGGACGCAGATCAAAGTTCTTGTTGACAATCTTGAGAAGTTCTGATTCTGATTTCTGGGAGGAACCGTATGTGAACAAGGAAATAGACAGAGGCTTGGCCACTCCAATAGCGTAGGACACCTGCAGCACAACCAAACATGGAAATGGAGATGTTTTTATCACAACAATCAGTGCACACTGTCATCATGTGTACAGATGAAACCTCGCACACACCTGAACCAGAACTCTCCTGCACAGTTTGGCTTTGACCAGAGACTTGGCCACCCAGCGAGCAGCGTAAGCAGCCGAGCGGTCAACCTTTGAAAAGTCTTTTCCAGAGAAAGCTCCACCGCCGTGAGCTCCCCAGCCTCCGTATGTGTCTACAATAATTTTTCTTCCTGTAACACCAGCGTCACCCTAAAGGAGCAAAGAAATTTGGCACTGATGAGCAAAACCAGGTAATTTGGTTTTTAAACAGTGTTGGTTTGTGTCATGTGTCAACCTGAGGTCCTCCAATGACGAAGCGACCACTTGGCTGGAGGTGGTAGATGGTTTTATCATCCAGATATTTAGCAGGAACCACAGCTTTGATCACCTGGGGATTATAATCCCTCATTAAAACCAAATAAGACTTTCTTTTTCAGACCAGAACTCTGAGAAGTTTGTACCTTCTCCTTCAGGATCCTCTGCTGCTCCTCCAGAGAGACGCCGTCGTCGTGCTGGACAGAAATAACGATGGTGTGAACTCGTTTAGGAATTACAGCTCCCTCCTTCTGGTCATAGTGAACCGTCACCTTCAGGACAAACAAAGACATGTTAAAATGTAGATTTTTAGAGTTGTTGTTTTTTCTGATGTAATCCTAATTTATAATCCTGATTTATTTTCAAGTATTTTCTTTGTCATATTTGAAATTTCATTCTACAATTGTTTTCCCACAGTACTATCTTCAACCCAGTCCATCTGAAATAAGTCCAGGTGTAGAGAAGACAGGACGTCGAGTCATAAATTAGTCTTTCCTAAAGCTGAACAACAATGTGTGATAGGATTAAATTCAAATTAGATGTATTTTTACACACTGGCACTAAACTGATCTTTTGGATGAGGAGTGATGATCCTCACCTGTGTTTTCGAGTCAGGACGCAGCCACGGGACTGTGCCGTTACGTCTGAGTTCAGCCATCTTTGAATTGAGTTTGTGAGCTAAGACGATTGTGAGAGGCATGCACTCCTCCGTCTCATCTGTGGCGTAGCCGAACATCAGACCCTGCAGAGGACGGAGGGAAAAATGAGACACGATGTTGATCATCAGAAATTAAACAAAAAAAAAACACACACACATAAGACGAGCAGAAAATCAGCATTTTATTCTAAATTTAACACATTTACTATCAATAAAATCCAATCCTGTTGTTAGATTATAGTCAAAATGAATCTTTGAAAAAACATGTTTTGTACACAGGAAATAACTGAGAAGATAAACATGTAAAACAAAAATGGATTTTTTAAACTTCCTGGAGATAAAGTTGTGTTTTTGCACAAAACGGTTTCCAATATTTCGAGTGACATCAACAGATAAACTTTTCACCTGTCTTGTGAAACACTTGAGGGACTTTGAGGGAAATAACAGACTCATTCTTATGAATTAAATTACATTTTTATACAAAAATGACTTGAAACGCTAAAAATAAATGACTTTTAATACAAACGTTTTAATGAATTTAGCAATAATTATTCATTTTCTGATGAATTTAGCTTTAAAATTGTTGCTCTTTAAGAATTCTACTGACATTTCCTAAAGGAAAGTATCTGAATGGTTTGAAATCTACTGAGCTGAAGGTCCTGTGAAGAACCCCACAGCAACAGTATCAGACAAAAGTGATCTTTGATTTCTATGACACAAGCCAAAATGTGCCAAGTTAAATATTTTCTTGTCCGAGTTGTGATCCCACCTGGTCTCCTGCTCCAATGTCCTCCTCCCGTCTGTCCACATGGACGCCCTGAGCGATGTCTGGACTCTGCTGCTCCAGAGCCACCAGCACGTTGCACGTCTTATAATCAAAACCTGCAGATTAAAATGGAACAGCTCAGAACCGACGACACACGTAATCTCGTTTTTACATTTATTTTGCTTTATTTCTTATTGTTGTCACCTTTTTCAGAGTTGTCATAGCCGATGTGTTTGATGGTGTCCCTCACCACCTTCTGATAGTCCACATTAGCTCGAGATGTGATCTCACCACAGAGCAACACCATGCCGGTCTTACACACCGTTTCTGTCAACAAAATAAACACAACAGTCTGTAAAACAGTATCAGGACAGTTTCAGATTTCTGTTATTTGGAAACTGCTAAAAAAATCTGAATGAAAAAAATAATCCAATAAATAATCTGCATGTAAAAACTGCTCACCACAGGCTACTTTAGCATCTGGATCTTGCCTCAGGTGTGCGTCCAGGACAGAATCACTAATCTGGTCACAAATCTTGTCTGTGGAGACAAAAAAACTTCTTCAGAATAAAAGCATCAAATTAGAATATCTCAACAGTGATTTCTGGAGTTGTTTATATTTTTCTGGGGAGGGAACCAGAGCAGAGGTTTGTGTCCAGTTTAAAAGTGTCTGATTTGAGTGCAGCAGTGGGACAATGTGCCACAAGCCGCCCCATTCATCTCTTTTTTGTCCTCCGTCTGGAGCAACTCAATAAAAAGGTTGCATCAGAAACAACCTCAACATCTGTCTGGAGCACAGAAAATACTTTTTATATTTTACCTTAAACTCACTTTCACAAGAACACACATCAAGCGAACAGCCATTATCTTTGGGAACAGTCCAGGCCCTGAGGTTTGTTATCAAATCAAAACGTTTGTTCGGCCGCCGTCCAACAAGACTGAACATATTTCAGTATTTTTATAATTAAAACCTGACTTTGAAAACTAAAACTAAACAATTAGCCTTTGCTGCTGGAGGTTAAAAGTTTAATTCTCTCTTTATCTCTAAATTTGTTGCATTTATGGATTATCGATTCTGCACAAGGGACTTTGTGAGATTATGTATTTGTAAAAGGATTACAACACACCGACAGGCAGAGCCCGGTGGCATCTACAAGCAGACCAGAGCAAACTTTAACTTTTACTGTGTTAATCAAACACTCCAACTCCAGAAAAACCCTCTATCTTCTTCCTTTTTCTTTTTTTTTTCACATCAATCTGCTGCACACACATCCATTTCCTGCTGCTTGTAAGTGGAAGTGCAGAGCAGTAAATTCAAAGTGCAGTTAATAAAACACCAAATATTCCTGATGTGTAAACTTTGTTATTTTCATTGTTTATGAAAAAGACTTTTTGCAAAATAACACCATCATTTTGAGAAATACAACATTATTTGAGAAGTTATAAAGTATCTTTTTTTTATTAAGTAAAGTCTGATTTTAGTGCCTGAACTCACCAGGATGTCCCTCTCCCACAGACTCAGAGGTGAACATGAAAGAACCATCTTCCAGTAGATCACTCATTTTCTTTTCTTCTGTTTTTGTTGCAGGGTTAGATAATCTGCAAGTTTCTCCAGTGGGCAGTCCAAAGAGACCTGAAGGCAGCTTTATATTCCTGCAGCTTCTTTTCTCCAAAGGGAAGAAGAACTGGGAGCCAAAATGATCCTGAGTCAAGAAAAAGTTTGTCCAGCTAAACTCCACGTCTGGCTCCACATGGCTCAATATATATGGCTAAGGTGACATGCGCAAATGAACACACTCTGTCACTCACACACACACACACTCACATGTCATGTGAATCCATGGGACAGTCCATTCCAGTGTGTGGGGGGGGAGTGGATTCAGCTCAGCTTGTTAACCCTTTGCCAGCTGCCACCTGCTGCAGCTGCTTTGATTTAGACAGCGAATCATCCCGAATGAGTCAGAAAACTGCTAATCCCACTGCTAATCCCACTCGTCCCCTCATCCCACCAGCAGAACAGATCTGTCTGCTGGGACTCGGCCAGATTGGGACAATTTACAGAGGAAGACATGAAAAGTTAGATGTCAGCAGCAGAAATGATGTAATTAGTTCTGTTTACATCATACAAGCAAAAAATGAGCTGTGTGTAATGAGGTGAAGCAAAAACAGAGTGAACATTTTAAAGGAAATGAGTCTGCAGCTTAAAAAAATAAAAGTATTTACTTATTTTTAAAATATTTTGGAAGCTTCAGGGAAATAAAAGCTGTTCAAAAGCCCAGAATCAATGTACCACTCGTTAAAAGTTGGTATGATAACCAGAATAATAAAACAGAGTATTTGAGTTATAGTGTGTTACTTTTTTACTTGTAAGAAGTAAAATAGAAAATAAGAATTATTGCATCTCAGTTTCATGAAATTACTTACTTTCACTGCTGCTAATTGAGTTTGGTGCAAACAGTCGTCTGTTGTCTAAATGTTGTTCCAGCCCGAGGCTCCTGTCTTATATAAAATATAGAATATATAAAACCATCTTCAGAGAGGAGATCAAATAATAAAAGATGTGTCTCGCAGATATTCTGTGTCCTCTCAGTAGATTCACTGCATCTTTTCTGAACATCTGAAGCTGTTTGGGACTGTTCAGTACAAGCGATGCAGACAAACCTATAAACTGTTTTGAGGGAAACAAAGAGACCGTCTGCCTCACAGGTGGAGACAACAGCTCTGTATGTGTTAAAATATAATCAGCTTAAGAGCATAAAGAGAGCAGAATTTTTAAAATGTCTAATCTGGCTTTAATTTCAGCTGGTGTTGAGTTTGGTTTTATGAAATGAGACGAGAATTTGAAATAAATAAAATACAGAACAATTTTTTTTTATCTGCTTTAAGCCTCGTTTAAACAATTTAAAAGATAAAGATACATTAACCAGAGAGACAGGTTTTATGAAACAACAGCAGGACTGTGGAACTATTTGGCTGAGAAGTTGGTTTCTTTAGATCAAACCATGAACAAGAAACTATGGTATCAATTTCCAGATGTGACATGATCAAAAAACATCAGCTTGTGCTAATTTAAAAAAACACTCCATGTGAACATGCTAAAACTTTACAGCCTTTAAGCTTTCAAAACCTGAAACATCATCTGTAAAGACTGATATTTGAGCTTGTAAATTCTACTTCAATTGAACCATATAATAATAAAAAAAAAAAAAAACAGTCAAAGAAATCATAAACAGAAAAGCCTCTATGCTTCACTAGCTGTTAATCTGTTGTGTAAAACACCCCTCTATAAAACTAATTTCTGATTGGTCCATCCCAGGAAACGTGCCAAGTGTGTAACAGATGACAGAAAGAAATAATAAAACATTAGAGATACTGTGTTTGTATTTTCCAGAATTTGAAAGCTGAACATTTAACACACAGTTTACTTTTTAAAAAAAAATAAACACTGAATGTTTACTTTTATTATTAAAAAGGTGGATGTTTTTTATAATAAATCAACATTTTTGTCAAATGAGCATTTGTCTGTGAAGTAAAAAAAATAAAAATCCATTGTGGGCTCCTACAAAAAAGAAAAAAAGAAATGTAAAAGTTTGACAAAAAACAGTATAAGGTTTATATAAACATTATCTATCAAAACTGTAAAACTTAATTGAGAAAAGTTTGTGTTTAACTGTGAAAAGGTTCTCTGAGGTAAAAGTTTTCAGTAACTGAAAATCATTTCTCTAACAGTCAGACTTGTTGCTGTACAGAACACAAAGAACCCAGCAGTGCACACAGGAGCAGGGGTCAGTGTTCTCTGTGGTTCAACGTAACAAACTCCAACTAGATTAAACCAGAGAAGACATAAAATACCTGCCTGACCCCAAATAGTGCAGGTAGAGTGAGAGATATCTGGAACGTAAACCCCCGCTGGTCTGTTTTTACCCGAATCTACAACAGGATGAAAAGATTTTTTAAAGAAGAAATGATGTATGCAAACAAGAATGTTCCCTGAAAGAGTCCCTTTTGCATCAAAGCGCTTGTTAATGACTGACAAGAAAAAAAAAAAACTTTTTTTCAAACTCCAATGAGATTGTTCTGGTTATGTTGAAATATACGTGCTATCAAAGTTCAAAGACGAGCATGAAGAGGGTGAAAATTAAATAACACAGAGGATTAACTGGGTTCTTGTACAGGATTTATATAATAATTCAAGTTAAACATTGATTTGTATGTCTCAGTATAATAAGGTACAAAATAAATGATTCATTCTGTCCTCGGATTCATTTAATATATTTTATAGAATTTTAGAAACATTCTTTTTTCTATATTAACAGCATGGAAGTTTTTTCTAGAAACAAACAAAAGAAAGAGACGAAGACATTGTTAAATTCTGTTTCTAATGTGAGTTTCCTAGAATAAGAAGAAACGGTAGGATTTTGGTTAAAGTTCAAATCCTTCTGAAGACTGGATGAACTTAGTGAAGCCGAGTGTTAAAACGGGTCTAATTAACATCTGCAAGAAGAATATTTAAAACACATTTAAGTGTCTTTCTTTTCAACACAAGTTTGCCCCCTGCAATGATCCAAAAATCCAGAAGACAAACCCAAATCTACGATCCACATCGATCACTTGTCAGTGGATTCAAGCTTCTGTGTGTCAAACTAAATCCCTGTGAGTTTTAGTTTGAAGGCCGGGTCAGCGGCCACATGAGAATCGGCCAGGCTGAAACTTGACAGAACAGGATGAGATAAATATCCCCTCCGCTGTTAACACCTGTTAGTTTTTTCTCAGGTTCAAGGACACACCGTTTTCACCCACTCTCTACGCTCAGCTGGCCTCCAACCAGTTTCATCTGGAGAAGACAGATTAACTAGGAACATTTACTGTACGTTTGAAAGATGGTTGAGGTAATTACACCTTGTTACATAACAAGTTGCCTGTCAATAAACAGGAGATAAACACAAGAGCTGTCACCAGTACTACTATCACACTCCTTGGCCTTATTTTACAACCGTTCTCACAACTGGCTTCACTAAGAATTTCACATGACAACCAATCCCTGTGAGCAGACGCTCTCTACGGGAGGTGGGGTGCAAATCCTCAGCTGTGATTGGCTGTCGGGCCTATTTGTATATGTTTATATGTGTGTCTGTGTATGATAAGAATATCAGAGGCAAAACAACCCAAATAAAAAATAATCTGACACCTTGTGAAAATTTCACATCTTTATTTTCTTGTGTAATTTTCTGATGCATCACAAAAAGATCTTAAATGTTTCTTTTTGGAGAATCTAACATATATTTATTGCGTTTCATTGCCAGAGGGGGTCGAGCAGCTGTGCCCGAGGAGTGTCACATTATCCTGTCTATTCCTGCCCGTTATGGACCTTCAGCACATTCCTACAGGAAGCTCCTGAAATACCACTAATGTATAACCCAAGAAATGTTCAATCTGTCTTCTAAGATTTTACGCAAAAGAAAAACAATGTCTTTACACATCTGTAAATGATAATGTGGTAGGAAAGTATAACTAAAAAACCCAAGACAGTTACAAGGAGTCAGAGCGATAATGCAACCTTTCACCCTTATTCTGAAAATTTTAACCCTTTATTTACTGCACCAGATTGTTTTTATCAATAGATCCTTTTGTAACGCCGCTACATTCAGTAGATTCACAGATTTTTTTTAAGCAACAGAAACAAATGTGATGTAGAATTTGTCTGGGTTGTACAACCAGACATTTGAATAAAATATTAACATTTACATTTTAAATGTAAATTGTTAATTTCCACAGATTGCTGAAACAATCCATAAATTTTTTAAAAATAAAGTTACTTGCAGACATCTGTAATACCCTCCTGAAGGGGTCAGTCTTGTCTTAAATCTGATCTCACCAGATTCTTAGTTTTGCTCTGCAAATTACATCTTCTGTCAAATTTAAAGTAAAACAAAATAATAAATTTGTTTATTTTAATTAAATAGATAACATGAGTTGTTCACATTAATTAAAAAGGAATTCCTACCATGTTTCGTTAACTTAGGCAAAAGTTTAACTACCTGACTTTAGAGGTGATAATATGTGATTAACCAAGAGGTTCAATCTAATGAGCATCAAACAAAAAGCTACGAAAATATTCAAAATTAGAAAAGTTGTGAAACTCAGAACAAATCTAAAAGCTAATTCTTCCACATGTTTCATATAGAACCAGTATCATGGTGACTGAGGGTGGTCGAAGGCCAGTTTGCTGCAGATTTCATCAGCTTAATCACAAACTGATGGTAAATCAAACTGCATGAATCGATGTGGACGGACACAGAGCTGAAGACAACTGAGGCAAGGTGGTGAATCGAAAATACTTTATAATTATTAGTTGAAAAGAAAACGCAATCAGTTTATACTCAAAAACTGCAAGAAGGTTTGAGTATTTTTTACTCAAAGTTTTGAATGAATGAATGGAGTCTTTTATCAACAAAATGCAAACAATGTGTACATAAACAAACAAGTAGAGCCCTGTACAAAAATGTCAGAAAAAAGCTTTTAACAGATGCTAAAAAGCTATGAGTGACATAAATAATAATGTATAAATGTAAAAGAAAGATCCAAAAGAGACAAAACATCAAAGAGACATATAAATGTTGGCTCATGTGTTGTTAAATGCAAAATAGTTTTATGAAATCAAACTTCAAAAACACGTTCTGTATCAGACAGTTTCTGAGCCTTGTTTGCGTCTTATCTTTTTTCATAAAGATTCCCTAAATAGCTTTTAAATTAGAGTTATATCTACTTGTTTCCATCTCGACTTACCCTCATCCTGTTTGATTAGTTTTCCTGCGCTCATGATTGATTAGTGCGCCTGCGCTGAAATCACTTGGCAGAGAGGCGCGTCTTCTCCTTTCATTGATCGTCGGTAAGTGACACTTGCTCAAAATATCGACTATAATTTAAATTTTAGGAACAGCATTGACATTATATCATTTGTGTTGGTGGATATTAAAAACCTTCGGCCCAGACTGACTTTATCACGGAGTAAATCTTAGCTGCTATGCTAGTTTATCGACGTCATCGATCTTACCTGTCAAACCGATGAATGACAAATTCCTGATATGTAGGTCACAGTCTGCCAAAAGTTATCAAACCCCATGTTAGTGTCCATTTCAGACATAATTAGAAACAAAACTGTTAGGGTTTGTACGTCGTTACGTCAGCTTTAGTTAAATAAGAATATTTAGTAAATATTAAGGTCACCGGCTCTTTAAATCGAGTTTAATTGCGTTTTGTCCCACAAAACCTTTAAATATTTTAGATCTGCATATTTGATACTATAAAATCACGAGACGTCTAAAAATAGATAATTTTAACTATTACATATTTTGAAAAAATATTTTTTATATATATTTAAATACCTTTTCTGAGTTCAAAACTGGTCTGTGTTCACTGTGGGCTGGCAGTGTTCTGTACGAAAAAAAAGTCGAAACTCTTCCTCATTTTACAGGCATCTCTATTGGCTGGAGTTCTTGTCATGTTTTTAACGCCTTTGTGGTTAAGCTATAAAGCTTGATGACTCAAATGCACTTGAGTTGTTTAATGTTTGAATCAGAGGAACGACCTGAAATACAACAGATTGGAAGAATTCCTTCTCTGGCAGTAGAGACAAGTTTGTATTGACTTTCTTACTTCTGATTTGTCCTCTTTTTGTTCTGCATGTTGTGTTTTGGCATCATTTATGTGAGAAAGTGTGAAAAGCAGAAAGTTTAGTTGTAAAAAGTGATAGTTCCTGTTACCAGATATTTAAGATGGTTTAACCTGTTAGAAGAGTTTTGTTTTGTGTCTTCTAGTGAAATCTTGAGGGAGTGTGTAGTGAGGAGCTCAGACTTTTACCACAGTTGCAGATGCTGGTTTTGTCCAGATGTTGGACGGCTTGGAGATGGAGGCTTCGCCCGTGTTGCTCTGCTCTCCCTCTGGAGAGCTTCTCCACGGGCAGCCGACTCTCCCCCGTGAGCAGCCGACCCTCCCCCACGATCAGCCAGCTCTTCACCACAGCCAAACCTAAGATTCTAACAACCCAGACCGCTCAGTTTCACCAGAGTAAAGCCAGAACTGGTCCCGATCCAAACAAGATCACTTCAGGCAAGAACGCCACTTGTTAAATGTCCATTGTTACAACTTCAGACTTCTTTTTTTGTTGTTGTTGTAATTTTAGATTTTAGGAACTACAATGATTTGGTTAGAGTGAAAACAAGTAACTTCCACTTCAATCTATTGACTAAATATCTTTAGATATTTAGAAAACTTTATTTAGAAACTTTTATTTTTTGAATCATTAAAAAAATGAACCCCCTTTAAAATAAAGATAAGTGAGTTCCGGTTCTAGCTGACAGAGAGATTATCCAAAAAAAAAACCCAACTCATTTACTGTGGGCAGATAGTAAATGTGGCCTCAGAATTATCAAATGGGTGTTTCATCTTGTGTGTGAGGTTTAGATTAAACTAAAGAGGGACTGTGGCAGGAAGTGCAACACTCGCAGATTCAGTCAGCATGAGGTTTAAACACGCTGCTCACAAGAGGTTGGCATGCTGCTCCAGAACCTCATGGAGCCTCAAGGAGCCTCTCTGAGCATCAAGGAATCTCATGGAGCGTCAAAGAGCCTCAAGGAACCTCAAGGAGCCTCACGGAGCCTTTAGTTCTGCTCACAAATGATGAGAACAGTTCTCCAACAGCAGTAGCTGTTGGAAAAGAAAAACAGGCTTCTGAAATCTCGAGTGTTTATTTCCTTTGTGTTTAAGGATTCTGGGATGTTTGTGTCTCATGTTCTTGTCCTGTCTTGCTGCAGTGTCTGACTCCTGGTCTGGACTGGAGGAAGAGCTGTTTGGGATGGGGATGTGGTCTGTGGGTCTGGGAGCTGTCGGAGCTGCCCTAGCTGGGATCTTCTTTGCAAACACTGATTTCTGTCTTCCAAAAGGGGGAAAAGCATCGATGGAGTACCTCGAAGATGCTGATCTGCGTTCCACCACCGATGGTAGGGTTCTTCTGTCAGATCCAGATTAATCCAGTCTCACATCAGCAGCAGAACCAGTCCGCTCTGGGTTTGCTGTAGAGTCTGTTGTGTCTGTTTGCAGATGAGGAGGTCATTAACGCGAAGAGCCTGTGGGAGAAGAACGGCGCTGTGATCATGGCCGTACGGCGACCCGGATGATTTTTGTGCAGAGAGGTATTTTTAAAACACGCCAGTCGAGGCTGTTCTGTTTAATTCTATGTGAATTAAAACCCACCTTCTAACTGCAGGAGGCCTCTGAGCTCTCCTCTCTGAAGCCCCAGCTGGAAGAACTCGGGGTCCCTCTGGTCGCTGTGGTGAAAGAGAACGTGGACACAGAGATCCAGAACTTCAGACCCCATTTTGCTGGGGACATCTATATAGATGAGAAGGTTAGAAACCAGCTGTGTTTTCATAACAACTACTAAATCCTATTACACTCCTGTTATCATGTTAGTCATATCAAAAGAGTAATTATTGACTCATTTGATTTTTAAGACCATAAATATAATAATAAATACATATTTAAATACTAAAGAGGGAGTTTGGATTCTTAGTTTGGAGAATCTGGGAGAACTTCTCATTGGTTAGTAAAGCTCATCACATTTTGGGTTTGTTTTAGTGGATGGAAATTTGTCGTGGGTAATCTAATTTATTTAAAACCATTTTCTTCGTAGAAAAACAGAAATTGCTCAACTCTTAATGTCAAATGCAGTGGAAAATTTCTCTCACGCATGCTGCCTTTTTGTTTTTAATAGAAACATTTCTACGGCCCGCTGCAGAGACGGTTGGGGGGTTTGGGTTTAATTCGCTTTGGGGTGTGGCAGAACTTCATTCGGGCCTGGAGAGCCGGTTACCAGGGTAACATGAAGGGCGAGGGCTTCATCCTGGGAGGAGTGTTTGTCATCGGAGCAGGAAAGCAGGTAACTCATCAAACATCTGAGCTGCACAGAGCCTCTTAATGAATCATGTTTGAACTGCATGTTGTGTTTTGCAGGGAATCCTGCTGGAACACCAGGAGAAGCAGTTTGGGGATAAAGTGGAGATAGCAGCTGTTCTACAGGCCGCAAAGAAAATAGTTCCAGGAAAGTAGCTTCTATAGCAATAAACAAAGAGCTGGTTTAGATCAAGATTCTAATGAACAATCAAGAGCTTTTATTTTGACTTGTTGAGCTGTCACTGTCTCCTTTACAGGCCAGTGTTGCAAAATACTTCAGTCTTTTGGGCAATAATTTGCTGAATAATAATGTATTTATCTGAAAAATGCAAAACCGAGCCAGTGTTTTTCCAGGGTTTCTCTTTACTTTCCAAAATTTCAGACATCTGATGAACCTCTGACATGAAAGACAGGAGTGTGTGTTGTGTGTGTGTAATGATGACAACTTGACTCTAAACTCGGCAGAGAGGAGCAGGTTTGATGCCCACACACACACAGGGTTAGTTTCTGTCATCATACAGAGGTTTGTGGTGTCTGATGCAGGTTTGCTTTGCACTTGTGTGTATGAGAGACTGTTTGCACTTACTAGCTCACGAATAATAAAGACTTTATCTTGTGTGTTTGTGTTTTTTTTTTTTTTTTAAATTGGCATGAAAAGATCATTTCTTGATGTAGAACCTTATTTGTTGCAGGTTTCAGTAAAACTTCTGCGTCCGTCATTAGAATAAAAGGAAGCAGAAACCTGGAGTGTTCTTCTTTTTTCTGGTTGATCAAACATTTGCATTTGAAACATTTCGATCGAGTTACAGAACGGAGACAGTCCTGCACAACAACACGCCTGTAGTTCAGGAGAAAAGTTCATATTTCCTAGTTTTGCAGAAATATTAGATTTGTTCCAGTTTGGGTCTGATTTTACAGGAAGTACAATAATGTATGTGATCATGTTTTCATAAAGTAACAACTGATCTCATTTCAGATGATCTTGTATTTAGTTTAATAAACTAAGTGAATAAGGTCATTTTTTACGTAAGTCGACCAGTTTTATCTCAAACTTTTTTCTTAGTTTGGATTAAACTAAATATGAATTATTTTCAAATTAAAAGCTTGACAGGGTATAAAAGTCAAATTCATAGATCAATAAACCTTATTTTACATTCACAATATGTAATCTAATAACTTTTTTACTATTGAGATTACAAAAATAATATCCATTCAGCTCAATCACATCACATTTTTTTCTCATCTGGCTGTCAGACTTGATGTCAGATTTTACCGTGAGCGAGTGTTGGAGGATGTAGAAAATATCAGATTAAATTTTTGTCTGGTTCTGGTCAACTCACCTGCTGAAGTTCTTTACAGATAAAACATGCACGTTGGTGCAGCGGATTACTTCATCTAAACATGCTGGTAACTTCATACTTCTGCATTGAATAGACAAACATCAATATCACCCATTTTATTTTATTGCTTTCAGCAAAAAATACAATTCACATCAATAATGATTTAAAAACAATAAAAAAGGAGGAAACAGTGTGCACCAATACTGACCGGTCTACAAACAACACAAAATGTAACATTCATGGAGTGTAACAGGAACAAAGACTGTCGTTCCATTTGTGCCTTCAGTATTCAAAACATGCACAAAAGAAGTGAAAGTCGGGTGTTTTAAGTGTTTATTTGCAAGAAGAGTGAAAACATTCTGGGATTTATTTAATCCTGAAACTTTCTGACTGCACGCTGATGTTTTTGGAAGATTTTGGTGTTGACTTCTGCACTAATGACCACTTGTGAAAACTTCAAATAAAAAGTGCTTTGCACTGTGAAAGGTCCACATGGTAAAGCTGAAACGAAAAGCTACTCACTTCCTCCTACAGCTGACACAATTCATACCATCTTATATTTGGTTGCAACACTTTAAGGTCACAAGCTGAAAGAAATTTGATCTCCACACATTTTAAAGAAAAGAAGAGAAAACAGGCTTCTTGGTTATGAGCTGTGAAAGAATTACACCACTATACTTCATTCAGTATCATCTGACACGAAAATAACATTCAATAAACATGTTAAAAAGTGTGTTTTTAAATAGAAACATAAATCCAGACAGTTTGTACAGAAGCACATCAAAAGCTATAGAGTCCGTCTTCACACTCAGCAGGAAAACTCCTCAGTCACATACAGTTTGTACCAGAGTGAAAGGAGTGACTGCAGCTCACTGACCCGCATTAAAGCTTTTCTTTTTCATCAGTCCTGACTTTAGTTTGAACATTAAAAACTTGAATGCTGATCAGTGAGTTCCTTTCACTTTGGAAGATTGTTGTCCTTAAACTGTGAGGGACTGAATCACCCTCCAAGTGGAACACCGCAAATCTACATCAATCCTGTCAGACTTTGAGATAAAGAGGCGATTCCAGCTGAGAAACCAGCCTGGTATAGTGTTCCATGTGATTCAAGCATTTAAAGGTCATACGGTTCTACAGTTAGCTGCTGCACGAGGATAAGCTGATTGAAAATTAAACTTTTATATTACAATATAAAGACATGAGGATGACTTTCTTTAAAAAAAAAAAAATACAACCACACACTTAAATTCTTAAAATTCTGGGTGTAAATTTAACTAAATTCTCAGATAAACCAAATCATCTATTTCAGGAAGTGCACCTGCTTCTTCAGTTTCAAATGATAACTACAAATTTCACTATAAACACGACTTGCACAATCTTCAAAACGAGCAAATACAAAACATGACATTGGACAAATGCTGAACGTTCGCTGGTAATTTATCAAGTTGAATCTAAACCGGAATGCTTATCTAAACGTCTGAGCACAGCAGCACACGCTCACTTGCAGCATATTAGTATAAATAAGCAGCTGTTTTCCAGTGCACACACGGGGCCACATCCACTAAATCTCTTTACATTTCTATATATCCTATTTTATATATATTTATACATATTTAAAGAAAAAATATTCTAATTTTTGCACGATTAAGGACAGAAAACTACTGAAATATAACAAATTTCCTCACATCCCTGTTTGGTGAATATATTTGATCAGAGACATTCACAATTTCCACTTCACCAAATCAACAGCGAACACATTTACATGTAACTGGATTCCTCACCACTGATAGGCTATAAATATATTTCAAACGCCACTGGGTAATTTCAGCAGCTAAATCAAAGTGTGACTTTTGCGAGTAAAAAAAAAAAACAAACAAACAAAAACTTTGTGCTTCTTCTTCGACTGAAAATAAAAACCTTGTGCTATTTTGAGTTTAAAATCTGTCAGCACTGCCGACGAAGCTGATCAAGCTCAGACGGGAACTTGAAATTATATAACCGCAGTTCTTTAACCCACTTCCTCCTGTTAATATGTGCGGATAAGAAAACAACAAATAAACAAGCAAATTTCTAAAATAAATGAAAACATTTGAAAAAATAAAAGAAAAAAGGACGCATTTATCACCAGATTACACTCATATGTCTGAGATTAAGTAATAACATCTTCAAATCTATTCATCTTGATGAGTAGCACCACATTACTTTGTCTAAATGTATGAAGTACACTTAAAGGAGAGGTGAGAGGAGTAACGAGCTGTACTGGCTGACAAACAACAGGAACTTTCTCCTTCAGGTGTTGGACTACCAGGAGCTGCTTCATATAAATGTAAGTGCTAGAAAAAAAAAATGGAAGCAAATATTTATCTGGTAAATGTGCCAAAGCATGAGCGAGAGAGAGAGAGAAATATTGCGTTACATTCAGAAGTAAAACATGATTTACAAGCACAAACTGTTCTGTTACTAGAACGATTATCCAGGATATAAACCTGACCATGACAGGAAATATCAGTGTGATCAGCTGTTGGTGGTTTTAACCAGGGGAAGACAGAAAAAACACAGAAGAAGATCATTTAAAATTCTAAAATTCTTCCACTATTTAACCTAAAACAACTACTACTACTTACAAAAAAAAAAAAAACATACAAAGGGAATTTTCTTTGCCTTCCTACTCGTGCTGATCATAACAGACAAGTGTTGGCATGTTGTGTGATGGTTGCATGTTGTGTGGGCGTGTGCAGGTTGCGTTGGCGCCTCCTACAGGCCCTTGTTGAAATAGACGGCGGTGGTGTGAGGACTCGTCTGTCGTATCCTCTCCTGCAGATCTGCCTCCAGCCCGCTCACGCTCATAGAGCTGTGAAGAAACGATGCCGGTTAGATGAAGTTTTAATGAACGACGTGTTCTTTAAAGCTACTGGATGTACCTCTTCTGAGGGAACAGAGCGCAGCACAGAGGAGTCGCGAACACCAGGCTACAAATACAAACAGATTAAAATGTTTTATTTGAACCTGTAAAGTACTGACACAGAATAAAATGATATGAAACACATTCTTTAAGATAACAGGTGTATTTTATTACCATAGACCGACTAATCCAACTTGGACCGGAGCATTTAGAATTGGGAATCGCTGCACAGGAACAAAAATACATTGAGTTTTCCTCAAGATCAGCATTTAAATGATTGTATGTGTAGAAACAGAAAACAAACAACAACATACGTCAATAAATTGTACTTTACCTTCATGAAAGCCCTTTTCTCCAGTGCGTTCATTATAACAGGAGGAATGGCTAGAAAACAGAAAACAATCAGGAAATCAGCAGGTTTTACAAACAAATACACACAATCGGACAAAAAACATTATCAGATGCCACTAAAACGGGAACGTGCCCGATGAGTTTTATGTGGTTCATGTTAAATGTTTAAATAGGAGGTTGAAGTTACCCATCGCAGGCACTGCCATGCCAATCCTCGACACTACCACCTGCACTATGGCCTGCTGGGCAGCGTTAGCAGATTCTCCTAATCTGTTTCCGTTCTCATCCATCACAGGGATCCCGTACTTCAGCTCCCTGCCAGCAAGAAACAAGTCGAGATAAATCAGAACATTTTACGGGCGAATAAGAAAGAGATTGCTGCTTCGTTTGCTATCGATCTCACCTCTGTCTCATGAAGGGAATATTAATACAGTTAGCAGCAGCAACGGCAGCAAAGGGAACAAACCGACTGACGATCGGAGGGAGACGCTGCAGAAGGAAAACAGAGACACACTCAGGTAACCGGCCCCTGATCTCAGATCAGATCCACGTGACTTAAATTGACTTTATCTGATTATTTTTGGGAACCCCATGCGTTACCGTAGCTAAAGATTTGAGTCCCAGAGCGGTGACTACGGCTCCTGTAGTGGCGCTGACGTAGGCCGCGCCGAGCTGACTGCGAGGACAGAAGTAACACATTTCACACAAAGATCAGAAGCTCCCGTTTGCAACATGGTGAAAATAGCTGACAGTGAAAACCAAAGTGAAGTGTAATACCACAAACAAACTAATCTAAACACTGATAAAGATGCTGATGTGCATAAATCAAACTGCAAACAAAAGTCAGGTATAACAGTTTTGCATTAAAGTGCATTTACATAATTAGATGCAAATTGATTTTTTGGACATGTTTGCAGAAAACGAATGTGCTCCATGCATTTTCTTTCTGCTAAAAGAAAATGCATGTTGACCTGACATGAGAGTCTGAGGTCATGGTCACGCCATGCCAAACAGTGAAACACAACACGGCTGTGAGGGAGAGCAGAGCAGCTCCCACAGCTTCTACTGAGGGAGGACATGAGTGATGGAGAGTGGAAGGGAAGTGAGAAGTCCTCCTACTTCACAGTGATGGGAGCATCTCCACTGCGATTGGTGTAATTGACGATGGCGTTGAAGGACTGATTGACCCACTGCCAGAACACGACAGCCGGAGTAGTCCTGCAAAAAAGAAGAAGACAGAAGCAACAAGTTTAAGGAAGTGAGGTTTCACACCTTTCTTTATTTTTTTAAACTGTTTCTTGCAGCCAAAAACGTTTTATGCAAAGATGAATTTCTGTCTAAGTGTGGCATTTTTTTTGTAGCATTGCCCACGCCTACTAACGGTTTCCAGGAACTTTTTTTAAAGATAAGAATCCAGCTGTACCTCTTAGTTTGACTGTTTCTATTTCACAAAAACCCAAAACATTTTCTGAGAAGGAGCCACAAATCTTTGAAGGTAAGAAGTTGGAATAACATAAAATGGTAGAAAATAACAAATATAATGAACTACAGTATGTTGCATTTCACTTCACAAAAAAATTTAAAAAAAAAGATCCAAAAACTGAAGACACCAGACTGCTCCACAGTTTGACTTTTTTTTAAAACCTCAGTTTTCTACAATCTGATGAATATAAATTGTTAGTGTTGCAGTTCGACACTAACTTCTTTATAAATTAAAGCAGAAATCCTGCAGTTAAACTTAGATATATTTAAGACAACACTACAGTCACAGCTAAAAAATTTGGAAACTAAATTTAATGTGCAACTCAAACAGTTTGGCGCCATCTAGTGGCGAAATGTTGAAACAAGGTCGTTTTTATCTGATCGTGTCATAACGCAAAGCATCAAGCTTAGAAAACAAATATTAACATTTATAAAAACATTTTAATATAGTATTGAAAATTACACTATGTTATCATGTATCTAAAAAAAAGAACAAATATCTAAATTACTTGTTTTTCTAAGATGATTTTCAAGGTCTGTTGCATGAACATTTTTAACGTAGATCATCTATTTTCAGTTTTTACTGGATCCACAGTTTAATCAGTCTAAATAGTATTTTCAAATAATTTGATGAGTTAATTTTATTAATATACTGTGTAAAATCTGGGAAACACTAAGTTATGTGGATGTTCTCAGATTTCAGCTGGTGGCATTTTTCCTTCTTTAAGAGGATTTTCACAGCGTGAGGATTAAAACATCTATTTTTATACGCTGCTGTAAGTTGCATTACTGTTGACTGCAGTCGAATAAAAATGTTCTCACACTGATTTATCGAAAAGCTCTTTTAATTTAAATAATTGATTTCATGGTGAGCGGTTCTGACCTCTGCTGTACCTGTAAAAAGTGAGCATGCAGCCTGTGATGGACATGTTCATTGGCACCTGAGCTGACATCCGGCCAATCACAAACATCTTTTCTCCAGTGTCGGGGTGGAAGGCGGAGTCATAAACATACTTGGCTCTCCAGAGCTCATCCTCTGTCAAACCAGGTTTTACAGTCCCAGCTCTAAAAGATTAAGAACATAGAAACAGAATATTTACCACAGTTACAACAATTAGCAACATTGTTGAAAAGACGGGGGCAAACGCCATTTTATATTCATCCATCATTTAAATGAATAACTCTGTCTCTTGATCTCACCTGTAGTTCTCCACGATCACTCGAGCCTCCTCCAGAGTCTCAGACGACAGCAGGACATTCCTGGGATCTGTGACCATGAAGAAGTGCTTGGCGCGTCCCATGAACGTGCCTTGATCCCATCTTGGTTCCTTGATGTTTATGTTGAGGGACAACTCTCCAGTCATTATGCCTCCTGAATCAGAAATTATTAGTGTTAACTCACCAAGAAAAGAATTACAACGTAAAATATTACCTGCCATTGAAATTTTGAAAGGATGTCAGAAGGACAATTAAAACATAAGAAATGTTGCACTGACACCTAATATTCTAGACTTCAAAAAAAAGTAAAAAGTATAAGCTGAAATAAATCTGTCCATTCAATGAAACATATGAAATGAATATGATAAAACCGGGGCAGTGCAGTTAAATCCCTGTCCATATAAAGCTCTGTGATCACTTTGAGAAATGTGGGAAACACACAGTAAAACATCACATGATTATCTGATAACCTGCAGATTATCTGGACATACGTAGTTCGACACCTGGTTGATCTTTTGCTGTTGTCCATATCTGATATCTATTCTTTGTTGTTTCTGCTTTAATAAACTCCAAAAACATTTCTGTTGTTCAGTCATTTTGTGGGTTTTGATGAAATCAAGTACCATTTTATGGCAAATTTGTGGCTGCAAATTTAAGATAAATCTCCCATTAGACAGAGTTTTTACAGTGTCAATAAACATAACTAAATTAAACTGTGCAACGTTCCCAGTTTACAGTAATATCATTTATATTGCTATGAAAACACCACTCTGAGTGAAGAGAAACAATGTTCTTTAATAATCGCCAAAAGCGAGAAGAGAAACAGACACTGACAGATGGGTGAAGTCACGAGATGCTACACAGCATGTAGCAGCAAGCTAACAAGTTAACCGATAGTTCCACCGACACTCACACGATGGACAACAGAAATAGTCTGTAAGAAGTTTAAAACCGAATTAAATCCCCATTACTTTTAATATAAAGATAGACAAAATAATAAGCGGATTGTGTGTCATCAAACATTACGTTGCCAGCGGTAGTCAGTCAGCTAGCAAGCTAAAACATTATGCTAGCATTACAATCAAAGTTGAGGGGCATATTTCGTGGAAAAAAGATGTGAACTTAGCCGAGGGTTCGTTTGATACACACAGACAAAACAATAAGGTCAAAATCAAAACATACCTGCTCAATTTCTTTGATTTTTGAAAATGTATGACCTCTCAATATCACAGTGCCACCGGGTGGAACCACGATGCCTTAACATACTCCACAAAGTGTCGTAAAATATACAATCACGACGTGATGCGGCGCTGCAAAAATTATTTATTCTTCATATTTAACATTATCTTATAAATTAAATTTAAAAAGTCAAAAAAGTGTAGTAATAAATATAGTTCCAATGTTATAGGAAATGGTTAAAAAATAAAATGTATGACAAAATTAAAAGCGGGTGAGAAAACAAAGCTTTGAAACGTTTAGTGAACGCATCACTAATATGTGTCATATCGGGGGCGGGGTTTGCCGGAGTGGGTGTGACAGAAAGGTAAACACCTGATTGGTTGAAAACACCCCGACCAGCGTGATGTTTTTTAATGAGTTTTCACCAAACGTGGCTTCAGTCCTAAAGTTTGAAAACAATATTTACAATTTGGACCATAGTTTGGAAAAACATATAATCTTCCCCCTTTTATTGTGACTGCAGTCCACATAAAGAAACCGCTGATACATTTTAACGGATTATTTTGACATGTTCATTTTTTTTTCTCGGCTTGTATAATTTACAAGCAAATTAGTAAAGAAACAGGAAAAGGCATTTACAACAGGAATCGTGACAAATCCGCTGTAAATAAAAGATAAGGAGTTGCATTCTGTAATGAATATTTTGCAGCGTCGGCCATCGGGTGGGGTTGTTTATCCATCTTCCAAAGAAAGTGAAGAAGAAATTCATCCATATATCCCTCTCTGTTGCCTTACTGAAATACATGCACGTTAAAAATCCATGATTAACAATATTTACTGTGGACAAATTTGACTGGACATGAGTGATTAATAATTTTTGTGTAGTTAATGTAGGGTAGGCTACATAATGATCACTGCACGGCTACAGGAGCTTGTGTAAAGAGCTTATGCCTAAGACAATAATGGTCACCTGGAGAACAAATGAGGTGGCACTAATACCTCGGAGGTGTCCATTAATGCGCCTGCAAGGCGGATCATTGAGCGCGTGTTCCAAGTCCGGACGCAGCAGGTAACAATGCCATCTTCATTCTATTTGTTTTAAAATTTTAATTCGTTTACAGATACATTTCAGGCCTCAAAACGAGTCATTTTAGACGGGAGTTATAGTTTAGAAACATGGCTCCCCGAGCTGTTATTTACTCTTGTCCTAATATTTAGAGTTACGAGCAGAACATGAACGTTTTGTCAAGATTAGACATTTTGTTTATGGGTGTTTTGTTTGTGTCACTGTCCATGGTGCTGAATAACATGAGTCATAGCTTCACGTTTAGCTGCACTCTATTGTATTTTCTTCTATCAAAGATTCCAAATTTAAGCCATGAAAATACCAACATTTTGAGAGAGTTCACATTATATGTGCTTCATTTGAGGATATTTGTCTATTACAGCATTTTTCTTTGCTTTCCACTGCAGATCCGTTTAATTAAACATGACCCCAGAGGAATCAACATGCACTGCCGACTCCAGGTCCAGCTTCTCAGATGAAGCACTTGCAAACAGGCTCCAATGGCTGTAGGATGGTTTCAGCGAAGATGGATTACATCAGCATTTTTTTAATCTAATGTTCAATCATGACAGATTATTTGTTTTTTTTTTTGCCATTTTTTAGAAGAAGTATGTTAATATCTGAAAGCAACTAAAAACACCATCGATGCTACCAAAAACTTTGTCAGCTTTATTCTGTTCTTCAGTGGAAGCCATTTCTGTCAACTAGTCCAGATCTGCATTTGTTCCAGCTCTCTACCTCAGCTGTCCCCCACCACCTTCACCCCAAATCCCAGGCTGCACGTCCTCCATCCTAACAAGGGAACCCAGATACCCTCGAGGCTGGATGACTAAGGAAAGTGCTCTCAGAGACCTATCATGGCAGACTCCTTTCACCCTCCTACATGGAGAGAGATGACAAATGGAGGTGGGCACCCCCACTTCCACAATGGAGGCCAGAATGGGGGTTCCCAAAGCACCACACGCTACATGCTGAAGAAACAGCAGCGCTACAGACATAGATCCTCCTCACCAATGGGGAGAGTCATTCTCATCAATGCACCTGTTGATGGTGAGGTTTGAACATGATAACCAATATCTGTGGTGTCTTTTAAAGCGGTTTTCATTAGTAGTTCTTGGTTTTCTGAAGGTCTTTCAACATTTTTTGAGACTTTTTTCAGTCATTTTGTTGCAGCCAGTGCTTTTTAAGATCAGCTGACTGTGCAGGCGTGTCTGGTGGATACGTGTCTGTTTTGTGTGTTTTCAGGAGGAGACGACAGTGATGATATTCACACAGTGACAGTAGATAAGAGTCCAGATGGGCGTCTTGGTTTCAGTGTCCGTGGGGGCTCTGAGCATGGACTCGGCATATTCGTCAGCAAGGTTGAGGATGACAGCTCAGCAGGTGATTAGGAGAACGTGTGTGTTTGCGCTCACGTGTAGATGCCGAGTTTTGTTTACATGTAACCTTTGCTCTTGTTGATCATGCTGAGTCTCCTCTGGGTTTGCAGCACAGGCTGGGCTGACAGTAGGTGATAAGCTGGTGGAGGTGAACGGGGTCAGCCTGGAGAGCATCACCATGAGCAGCGCCGTGAAGGTCCTGACAGGAAACAACAGGCTCAGGATGGTGGTGAGACGTGTGGGAAAAATCCCTGGGATCCGATACTCAAAGGAGAAGACCACATGGTAAGAACTCTAATTCCAAGTGATAAAAAAAAATATCCTTCAAAAGGATAATTTTAGTTTTGGCTAATTCTATGAGCCCTTAATCGAGACAGTATATATTATTCTATTAAATACTTTGTTATTTGTACCACTAAGCTTTATGAGGCTCCATTTGTGGAGCTTATCACTTCCCCAGGCTCTCACTGGTTATCTTTCTTTTGGGGATATACAGTATCTTGGTTTCATGTGGCAGCAGTGGATGGATTACTGCTGTGACCTTTATAGCTTTTTGATTAACTGATACTGACAGATTTGAGTTGAGTGGATAAAGGGCAAAGCAGTGTATATCTTTAGTGATATGTGTGCAGGGTGGATTTAATTCACCGGCGGATGGTGGTGGAGGAAAGTGGCCGGACGCCATCAGAGGCCAGTTCAGACAGCGCTCTCCGCAGGATCATCCATCTCTTTACCACATCAGACGACTACTGTCTGGGCTTCAACATCAGAGGAGGAAAAGAGTTTGGATTGGGCATCTATGTTTCTAAGTATGAACACTTAAAAAAATAAAATAAAATAATGCTTTTAGTCGGGCAGTTTGAAGCAGATAAACAAGATTTGTTGAAATAGTCTGTTTACCAGACATCTATATCGCCTATTAAGGTATTATAGATATTATAAAGTATTATTATTTACATCTTTTCTTCAGGTTGGACCCGGGTGGGCTTGCAGAACAGCATGGTATCAAAATGGGGGATCAAATTCTGGCAGCCAATGGTGTGAGCTTTGAAGACATCACCCACAGTAATGCAGTCGAGGTCCTGAAGAGTCACACTCATGTCATGTTGACTATCAGGGTGAGAAAAATCCTTCTAGATTAACAGGATAAACTACGTGAAACCAGCCAGTAGCTCAACATCAACACAAAAAATAAACGTTTTAATAAACAGAGCTATAATATGATGGGAAAACTATAATAAGACGAGATTAATAAGCTAAATTTGTTTTTAGGAGTTAGAGGAAAACACAAAGAGCAAAAATGAATTCACTTTTTATGGGCTGTGTTTCTATAATTTAACATCTATGTTGTTATATATCTCTTAGAATTTGAATGAACAGCATGAGCCACAAAATTACAAAACACCCAAAAGACCAATAACAAAGGTTGAAGAATAAATGAGAAAATCTGTATTATTACTCATTTAAATGTAGCATGGTAACTTTGTAAATCTTAGCATGTTTAACAACACCTGCTCTCCTGAACGAGCATGAACAAACATCAGGATCATAGTCTAAGTGTCTGTGTTTGCATGCATGTGTGTAAGACCACGCCACTTAACCTGTGTCATCTCAAAGTAACGGCATCATGTGTATATATGTGTGTGTGAATGAGTGCGTGTTGTGCAGTGAGCTTGAATATGCATAGCTCATTTTACTCTTCTGATCTCAGGTTCCATGTGTGAAAAACAGCCAGGGAGGATGTTCATTATTCAAAGGCAGGCTGGGATCAGGTTATAATCAACAGAAAGCCTAATTTTATGACTTCAGGCGTCCTGTATTTGACCCGTTTATTGATTATTTATTAAAACTCTCCTAGACCTCCATCACTAACGTTAGATGGAAATAAACTTGAGAGATTTCAACTTGACCTGAAGTTTTGTGTTTGGACAAATTATTATGTTTCAGTTTGTTGGAATTTCCATAGTTTTATTCTGGGTTTGAATCATTTATTTGCATCCTAAGAACTTGACTACAATCTCTGTCTGTGTGAGCGTGTTTACGTTCAGATCTCAAAAATGTTATTTGAGCAGTTCCATCAATAATAAAAACAAAGCGGCTATTTATTTGCCTCAGATGCATCAAGAACATTTTATATAAAACATTTACAGGAATGATTAAAAATCTAAATATTTTGGGCTAAATGGAAAAGCCTGTAATAGCTTCAGACATTATTACAATCACTTTTAAATGTTTGGTTTTTATTTTTTTGACACTAACATTGTGCTGATTTTCTGTTCCTATTGAAATGTTTTTTTTTTTTTAATAACTTTTACAGGAAGCTGGAAGATACCCAGCATACAAGGAGATGGTGGCAGAGTACGGCTGGCTTGACAAACGTATGTTGACCATCTATAAACGCATCAAATGAAATGTGGCTATTTTAGGATTTAAGAAAAGAATTAGAGAACACTCTCATTATTTATTTAATTTGTTCTCAGAAATGTTCACGCTCTCTGTTTTTTAGTCTGGTCAGGGATTACGTCAGAGTATTCGAAGGCGGCTCGGTCTGTTGGAACAGAATAATCCGACATCTGGTTCAATAGCCAGAGTTACTCAAGACTTTCATTAGAAAAAATAAGAGCTTCCTCTTCATGTTTGTTCCCAGAAGCTTACAGGATTATCAGGACAGAGAAGTCCAATCAAAGCAAACAGTATACAACAGGGGACTGAAGCCTCTGTGATTGTATGTGTTATTCATATAGAACCTGGATTCTATTATTTACTGTCCGTTTCTCGAACATTTCCTGAACTTACATTAATCCCGTTACTTTTAATTATGGGTTGTTTTCACAGTAGCCAATGGTGGCCCTGTACCATCCCCACAGATGTCAGACTCCAACTCCTCTGTGTCCTCATTGTCCTCCAGCACCCCCCTCAGCTCCCTCAGTGGACTCTCCCAGGTCCTTTTTCCGCCTGTCTTTGGCTCTGAGATGGTAGACGTTGCCATCTCCACAGAGGAACGCTCCAGACATCCAAGTGTCTCTGAGCGAACTGCTGATACTGCCATACAGACTGACCCCCAAGCTCCAAGTTTTTTGGACCACCCATCACCCGTCAGGTCAGACCCTGATAGGCTGGGTCTCACAGAAACCAGTCGGACTGTGGGGGAAACGGTGCTGCTGAAGGACACCGTTATACGTGGGAAAGGGGAGGGGCCGAGAGACATGGGAGGAGTCAGAGAAGGAGGACGGGGTCGGGTGAGGACATTTTCAGCTGGGGACCGAGACGGTGAGAAGCACTCACCTAAAACAGAAGCACTGATGGCCCTCAGCAAACCACGGAAGCCAATCCGACGTTCCCAGAGCCACATCACAGTGTCAGGTGAGATCCGCACCCTTACTGAGAGAAACTGGTTATAAATTTATTTTATAACCATATTTTACTCGCCAAAACAATAGATGTGTTGTAAAAGTACAACAAAATTCTTTAAAATTCACTCTGACTGACAACCAATAAGATCAAAGAGGTATTTTTATACAGTGCATCTATGTATTAACTGCAGTCTATGCTACTAGGAAGGGGAGGCAGAGCTGAAGCCCAGCAGAGAGGGACACAACGTTTATGCATAATACTCACTACAGTGGACAGCTATTCAAAGCTGTTGGGCGTTTAGTGTGTGTCAGTCCTTAAACTTCCATCCACTGATATATGTATTATGATATTATAAGGATATTTTTATAATGATATAATAATTTATGTGTTTGTCAGATTCATATTTCATAGCCAAATCACACACTGTCCATCTGAGTAGACAAATACAAATTAGTTTGAAGCAATGTTTTAAAAAAGAGGCACAAAGTTAAAAAAAAAATTCATGACTAAAGTTAAAAAAAATGCTTAAGAAAAATGTCAATTGAGAAAATCACGAGTGTTAATAAACCAACCATCACTGGTCTCATGTGTCGAATAGGTATTTTATTTATATTCAGATTATATTGTCGGCTTTTCAGAGCCGTGATGCAGCTAAGTCAGGTGACAAGCTGCTTTTGTGACAGACAGGATTCTAAGGTCTCAACTCAAACCTTCATCCCTCTTTTATTCCTGAAAGTAAACATGACTGATTTAACTGGTTTATGCTTCAGACAGAATTTGTCCAGAAACACAGACTCAAATGAATCACTCAGTTTTAAACTCACATTTTGTACTCCTGTGAGAAGTTTGTGAGAAAAAGACTTTGTAGAAATATTTATCTAAGTTTGAAAAGAGAGTTTGAGTTATTAGTCTTTCCTTCTCAGTTCATCCAGCTCACTCATACTTCCAGGACCTGGCAAGTGTCTAAGGTGATTGAATACTTGTTATGCATGCAGGAGCACTTTACTCTAGTGTTCTTTGTAAATGGGGATGTGTTCAGATTAGTGTTGCTGCAATTTATCAACACAAATGTGTTCCTTGGCACACCGGTGGACTTACAGAGAAGAACAGAGGAGCTAAATGGAAGAGAAATGAACCGTCCTCCCTTTCACCAAGCATTACCAGCAGCTACATCAAAGACCAAAGAATTATGTTTTCAACATTAAATATATATATACAGAATATACCAGTGAGGCAGCTGCAAATAAAAAAGATACAACAGTGATTAAACAACATTTTACTTCCTTGCTTGTTTTAATTTGATACAATACATAATTTTTTTTAGACAAATCTCTATGTTTAGTGTTTCTTTTTTTTTTATTTTAGAGGACAGGAATAAGAAAAAGAGACAACAGAAGGAGAAAGGCTCAGCGGAGGGTAAAACAAGCCTGCAGCGCTCCAAAACATTTGTCAACCTGTTTTTCAAGAGGGATCACAAAGAGAAGAGCCGCTTGAAGTCGCCGTCTCATCATGCAAACAACGGTGAGAACACTGTCGCAGCACGATGTTTGTGTATCGTCACACAAAGTGTAATAAAACGTTAGCTTTATTTGTTTTATTAAAACTAAATCGACACTTAAACTTCTTATTCTTTGATTAAATCACAGTATTCATGAACCATTTGCATGTACAGCATAACCTGGTCTATGAAAATGATGATGTGCATCTTTTAATTTAATTTTCTATGAGTGCTGAGAAAGAACTGGCTTTAGTTTGATCTCTGTGAATAAAATACAATTTAATGACTCCACTGATCTGACCATCAAACTTGAGGTCAACATCTACTAACAGCTGATCTAAAGGAAGTAACATACAACACCACCACTTCTGTTTTATTGATTCAAAGTTTTGAGACATCCAGGCCTGAGTGTCCTCAAAGAAGTGAAGTAATGGCTATACAGAGTATGTGTCTCTCTTTTCTAAATAGAAATCAATTTGACCGTCATTTATTTACAAGTTGAGCTCCAACAGTTCCCACACAAACACAAACAAGAGCACAAATAAATTAGATTATTCTCACTTTATGTGAAAAGTGGACAAGAAGCAAACGTGATTCTGATTGTGTGAGAGTAAGTGTCACATCTCTGTGGGGATAAGACATCTACAATATGTCCAGCAACTTCCTGAAATGTGGGCAGAGTCACATGATCAAAGCTATCAAAGACAACAAGGGACCAAAAATTAGGGATTACGCACATGCAGTGAGATTTAGACTCTGGTAGAAGTATAGAGCTATAAACCTTCTCTATAAAAAAATCTAAGCTTTCACAGTCAGTATAAGAGGATTAAGAAGAGGATCAATAACTTTAAATAAAACATGAGTATTGTGACATTTTCATATGATGATATCAGCAAATTGTTTTAAGTCCACATCTGTGGGTTTCAGCTTGGCAGCTCTCACATCTGGGGTTCAAAGGGTTAAAACAAGACAGAGCTGAGCTGCAGCTCCAACTTCAGTGCAGGACAGTTTAGTTTAAAATGCAACAAGCATGTGGCTGGAAAACACTGTGTCACAATCTCTAAATTAAAAACAGGTAAATCATAACCAGATTAAACGTACATGTTACTGTGCGGCACAGACTGAACAAGGTTATTTAAATGTGCAGCTTGACCTTCCCCTTCAACATTTTGTATCTTTTCAAACCAAATGTTTTTTTTTTTGTCTAGTTTTTAAATTGAATAAATCTTGTTATAGATATTATTTTATTTTGACATACCTGCTTTAACCAAACTCGGCTGAAGAGGCTCGCATGGTGCTGCTGGATTCATCTTTCTTATCTTTATTTTTCCCTGCATGCATCACATCCCAGGATTAAGAATTAGTTACATTTTTGTTTTTTTCTAAATGCCCTTTATTCTAGATTGTACTGCATTTTGTAGCCAATGAGCTCCGAACATGAATCAGGATTGCTTCTAATTGTTTATTTGGCTTTGATTTAGGTGATCACACTCAGGATTAATATTTATCGTGGCCTTCTGAACGGCTGAGGACTTGTTAGGTACTTTCTATTAGATAATGTAGCTTTAATGTAGTTAATCAAGCTAAAGCAGTGACACTCTGAAGTTTTGTAGTGTGTGTTTACTCTAATTAGTCCTCTGACCTGTGTAGTGTATGTGGTGTCCCATTTAGAAAGTGTTTGTTGTGTAAAATGAGCCTGAAGCTCTTTGAAGTTCAGTACAGGTAGATTATGTACAGTGGGGCAAAAAAGTATTTAGTCAGCCACCAATTGTGTAAATTCTCCCACTTAAAAAGATCAGAGAGGCCTGTAATTTTCATCATAGGTATACCTCAACTATGAGAGACAAAATGAGGAAAAAAAATCCAGAAAATCACATTGTCTGATTTTTAAAGAATTTATTTGCAAATTATGGTGGAAAATAAGTATTTGGTCACCTACAAACAAGTAAGATTTCTGGCTTTCACAGACCTGTAACTTCTTTAAGAGGCTCCTCGGTCCTCCACTCGTTACCTGTATTAATGGCACCTGTGTGAACTCGTTATCAGTATAAAAGACACCTGTCCACAACCTCAAACAGTCACGCTCCAAACTCCACTATGGCCAAGACCAAAGAGCTGTCAAAGGACACCAGAAACAAAATTGTAGACCTTCACCAGGCTGGGAAGACTGAATCTGCAATAGGTAAGCAGCTTGGTGTGAAGAAATCAACTGTGGGAGCAATTATTAGAAAATGGAAGACATACAAGACCACTGATAATCTCCCTCGATCTGGGGCTCCACGCAAGATCTCACCCCGTGGGGTCAAAATGATCACAAGAACGGTGAGCAAAAATCCCAGAACCACACGGAGGGACCTAGTGAATGACCTGCAGAGAGCTGGGACCAAAGTAACAAAGGCTACCATCAGTAACACACTACGCCGCCAGGGACTCAAATCCTGCAGTGCCAGACGTGTCCCCCTGCTGAAGCCAGGACACGTCCAGGCCCGTCTGCGGTTTGCTAGAGAGCATTTGGATGATCCAGAAGAGGATTGGGAGAACATCATATGTTCAGATGAAACCAAAATAGAACTTTTTGGTAGAAACTCAACTTGTCGTGTTTGGAGGGGAAAGAATGCTGAGTTGGATCCAAAGAACACCATACCTACTGTAAAGCATGGGGGTGGAAACATCATGCTTTGGGGCTGTTTTTCTGCAAGGGGACCAGGACGACTGATCCGTGTAAAGGAAAGAATGAATGGGGCCATGTATCGTAAGATTTTGAGTGAAAACCTCCTTCCATCAGCAAGGGCATTGAAAATGAGACGTGGCTGGGTCTTTCAGCATGACAATGATCCCAAACACACCGCCCGGGCAACGAAGGAGTGGCTTCGTAAGAAGCATTTCAAGGTCCTGGAGTGGCCTAGCCAGTCTCCAGATCTCAACCCCATAGAAAATCTCTGGAGGGAGTTGAAAGTCCGTGTTGCCCAGCGTCAGCCCCAAAACATCACTGCTCTAGAGGAGATCTGCATGGAGGAATGGGCCAAAATACCAGCAACAGTGTGTGAAAACCTTGTGAAGACTTACAGAAAACGTTTGACCTCTGTCATTGCCAACAAAGGCTATATAACAAAGTATTGAGATTAACTTTTGTTATTGACCAAATACTTATTTTCCACCATAATTTGCAAATAAATTCTTTAAAAATCAGACAATGTGATTTTCTGGATTTTTTTTCCTCATTTTGTCTCTCATAGTTGAGGTATACCTATGATGAAAATTACAGGCCTCTCTGATCTTTTTAAGTGGGAGAACTTACACAATTGGTGGCTGACTAAATACTTTTTTGCCCCACTGTACCTCAGGTCAGTTAGCATGTTGTGGCATCTTAATGTATTTATATATGTTTGAGATTGAAGAGTGTTGATCTGGTTCATACTTTTATAATGTCATACAATGAGAGTTTATTTTTCTGTCACTTTAATCCTGATTAATTAATTAATTAATTCATTGTCGTGAGTGTGTGTGAATGGTTGTCTGTCTATATGTAGCCCTGTGATGGTCAGGTGACCTGTCCAGGTGTGACCCCGCCTCTCTCCCAATGACCACTGGAGATAGACACCAGCTCCCCGTGTCCTTGAACAGGAATAAGCGAGTCTAGATAATAACTGACTGCACTTTAACCCAAATTGACCAGATACAGAGCGAAGTCGTCCATTTCAGCTCTTTGCCTCTCCAAGAGAATCCCGTGCTGGCAGCCCACTTCCCCATCAGGAGACTCTGTCGCATGTGGAGGACATGGCAAAGAAGCTGCTCGGTCCAGATGAGGTGGTTGCTGTGATGAGACACTGTCGGCGGGTGAGTAGTTCGGCGAGAAATCACCTTCTAATGCAATTATCTGGTAACAGGTGTACGTTTGGTCTGTTATTTAGAAGAAGGATGAATAAAATCTGGTTTGGATGACTACTTCCTCTGATTTGTGCAGTGATCACATTGTAATTTTCTTTTTTCAGTTTTTATCTGACACTGTGGTCGATGATTTGGTGCGTCCCCTTCTTGCAATCTTAGATCGGCCAGAGAAGCTGCTTCTTCTCAGAGAAATCAGGTGAGAAATGAAGCATAATCTTCTTTTCTCCAGTATTTCTGTCGTGTAAGTCGGTGTTGACACACTGTTATTCTATTTGCTGCAGAATGCTGATACCTACAACTGATCTGGGTCGTTTTGATAGCATGGTGATGCCTTACGAACTGGAAGCATATGACATCCTCAAGAGTCGCTCTTGTGAGTAGACGATCAAACAAACATCATTTTCCTATTTTGTTTACAGAAATCTGAAACTGCATTGTGTTTTACCCTTGTTTGACTAAAATAAAAGGAAGAAGAAACATTACCGTCTAAATAAAGAGGTGAGATGACACAAAACTAGAAGATACTTTATATAAAATGTTATTTATTTCTTCCAGTGCGTTCTCCAGCTCTGCGCTCGCCTCGCAGTGGAACTCCTCGACGTCACCTCATCACCCCGATCCCAGGTTTGTAACCTGAATCGCTTCCTCTTTCCTTCTGTCTTTAAATCTTCCCTTTTTTCCTTCTGACTACTTTATATAGTTTGTTAAACTGAAACACCTGCACATGTGGACGTCTATTCAAAAATACCAACTCAGCACCCAAAAAAACATAGAAAACATCAATAATCTTCATTGTGCTTTCACTGTCTTTGGTTTCCCGTGTCTGCGCCGAGGCAGAGGCTTGTGTTTCAACTCTGTGACCTACAAAAAGAACTGAGGCATGCGGCTCAGGCACATGTGACACTTAAACAGTACAAGGATGCTTTAAGTGCTTACTTCATTCAAGAATCATTAAGTCACAATCAGTGTTGGTTTAACAAGGAAAACAGCTTTGGATGTAGAGAAGCATCAACGTGCATGTATAATATGCAGTAAACAGCATTCAGAAGGCCACACTTGAGCTGCCCTTTATTGGAAACATGCAAAGATGGATAAGTAAATGCAAAAAATGAAAACAATTTCTATTGCAGGCTCCAGAGTTTAATTTATTCAACTGAATTCAATATGTTTTATTGATTTTTACAATGTCAATTCACAATAAAAGTTACTTCAGTGCTCTTACCATAAGAGACACTTTACATTTGTTTCCTGTTTATTCCAGTTCAGTCAAATATGTACAGAATGTCAGAACACATGGGTGAATATGTTTTCTCTGGTAGATTTTTCCAGAAACTGCTGATGTACAACTTTAACTCTGACCATATTTATCCAGACTACAGGGGGGGATTCCACCTCAAGCCAGTCAATGACACTGTACGAGAACGTCAACTGATTGAGGAGTTTGAGAAACTTCGTTTGGCCAGTCAACAATCAGGCCATCTGCCACCATCTCGTGCCTTCACCCCCCTCCTGGACGTACCTGTAGACAGCTATACATCCTCCACCGCCCGCTCCCCAAGCCCCGCTCACAGTTTCCTCCTCACAGAGTCACCACTCAGCATCCAACGTGGACGCCAACCTCACCTATCCCCAAACAGGAGAGAGAATAGGGTTCATGATGAGATCTCTTTGCTTTCTGTGTCTGATCGTGGAGAAGCTGTTCACGAGCGTGGGAGGTCACCTGTGAGGAACGGCCATGCCAGAGCAAGGAGAGAGGGGAGTCCTGACAGCGTATACGGCAGACAGAGCAGACGGGAGGGTTACACTGAGGTCAGTGTGCAGGTTCCTTCACAGCCGAGAGGGAGAACACCTCTGGCTAATGTGTTTGAAGTCCAAAGAGAGAGGAGCCCCTCCACAAGCAGAGGGAGTGGTCAGCAGGTAAACGGACACCCTCAAAATGATCAGAGGGTAAAAAGAAAAGAAACAGAGGAATATGAAATCAATACGTTGACCATCTCCAAAGCCAAGAATTCACTGGGTAAATATATGTAACACAATATATACTTAATGTACTTAGGTCATTTTAAAGATTTATATGAGACATTTAACCTTTTAGTGTCTAAGTCGTTCTTTTTGTTTACCTGACTAGTTTCCTCTGGCTTTATGGAAACAAATAATTAAGTTTCACCTGTACAGAAATAGAAATCTATTTTGTGCATTATGATAAGACAATTTAAAAGAAGAGTACTGATCCAAGCACAGAGCCCTGAGGATTTCCAAAACTAACTCTGGTGCACAAGAAAGATCAATTATTTACATCTGCAAACTTTCTAAATATCTAACTCAAAGCTGGATTGTAATCACAACACAATAAGAATTGTGTCTATGCCAGGAGGGTGTTTAAAATATGTTAAAAATATATTCCCACTGCTTTTCTTTACAGGTATTAGTATCTCTGGAGGTATAGAGTCTAAGATTCAGCCTGTGATAAAGATAGAAAAGATCTTCCCAGGAGGAGCCGCATCTACAAATGAGGCTCTGAAGGTGAGCACACAAAACATTTAAAGTATTTTTTTCAATCCATGGCTTTCAGTTTACTGTCAAAAGTTCCAGAGGCAGCCAAAAAGAAGTCACAAAAGAAAGAAATCTGTTTTCATATTTCTATCCTAAACTTTGAGAAGGAGTTGCTTTGTAAGCACATCAGTCACCGTCATGGTTCAGGTGATTTGTAAGTACCTGTCAGGTCTCTGTCCTGTAGGTATGAGTTGATGTGGATGCATCTATAAGAGCACTGAGGAGTGGAGAAACATCTCAGGTAGCACATCACCTTCATTATTAATGAGGTACATGGGTGCTGGTCTGCTAATGTATTGGTAATATATTGCCTGGATAGTTGCTCATCTTGGTCTGTTTGTTTTTATTCACATGAAACAAGAGGACATTTACTTCAGGGTAATTATCAAAGATACAGCTGCTGAACTTCATGCACATGAAGGAAACTTACAAATATGCATGTGTAAATGTTAAATAGTAATTCAGATGTAGATACTGACTTTAGCATCTTCGTGGAGATCTCTTGTTCTTAATTCAGTCTAATTGTTACATCAAACATCAGGGAGGAAGGCTACTGCAATCAATGTATCATTCAAATAATATCCCAGATTAGACAGATTCCTGCACTCATTTACACAAACACCAAACAAATATAGATGCATATCCATCCATCCATCCATCCATCCATCCATCCATCCATCCATCCATCCATCCATCCATCCATCCATCCATCCATCCATCCATCCTCTAAACTCGCTTCTTCCTGTTCAGGGTCGCAGGGAGCTGGTGTCTATCTCCAGCGTTGGAACAGGAAAATGTAAAAGAAAAAAACATCTGGAAAAGCAGTGATGAAAATAATTGTTAGTGCTAAAACTCAGCTGTTGTGATTTATCCTGAATGTCAGTAGTTTTTTTCAAGCAGCCTTCAGCTATACATACACTGCGTACTTGCCTGTTTCCTCTTGCTACAGTATCTGTTGTTTCATTCTCACACCTCACAATTAGACATGTCAGCTTACTCATATCAGCCGTTCAGCTCTATCTCTTGCTGCTTTTTAGAAGGAACAGACACCAGGGCAGCGCAGTGTTAACATGCATCATGTCTCCTCAGGCTCTTGTAATAACTACTGTATATTATGGGTTTGTGTGTTTAGTGGTGTGTGTACAGAGATTCCTTTTTATGAATTCTATAAATTCACTTACATTCAGTTGCTAGTTAGTAGCAAAGTCACATGTGAAATGTGTGCATTTTTGGCAAACCCAAGGTTTTTAGATGCCTTTCCCCTAAAACCAAAGCAGATTTTACAGATATATAGAGAGTTAATAAATCCTGGAAACAGGATGTTTAAAAAAATTAGACACATTTTGTAACTGAGTTTATTTATTTATTCATTTTATATTCCATGTTTTTTGTTAAACTCAGATGATAGATTAGGTGGTAATCTCTGTTATTCTGATTAATCACTTAGTAAATTTTTTTAACATTGCTTTTTGATCTACTTTTTAAAAACAGAGTTTAATCTGTGGATGTTGTTCTCCTGGAAAACTGGTGCTGAAGTTTAAACCTGAAGCTGTCAGCATGAATGCAGGGCAGCACACCAAGGCCCTCATATATAAACAGGATGTGCTTGGCCTGTATTGTGTGTAACAGGCCGATCAAGAATGATGTAAAATATTTTTCATAGAATGATTGGAAAGGAAAAAGGAAAGGGTAAAAATACTTGATTGCTGGAGATATAACCGTGGCCATTGGCCCTGTGTGCTTTTGTGTTATTCGCCGCTAACCTTCACTGATATTGAGCGTGAGGCAGGTGCATCCTTGACAAAAATGCTGATGATATCAGAGGAAGTTCTTCTCCTCCAGGCTGCAAAGCTTTGACACTGTCTTCTCGCATCCTGCAGGAAAAAATGAACAAATGCTTTCTAATTACGTCTGCACTTGCAGGTGTCTCATTGCACGTCCTTTCTTTCACTGACCTTGTGCCGAAGGGGAAACTTGGTATCTGAATTAGTGACAGCCATCAGCGTGTCTCTGAGAAACAAAGACTGCTACTGTACGGGAAACGGGGTGGTTACGTAAATAATCATTAAACTGAAGCATTTTCCCAGTTTAATTTATATCTTTGTGTGATTTTCATTTACAGGCTGGTTATGAACTTTTGTCCGTAGATGGCGAGAGTCTGCAGGGAGTGACTCATCAACACGCTGTGGATGTAATTCGCCGCACCTTCAGCAACAAGGCCAAAGACCCCATGGTTTTTGTCGTCAAGGTCCCCAAGGTCTCTGTCACCCCTAGCAGTCCCATGAGACCTTCTGAGTAACGTTTATGTGCCTCGAAGCCAGAATGAACAATACTAAAACCTGCAACTCCCGTGTGACTGAATGCACAGCAGGATTTATCCCAGGAGAAGAAACGTGGGGTACATGGAGTGTTAAAAAGGACGGTTAGAAATCACCTTTGCAATGATGCCTAAAAATGTCAAGAGTATTCATATTTTGCACGTGAGCTCAACTAAAAGAGACAGACATGTAACTGGATGGATCTTGGTTGAAAGTGTGCCACCGTTTTGACACATGACAGTGGTCTGCATTTGACTCTTTTCAGCCCTGCAAGACTGCCAGAAGAAGATTATTCCAGCTTGTGTTATTAGATTTATACCCAGATTTAACTCATGTATTATGTCAAAACTGATAGTTTGCTTTCAGAGGATGTCTGGGGAGATTATTACTAATTGCTGCTCAGTATTCGTGATTGTTTATTTTTTAGAAGAAATTCGCGAAATCCGCCACTTTAGAGACTTAATTACACCAAGTCTCTGGAAAAACATCTTATGCTGACATGTAAAGAAGTTGAAAATAAATACATCAGCGATGAAATGCAGAAATCTGGTGGCATATAGTTAAAATGTGTGTGTGTGTGTCGGGGGGGGTAGAAGTGATAAGGGAAGGAGAATGAACTGTATAAAGTGCCGTATTTCACCAGAAGTGGTGGTGTGGTGGTGGGGGGCACACATGCTGCGTCAATGCCACTTTTTGTCAGATAATTAACTTTATTGTGAACAAAATAGCACATTTGTGCACCATTTAACTATTAACACAAAGAAATCATTAAAAGTCCTTTTAAAAGGTGATATACCCGATTGCAAATTGCCTAGCTTAGAACGTCAACAAATGTAAACAAAGTCACAGAACTCACAGCCCCTCCTGTCAGGTAGAATTCCTAAGCCACGCCCCCCCAGGATTGGAAACACGTGTAGCCCCAGAAGACAACCGAGTGCAAGACACTGATCCGCAGTTCATTCAAGTACCGTAACATGGCGGAATCGTCGGTAAGTGAAAACAATATAACTACAAACAACTGACATTAATTGTTACTTTGTCCTGAACCTGACGCAGAACCAGCCGGCGGCTGTTTCTCCTGCTGTGACATGGTAGAGCGGCGAACACTCCCAGCAGTGGTGTGCTGCGCTAATATGTCTCAGTTTTTTAGGAGCACAGAAGCCAAATAAATGCGGAAGTCCATATGGATGGAGAGACTGTCTAATCATTCCTTTCAGATCGAACCATTTGATTGGTTGATGTTTTTAGACAAATACGGGAGAACCACTTAATTATTTTTTTTCGTTCTTTTTTTTTTAATCTTCACAACATATTTTTCTCCATGCTGTGTCACAACATTTTAAATGGGCATGAAAAAAATATGTTAAGCTAATTTGTTATGCAAATTAAGAATAGCAGCTTTAAGGTGTGACAACTTGTTCTTTAATTAAAAACACAGTCATTTGTACAAGAAATGTACACATAAAAATATACACAGACAACTACATATTTTATGAATTAATCAAAATGCAATATAAGCAAAGAATATGAATAAAAAAAGCTCACAGAGGATGAAAAATATGCCACAAAAAAAAAAGTGTTACATCGCTTTGGTCTAGTCACAGTGCCTACATTGGAAAAGATACCTTGTCTAAATAAAAGACAATGTCACTCTGTTATACTATTTAGTGTTTTACATATTTACATGAAAAAACTCTTTCTGCAACTTTTACTAGAGCTGAGAAGTGATGAAGTATTGAAAACCTCACGTTTAAGCATGTGTGCTTGTTCATGAGCAGATGTGGTGAGTAACAGTCTACATCTGATTAAAGAAAACATGGTCACTGTTCTGATGGCTTTAGCATCAAAATGTTTCCATAGTGCAGCCTTCTGGAACCACTATGAATGTGGCAATACCATGCAACATATAGGCCAGTCTAATGTAATATGGAAATTTGACTAAATTTCACAATTGTAAAAGATCCGCCTTCCCAAAATAAGCTACATTTGAAATTACGACCCTAAAATTGAACCGTCGGATCAATCAAAATGAAGACAACCAGCCAAAAATGAGCAGAAAATATTAAAAAATTTCCCTTCAGTTTCATCGCAACTTGTCCATGTAACACAGAATATATAATGTAAACATTAACTTGTCATGCATTACAGTATTAGGTGCACTTATTCAACTCCGTTTCTAATTGATCCCAAGACTGAAATATTATGTGGAATATATTAACCCACATACACCAGCATTACAACAAAATATCTCCAGGTGCAACGTATATATAAAAAATATACAGCCTCTCCTTCATTGTATAGGTTTCCATTTAACTGTTATTTCTCTATATAGACTCTTTGCAAAATAAAAAAAAGTTTTCAGCAGCCCTCAGCAGCTACGCTCAGTGTTGCACACCACCGTGAGAAGACAGCAGAGCAGCTTGCAGGCTCCCCGTTTACATGCACCGCAAAACGCCAACCATCCTCAGACACATTCACAGTGGAAGTTACTGCTGCTGCAACGCTCTCCCCTCACCTTTTTTCTGAACTTTCCCACAACAAAGACATGCATTCATACCACTGTCACTGCCTGGAGCAGTAAGCGAAGATTAAAACGCAGTTCAGTAGTGACTAGGAAGACTTTGAAAGTGTTTTTTTTATTATTATTTTTGGCTTTGAGTTGCCAGTAGCTACATAAAGGGCACTAATGGGAGTGACAGAAAAAAAAAAAAGAACAAACGTGTTTTGAATCTGCAGTGTCGCATCCAGACTGTAATACTGTATGTTAAATATGGCCTATTTTTAGTTTCCTGATACCAACTGCTGGGATGTTGTTATAAAAATAGTCAAGAAAGAAGGCAGAAAGTGAGAGAGTTCATAAGGACCAACAAAGAGAGAAGAATGATGAGCAAACTTGACATCCTACACTGTTTTATACAGCTAAACATGAGCTTGTTGCACTGCATGAGTGAGACGGCAGATATTGATTGTGTGCCGCTGGGTGACTGTTTATGGTGTAAAAACATAAATTAAAATGTTAAATTTTCTTTTCAGCATCAGATTTGCTCTATAGAAGTTAGATTGTTTTATTATAGAGGAAATAGATGTATCCCAAACAAAAGTGGGCGGGACATTACTGCATGGGGAGCAGATCCTTCCTTCGCTACTGAATACTGTTTATACAGCATGTTTTGGAAAATATAGGTCTTAATGGATTTATTGTGAGAAACAAATCTTGGTAATGGTCATTTGGGTGATCAGTTGCTGACGAGTTCAGTTCAAATCGTTAATCGAACAGCTGTGTTGATGCATGACCACACACATGCTGGTGTCCAGGCGTTTCACTTTCCCTGCAACCAAGAAGATTGTGAGTGCATGAAAACCAGATTTCTCTGTGTGTCATAATTTTCTCTCTTTTTTTTTTTTTGCATTGTGTTCCTATTGATTTGAAATACCCTGATTTTAATCTAAGTTGAGAATTAAATAGTTCTCACTTCTTTTTTCCTCGAAGAAGAAAAGCAGTCTTTGTGCTGGCTTTGTAGTGGTAAAAAAACAGAATAAAAACATTTAGGAGACATCTTAGAAGGATTTATTGGAATACATCTCTATTAGCAGGAAGTGATGAATGCACCTTTGGAAAATGTCCCTTTATAACAGTGACCGGTTGTGTGAGCTCACTTAGTGCTCCACATTGAAAACAGTGCAGTTTTTGGCCCGAAGTTAAACATTTGATTTACATCTTCAGAGAGTTTTGGGAGTTTTTTCCATATTCTGTGCACATAATACTGAATGTGTAAGATTGATCAGATCTCTGTGGCAGTAATTTCCTCAAAGTGGATGTCGTTGCTGCCGCTACGGACCTCATAGTCCTCCATGTCCCTGTTCTCCAGCTCCAGACTGAGCTCCCTCATCACTCGCTCCAGATCACGATTGCGACGATACATCTGGATGTAGTTCTGCTGTAGCTGCTTTTGGTATCGGATGACCTGGATCAAGGACCAGACACAAAACCAGTTTAAAAACATCCCTACGTGAAAGTAAAGATTAAGAATCAGGAACTGGTACCTTTTCCTTCTCCTCGTGCCACACCCTCCTCTCCTCCTCGAACCGTGACTGCTGCTCTTCATTCGTCCGTCTCTCATATATGAGCTCAGCTCTTAGTCGATCCACCTGAAAAACAACAGAAACTGTAGATATAAAACCTGCTTGAATGGCACTAATCTCTGTTACAGATTATTTGGGCAGATGACAAATAACTTGAAGGTTCTATAATTTACTTCTGTACTGTCTTCATAAATGAGTCTGTACCTGTTGTCTGAGTCCGAGCAGCGTTTCTATATTCTGCCTCTGAGCCTTTGCTTCATCACTTTCTCCTCCCCAGACCAGATAACTGTCCTCTCCATCGCGGTACATCGAGGGGCTGGGACCTCCCCTTCCTCCAACACCTCTGCCATGTTGGAATGAGAGGCTCATGCCAAGCCCTTTTTTGGTTCCGGTTAGAGAGGGTCCAGTGTGATTGGACAGGGCATCACGGAGCTGGGCTGACTCGTCCTCCATGCGGCTCACTTTTTCACGGAGAAGCTCTGCTTCGCTCTTGTGTCTCTGGAGTTCATTCTCGCAGACTTCCAGCTCCAGGGATCTGGTCCGAAGAGCCGTCTGGGCCTCCTGGGCTCGAACCTGACTCGCCTGCAGCTCGGACCGAGCTTCTCTCAGCTGGGCCTTTAAGACCACAATGTCTCCTGCTTTCTGGCTGAGCTCTGACTGGATCTCTTTCAGCTGCTGCTTCAGGAGGGAGATCTCTCCTGACTTCTGACACACCTAACACATTATTAAGAATTAGAATTAGATGGAAAACTCTCAAAACACAACAGAAACAACCTCGTATGGCTCCCTGTAGGCTGACATATTGGATTAAATCCACCACAAGCAGTGTATAAACAAAGAAAGATGCATAAAAAAGAAACATAGCAAACATTTATAAACTCTGAGGCATCTTTTTTCATATTTTGGCCTTTTAATCATTGCACCTGTCCAGATTCAGACTAACACACCTCCCACTTTGTCTCCTCCAGACGGGGCCCCAGCTGAGTCTGCTCCCTCTGGATGTTGGCACACTTGCGTTCAAGTGTTTCTCTGTCCTGCAGCAGAGAGGAGAAATCCTCCTGTAGCTTCTTCTTCTCCTGCTGCAGCTGAAACACCTGATAACAAACAAGGATGCATACTGTCAATGTATATCACACAATGCTGCAGATACACACCGATGATGTTGTAAAATTGAAGTTTAGTTAAAAATATGACGGTAGATCTGAAACAAATAGTGTAATTTTAAGAAACAGTTTCTGTTTTGTAAAATGATTCATCATTTACATAGAAAATATTTCATTCTTGAGCATGTTGGAGAATCTTTAGCGTACCTGTAACTGCAGCACCTGCTGTGCTCGTTGGGCTTTCTGAGATGCTTGTTTCATCTTAGATGCGCAGCTCTGTCTCAACTCCTCCATCTCTCTCTCGCAGCGACGTTGCTTCTCCTCATACACCTTCCACAGCAAAAAAGGCATGGAAGACAAGTCAGACATTTGTTCTTTTCCTAAACTGGCATCATGTTCTTTTTGTTGTTTGTAGTCAGTTTTAAGGAAGTTTCTATAATTATTTCTCACCTGGCAAATGGCAGCTTCGTTCTCATCCAGATTTTCCCGGAGCTGCTGGAGCTCCAGGTCTCGTTCCCTTAGCTTTTCTTCCAGCTCCCTCACCACTGCTTCATATCCCTCCACCGGTGGAGGTGAGTGGCCACAGGACCCACTATCAGAAAGGGGCTGCCCATGCCCACTCAATGACCCTGAGCCTGTGCTCTTGCTGGAAGAGGAACGCCCACTGTCCGAGTTACTGTGACCATGACTCCCGCGGTTTCCGCCTGAAGTGTTGCGTCCCAAACCTGGGACGGGCTCCACTTGGCCCCTGGAACCAGAACCTGAGCTGCATCCCTCACTGGGAGCCAAACTGTAGCCTGTGCTGCTGTGAGTGGGGAGGCTAGAGAGAGAGTTCCTCCCTGAATCTGACATGGAGCAGGACTGGCTGCTGCGAGCGTTGCGTCCTCTGCCATATGAGTTATGTTTCCCCTCGGAGCTGGAAACGCAGTTTCCACCATTATTGTTCACACCGCTGGTGCTGCTGTGGGCTCCAAAGGGCAACAGGAGGTTTAGACTAGCCTGGCTTTCAGAAATACTGCTGCCCCCTGCCTGTGGAGACAGGTACTGCACAGAGTGACGATTCTTAGGAACTACTGGTTTAAACGCTGTAGGACGAATCAAAACTTTCTCCATGTTCTGAAGGAAATAAAAACACACAAAAAAATATGATCAGAAACTGATGGAAGCTTATTTGTGTAAATTATCTGTGGCTGATTAAATCTTATTGGAAAAGGGGAACTGATATTGATAACTGCACTTTATAAAAAAGGAGAAGAGAGGACAGACAAAATCTGATAGACAGACAAACGAAACAGAAACAAGTGCAGGAAGAGATAAAAAAAGCATAGTGAAGGTAAAAGCTTGTTTTGTTGTGTCAGCAGTTTTTGGATGATCTTCCTCGGAGGTCATTAAATAAGTCACTGGGTGTGAGTGAGTCGGCTCTGACGCTGGTTGTGATGCGTCTGTAAGTGAGTAGCTGTCAAATGATTCACGTGTTCTTATGGATCAGTTCAAATAAACAGCCAATTAGACAACTTGGGATAATAAAAACACCTTATCATAAACACAATATATATAAAGTATATATAAAACCATTTATTTATTAGAAAAACTTTATTCATTTCGAATAATTTGTTAATACTTAATAATGTTTTATAAAATGTGATTTTTGTTTTTTGAGCCAAATCTTATAACCTACTCATGATTATCTATGAGATAAACATATTAATTGTTTTACTTCCACTATCTTCTCACCTTCTCTAACTGTCCAGACACTGGGACGAGTTTAGGAGGAGGTCCACCAATGTTTCCGTTAACAGTCTTGTTGTCCCTTTGGTCCTCAGAGTCGCTGCAGGGACTTGCAGCTGAGAGCACCTGGTTGCTGTTCCAGTCTCCAACCACCTCTTCACTTACAAACCCAAAGTTTCCATTAGTGCTGCTTCCTCCTGCTCCATAAACTGCTGCACCCCCACCTGCCCCAGCAGAGTTTCCGGGTCGTGGCTGCTTCTTGGAGGGCAGTGGTGGAGGCAGGACCTGAGTCTGTGTTTGGTTGCTGATAATCAGCAGCTGCTCCAGGGAGCTCCCGCTCTGGAGGGTGTTATCCTGCAGTCGAAAGCAGCTAGTAGCTGGTGTGGAGCGCCGTGGCTTGGTGGTGAGTTCACTGGCTGCCCTGCAGTGTCTCTCTTGGTAAGTCCGCCCTGATATGAGACTGCTGACTGAACCCATTGTTGTTTCGGTGTTGCAGGGCCCACAGGGCCCGGTGCAGGGGTCTGAGGGGGCGTGGGATGAGAGTGGACCACACTGCTGGAGATCAAGACCTGGACTGGAATGATCACTTACAGGTAGTGTCTGAACCAGAGCCATGGCAGCCTGACTGCATCAGACAAACCACACACCCTAATAAGAGAGAAAGAACAATTAAATTCACAATAAAAAGTAGCAAGTTTAATATTCACTCTTTAAAATATGTTTATCCATCTAAATAACAAACACTTTATGTATTATTAAGCACATTATTCAAAGTACTTTCTCTGTTAATGGCATTACAACAAATATTATTGCTGTTTAAACTTTTATATTTCAAGAAAACCCCAATTAATACAAACTTACAATTTTTTTTTAAAAACAATATAAAAACAAGAAAAGGATTAACAGATTTCCAGTAGTAAAGTCTCAAATATGCATATTTATAGAATATCACTGCACAGGATGTAAACAAAGTGATTCACTATGGCAAAAAAATGGAGAATCAGATAAAGAATGAGTTGTTTCTGAGGGTTTGTCTCTTTCTGAATGAGAATTTGATGATTCAGAAGAAGAGTCAACGTTAAGAGAACCAGTTTTGTGTATGTTTGGGGGGAATTCAGTTCCTGAGGCTTCAAGTTCTGTCGATCAAACACAGTCAGTCTCAGTGTCATCGTGGATGCAAATGGATGTTATGAATAAACAACTAGATCAGAGCAGAAGAAGGAAAGAAAGAGAAAGAAAAGAGACCGAAATCCACTGAGAAATTCTTTTTTTCTCTCTGATTATCTGTGTTTTTATAGGCTGTAATTACGATTATATGAAAAAGTAACATGCACAGAAAGATCCTGTCGACAGCTGCAGCTCATTTCAAACTCCAGTTACTTTCTATTTATAACATTCACATGTTTCACAGCTCAGAACGCCGAGTATTGAGTGCGACATTCAGAAAAGAGGATTTCTGCACTGATCTTTACACATATCACTGCCTTTTTATGTGCAGTATTCAATTAAAAATTGTTTTGTTCAAAAAATGATATTTAATGTTTAATTCTTGGCTCCGCTGCATGGAAATGGGTTTGACTCGAGCGTGGTTGTGCAGATGAATATTTCCATGAATCAAACTCCAACCCACTGAGTCAGAACATCTACGTTTAGTCCTCATGAAATCTTTCATTTCTGCATCAGTGATTTCATCATTTTCATTTAGGAAAACACATACAGTACATGAAGCAGTGTTGCTACAAACACCTGCAAAACAGCGTTTCACCATTTTATCAACAAAACATGAGCTTTTAAATGTCCATGTACGAAGTAAACAAAGAACTGTGTCCCTTTGTTTCACTTCATTGAGCTTTAAACACCAGCAACATCTGCTGCCATAAAATTAAGTTTAGTAATTTACAATATTTTACCAGTGAAATCACTCATTTTACTGTAAATAATAAATTGTAATCAGGGTTTTACAACCTCGGTCTTCAAAAGTTGGTATTTTGTCCTCATTTGATTATTTGTATTGAGTATTTTTATGTCAATCTACTGACACTCCGTGTTCTTTGATTGTGTTAATTGATAAATACTGAATCGTTTGTGCTCCAAAAATAAATCTTTTCTTACTTAAATTGATGATAAAAAAAAAATCAATACAGATTCTGTTTGATGAAAAACTAAAATGAAGAAACAAAAAATTTAAATTTTGTGAAAATACACAACTGGCAGGAAAGTCGTTTCCATCTGCAGCTGCTCTGTTAATTTTCTCGAAATCTTCGTCTGAAACTGTAAAAAATATCTTAAGAACTTGAAAATTCAGTCCCACTTTAGTTTCTCACAACGTTCACGCCTGTCAAAATGAAGAAAGGAACAACAGCTTCAGTTGCACGCTGCACTATTTTTAGAAGGAGGAACAGATATTATTAACAGAGTAAGTGGCAGCAGATTAAGTCCTCCATTTGTGGACTGTTATCAGTGTTCGTTGTCCGGGGGGGGGAGGGGGGGGTATGTTTTGATGACACACTTAGACCGATATGCCAAACTAAGACCCTTCTATCCAAGTTGACTTATCCTTCAGTGCCACAGTGACACACACACTGCCAGGACGAACACGGCCAACTAAACTGACCCTCCATGACGTTCAGATCACAAGTTCATTCAAGTAAAACTGATGCACCAACAAGCATTTCTCCTAAATTATGTCCATATTGTCGTTTTATGTACTTTATTTCTAGACTTTCTTCAATTTGGCAACAAAGGCAACAATTTCATGTTCAGTATCAGACAAAAAACATGTTCTTTCAGACATTATAAAAGCAACAACAGCAAACAGCAGAGCAGCGTTTTCTTACAGTTACAGAAGAAAAATGACTGATACGTGACAAACATGAATAACCTTTATTACACTTTTAATAAAACCCATAATAGGCTAAGCTACTTTTTATTAGTGTCGTACTGCACTGAATTCCACAGAATGAATGTTTTTTCTTAAACTTGATGAGATTTTTCATGCAATGTGACTCATGATTACAGGAAGAGTTTTTTTTTTTTAGAATTTGAACTTTTACCTAAAGCAGCACTATCATTTCCCAACTGTTTAGAACGGAGGGAGTAAGGACTGTTTCATCTCAAGACTTTTCAAGTACTGGTTTGGAAACATGAATCTATTGAGTCTCTAGTTGAGATGATTTTGTGTCAGGAAGTAAGAGGGATGGCCTAAAACAGGGGTGTCCAACTCCAGTCCTCAAGGGCCAACATCCTGCATGTTTTAGATGTTCCTCTGCTTCAACACACCTGATGCAGATGAACGGGTCGTTAACAGGCTTCTGCTGGACTTGCTGAGATGTTGCAGACTGGAATCAGGTGTGTTGAAGCAGGAAGACATCTAAAACATGCAGGATAGTGGCCCTCGAGGCCTGACTTTGGGCACCCCTGGCCTAAAACGTTGCTGGACTGACAGTATGAAGTAGCAGAACTTTTGTTCTGGAGACCTGACTTTGATTCTTGTGTAAAACCAAGTTTTAAATATATAATTCAAACAACCTTGGACACTTCTTGAAAATGAGCTCATGCTGCGTTACATGAAGATCCAACCAGAAGTCGTGTTCACACAAATAATTTGTAGAAATCTTAGTCTAATGATTTGTTGTTAATCATTCAGCAGGATGATTAAGTTCCTGTCCGTTCACTCCACACTGATTAAATGTGGAGGATGTCTGCAAACACAGAGAAGTGGGGGGTGGAGTGAAAGGAGGAGACTCTGTGGCTACGCATGAGTCGAGGAGGTAAAGATATGCTTGGTATGTGATCATTTTAATGCCAAAATACTCAGACTCATAACCTCCCTTTACCTTTTATGCAGCCGCCTCCTCCTCTTCCTCCTCTTCTTCCCTTCAAGCCCTGACAAGGACCTCTCGGGCAAGAATAATTGAATTAACAACCCTCTGCAACCGTAAACCATAACCCCCCCTAAGCTGTTACCCTGTGACCTCCTTGTGAGTTGCATAGAACCGGTTTGATTCTATTCTTCACCTCTGTGACCTCCACCAGAGGGGTTTAGTTCTGGCTACTCTGGCAACAAATCTCAAAGGCTAATATCCCTCTCTGATGTTCCTCACTAGCTGCTTCTTCAAGTTACTGGAAAAACTTTCACTCACTTTTTGTGTTTTCTTCTGTTGTCAGTTGCACAAAGCAAGTAGAGAAAAAAAAAATCAAGACATTTTTCTAAATATAGAAAACAAAATCACGCTGATCATGAGGCGTTTCTGATAGCAACACATTCCAAAACGCAGCTGGTATGTGATCAACCTAGAGGCACTTAAATCTTCAACTCCAAATCTCTCAAACGATCTTGACAAACCTAAAGGTGTTTTTGATCGGTGATGGACAAAGTGCTCGTGGGAGTTTCTCTCTCACACGGCAGCGACTGGCTCAGAATGAGTTGGAGCAGAACTAACAGAAGAAAAGTTTCCCAGGTAGCCCTCTAACAAGATCCTGAAAGTGAGTTCTGTGAGCAGGGAAATAATCCTGTTATGATAAGTCTGTTAATAATGCCAGGAGAGGAAGCCTATTATCCTGCAGCAGCAGATCACCCGTAAGAATCAAACACCACCTCCGAGCTGTTCCGGAGACGCTGCTGGGCTTAGGACAGGGTTAGAGAAGTGAGCATAGAGAGGAAAGAAGAGAAAAGCTTTTAGAGGCACTTGCACAAAGGCTGGATTGGTGAAATCTGATGGATGGGGTTTTAGGGGTTTTCCTTTAACAGGTAGTCTAAGAAGAGACTCCAAAAACAACTTAAAACCAAGTCTCTTTAATTCACTCTGATATTCAGGAAGTAGAAAAGTTTGAGAACCTTAAGATCGTCAACAAAACTACAGGTACATAAGAAGAGAATTTGTTTTAACCATTTTAACTGGTGAACAATACAATGGGAAAGTTTTCTCTATTTCTTTTTTAGTTATTGTAATGATAAAGTTTTGTAGCTGTTAGTTTGACTCCCTTTGAGTATTTCACCCTGATTCTCTGATCTAAAATCAGTCTGACTACAATAATCAGCAGGTTAGATGCTCCGTGGACCAACTTTACAGAAACCCACTTAAAAAAACTCTTAACAATACATTAATCCCTCTTTGATCACAGGCTGCATACCAGAACCTCCTGCAAAGGGTGAAAATCTGTAAAGTACAGAATGCTTGTTTACATGTTTCACTGAGCCAATCAGCATCAAGGATACAAAACCATGTGCTAGAAACTTCCCTTGTATGAAATCAAGGCTGTAAAAGTAAAGATAAAATGTTACAGTTAGACGAACCATTTTAATATTAAATACTTAAATGAAGTCAGCGTTTTACTGTGCTGCTGCTATCAAATTTGGAATAGGCTAATATTTAGAATGAAATTGTAAAATATGTCAGTTTCAGCATCTGCCATGTTGTTTATGTTTATGCAAATCATTGCATTCTGCTTTTATTTACATTTTATACAGCGTGCCAGATGGTTTGGAATCCAGGATGTATAGATATGTAAAACCTGCAGCTCTCCTATCATCCAATACTTTTATTTATAACACAGCAATAAATGTTTAAAATAAAGTCAATGAACTATAAAAAGTGACACCAACATTTACAGTTTAAATTAATGACCAGTTAAAATTTAATTAAACATTTTATTTTTATATGGATCTGTGCTAAATCAAAGCTGATGCATGAGATCTGTTTAATTTATATAAAGTTTAAGTTCCTTGTCTTAATGAACAGAAAATAATAAACAGTGAACTCCTTCCTGTTTAGGCTCATGGTGAGCTGATGTCCATCTCCAGCGATCATTGGGCAAGAGGTGGGATCACACCTGGACAGTTGAATAAAAGTGACATTTATTCAACAAATATCAGTGTTTTAGAAGCATCTACCTCCATATACACCAGCCCTTTCTTGTAGGACCATCCTTTAATAAAACTACAAAGTCTTTGCAGGTTAGAATTTGATCTGCACAGAATGACTGAAGGAAAAGTCAGTGTAGAGGTGGAAAAAGAAAACTTCCAGATCAGAGAATCAGAGTTTGTCTTCCATGAACGAACTACAGGAGTATTAGAAAGCTGTAAAAAAGAGCAATTAATGAAACCTGACTCTGATTCGCATTTACAAACTTAAACCATAAAGTTTCACGAAAACTGAACTTCCAAAAAATAACGATTTAGAAATCTCCTGGTGGTTAGCTGAGCGTGTTCAAATCAGTTTATATAAAAGAAAAACTAAAAGTGCCTGAAAATCAACAGGAAACATCCACCAGTCCAAGAAAAGCAGCAACACACTGACACACACATTACCTCAGCAAGAAAACCAGTTCACACCTAATCCACACTCTCCTTTATTTGTTACACTTCAGCTTAATGAATCTCAACAATAAAACCTCCAAAATACAAAAGAATGAGATTACAGTCAAGCCAACCAGCTTCTTTGTGAAGGGAAGAAGTCTTTTAATGTTTTGCCAAAGGACCTGAGGTTATATTGTGTCTTCATTCCAAAACAGTGACTGTCTGCTTTAGTGGTTGTTCATCCCCCCCCTATCCCACTCCACTCAGGGTGGTTTTAAGGTCTCACAGTGAGTGTGCAGATATAAATCAAGTGCTATTGACCTGTCACAAATGTGCCAAAGCCTTCTCACCTAAACCAGACAGATGTTCTGTTTCATCATTTGGGCAAAACTGTAAATTCAAACCGACACGTTACTGTAATCAGGCTGGTGTCCAGCTTTATTTTCTGTAATAAAATAAATAAGTTTTACTCAAAAAAGTTCCGTTTGTAATGGGGTAATTGGCAACAGGTCCTCTCTCAGTCAGTTTTTTTTTCTTTTCTCCTCCTTATTTTATAACCAATTTGTTGCTCTTGAAGACTTTGGTCTCTCTGTTTGGAAGCGTTGCCATGGCAGCGGAGGCCCTACAGTTTTTATGAGCAGATAGCAGGACATGAAGAATGAGAAAAGGAAGGAAGGAAAGTAGTGAGTGAATAGGTGAATGAGAGTGTTTTGTGTGTGTGTGTCCACAGTCTGACAGCAGACATGTTGGTTCTTTAACATCTCAAAGCATCTGGCCTCAATCTTGAAAATGGATCTACTCTTTTACTTACACACACACACACACACACACACACACACACACACACACACACACACACACACACACACACACACACACACACACACACACACACACACACACACACACACACACACACACACACTTATATAACTGGGAATAATCACGTGATTCATGCGGATTCAACCTAAAGCTGTAGTTCTGAATTTTAAATGCACTTTACATCCTTTACAGATTGATTTTTTTTATGCATCTACACAAACAGACAAGTAGTGGACGAGCTGTGAGAAATATTAACCCACTTTCACATGCAAAGTCCTTCATAATCTGTGGATACTGGGCTCTACCCTCTGAACAATAAATGTCTTTCACTCAGGGGCCGAGACACCTTCTTCCAGCACTGGTGTCGGTGGAACAACCACGGCAGCTGATCCACTGTCGTTCCAAGTGATGCAATCCAATGTTCCACTCTAATTTAAATAACCTAAAACTAGTAAAACTTCAGATCAATACAAACAAATATAAGTAAGTACCACACATGAATCTGTACTTTTCACTGCAATGGCTACAATTTAGTTCAAAAGCTACTAATGGAGCCAGCCAGCCAGGATTATTGGTAAGACAATCTCTTGGCACTGGAGAAAATCGAGGTTACGGTTATGTAAAAAAGTATAATATGGCAGACATTCTTGTTCTGCTCCAAATGCAGGATTTTCCAGGAGATTTTCCAGCCACATCATCCAGCAGCGGTCAGTGGTCAAACCCACAGACACTGGAAATACCGAGAATGCCGATGGCAGAGAAAAAGGGATTAGTCTGGCCAGTGGACTACTGTTTGTCACGATTGCTTTGATTTATTGCAGCACGTTGGGGGGGGGCTATGATTTCTTATCAGTGTTGTATTTTGGTCTCTGACTTTTAGTTTGTTTGAGTAAATCCAAAAGTCAGAAGCAGTTCTGCCCACTCATTGTACCAACAGCGGAGAGAAGAATCAAGTTTTCCCTCTAAAACTGGCCTTCCTTCCCCCAACGCTTACACTGCGTGACCGGTGGAGGGCTATTGTTTCAGATAAGGGAGCAAAGAGAAAGACCCCCTTTCCACAGAAAGCAACCACCTTTGGATTGACAACAGGATGTATAACGTGCAGCAGGACTACGACGAGGCCGAGGACACAGGCCACAAAATCTGAAGTGACTCAGCTTTTTATAGAAGTTTCTCACAGGTTATCGCAGGTTTGTTGTGAAATCGATGATTGTAGCTGAAGCAGAAGACAGCGCGCAGAACGCCACGCGCACACACATCACTAAATGCAGCAACGCAAATGAGTTCCACAGCAGCTATTACATAAGCAGCAACACCACAGCGTAACTGTGCCAGCCTCCATGTATAATTCACATCCACTCCTCTGAGGAAATATCTGACATGGCAAACTAGCACATGTGCAGACGTATTCAGACATACTGTCCGCGCTGCTGCAAGCTTCAGAAAGACAGACTAGAAATACTCATTCAGCAAACTGAACAGAAGCCAGACCTACTTCTAACCTCTCGCTGTCTTTCTGTCCTCCTGTCTCACTCTCTCTGTCTCCCCCTGTTTGTGCTCCACCATTAACCAATAAACTCCTTCTCGGTGGAATTAATGGAACATAATCGAAATTCCTTCTGAATTCTTTTAGGCATTTTTTTATCCATTGAGTAACGATGTATTGCTTTAAATATTTGACTTAGAATCACACCTACAGCACATGTTTTAATCTCCACCTCTATCTCATATCACAGAGCAAACACAGTGTTTGCTTCCTACAGGTTGACCTGAAGCTGCATGAGAGGAAACAGCTCACTGGATAGATTCACCAAATGATCAAATGTCATCTGTTTTAATAGAAAATGCTTGATGCTTCTAATGTAAACTGGCAACTTCAAAACATTTTAAAGAGGCCGTTTCATACAAATTTCAGGACTTTGTAGTTATTTCTTAAGTATTAACCAGTAATATGAAACATTTCATATCTAAAAAACATCAGGAAACACTTATTAACAGAACTTTCAATCTGTCTGCATTAAAACTCGGGTGGTTCCGGCTCCTTCCGTCAGGCTTCATCAGCAGCCTGTTCATATTCATTATTCAAATTTGCTGGACTCTGATTGGCTAACAAACTAGCCTATGAGAGCATGGTATACTGTTTCCTGCCCCGCTGTGCATGGCAACGTCAGACGTCGTGTCTTTCTGTTTGCTACGTCTTATGCTAACAGCTTTTAGCCAGCAGCATGCTAGGCGTGGTTTCAACTGTGGGAGCTGCCGAATACTAATGAACAAAGGAGTTGTGATGAAACAGATACAGGCCGTTCGGACTCAGGAGAACTCGGGTTTTCTCGCCACCTGTGTAGTTTGAGAGATAAAAACTGAAAGAGAAGTTGTTGACCTGTTTTCACACCCACGATGAAGGTAAGAACACCTGTGGAGCTAAAATATTCAACAGAAACCTCAGAAAAAAAACGTTTTTAATGGAAGGGCCTCTTTAAATTTATTTTTGTGCAGAGATTACAAGAACTCAGAGTGAAATCTACAATAGACACAAAGTACAAGCTAACCACTATTCAAAAGTACAAATTACTGCCACTTAAACAAGTTGAAACTCAACAGTTTGAATTTTATTCTAATTCTAATAAACCAACAAGAAAAGGGTTCATTGTCCCCTGCGGTCTCCTATGTGATGATTTTCCTATAAAGAATGTATTTTCTTTGTGATAAAGCAGCTGTCGATGAGATAGAATGTGGTTATTTCCTTCACCAAAGACGTTCCCAAAACTTTTATTTTTTTCTTTGATAAAGTTTACAGTTGTCAATTGATGACAATTGTCATCATTGTTTCTCCTGTCTACACAGAGAAAACAACTCATTGCAAACCCAAAAGACATTTTACAATATCCACATGTACAGACATGTAGTATGGACATGGTTTGAGATCATTGTTTGCTTTCTAGCTTATAGTTTCAGTTCATATTTTACAATAGATTAAATAAGGAACCCTGTTCTAATAAGCACATATTAAAAACGAAGGACAACCAAAGTAAAATTATCACTAACGTTCAACCACCGAAACCTCCTGAAACCTTGAACTTATTCTCTACAGAGAGGATAAACACACAGGAAGCATGAGTCAACACGTCTGGAAAAGGTTGTAACCTGCAACATGTGACACACATTTACCTCATTTATTTTGCTCAGAGCAGATGAGGTAAGCCATCTTCCACTTCACTCTTACTCCCCCTTCACCTCATCGACTCAAGTTAATCTTTACGTCAATGTTTGAGTATTTATAGGGTAAAACATCACCGCCATCAGTCGAGCCAAAACCCAGTCAGGGTAATTATAATCTTCTCTCATTGTTCTCTTAAACCAAACCTCACCAAGACGCCGTCACTACAAAGACCGATACTAAAAAGAGTTGCAGTCTATAAACATATCTGCTGACACATCACTCTCGGGCCAAAACAAACCTGATGAGAAGCTACACTATGTCGCCCCGAGCGCATTACAGGTCTCGTAATTACAAGCTGCAGGAAAACGTATGAGGAAGAGCAGCAGCTTCTATGTTGTAGTTCTTTCATCATCTATAGAAACACAAGTTTTCTTAAAAAAAACAGGATTTGGAGTGACGATCCTGCTGAGATGGAGCCTGATTTTGTGCTTTGACCAAAGTGTCTATGCTTCCTCATCCACCCCCCCCCCCCCCCCCCCCCCCCCCCCCCCCCCATTGCCAACTCCTACAAACCAAGTGTCCAGTGGGTGGAACAGCTTTTCTAAAGGCTGAAATTTCAACAATCTGTAAAAAGTAAATATCATCCCACCTAGATTCTTCATCTCTAACTACTTCCCCGTTCACTTGGTGTGACCGAGACTGCCGAGCAACTTTTGTCTCTTTCCATTACACTTCCCATTAATGGACTTTCCATGACTGACACCCTCTAAAATGGTTCAGCATTCACTCCAGAGTCCTTGTGAATGCAAAGTTTTTCTCAAGCAAGGGAAATCTGAACACAATAGAAAGCGAGTTTAGAGGATTTTGCAGACACATGCAGGAATACACACCCCACTGAGAGCCCGGCATCGCTGCTTCTTCTTATTTTCAAATGTTTTGGGGATAAAAGAGGAAATGTAAGAAAACTCCAATCTCCGTAAGGTGAGATTTTTCTCCTCAGTGTTCTTTTCTTCTCTTTGTCTTGTCGTCTGTCTCTTCACAACAACATTCCAGATCTATGCGGTTGCCTCTGCACCTCTGAGCGACTTCATATCCTGACGCGAGGACTTTCAAATCCTCCTGTTCTCTCCACATCCTCTCTCTTCTCACTTCACTCCACTGTTCCTCTTCTCAGCTTTCCTTCCCTGCTGTCTCCCCTTAGCCCCGCCTCCCCCTCGTCCTCCTCATTCCTACCTCCCCTCTCCCACTTTTTGTGCCAGCCCCTCTGCCTTTAGTTTGCCTCTTTTATCACACACACACACACTGACGACTCTCCACCCCCTTCTCTTTTTAGCTTGAGATTCATCCACTCTTTCTCTTTTCTGCATCAACACAACCCTGCATCAGATTTTAGGAAATATTATCCATTGTTTGTTTGGTGTGGGAGCTTAACAGCCCCATAGGCGTCAAGGAAACACCTTGTTCCCCGTGCAGTTTTCAGATTTTCCCCTTTGGCTAAACAACAGTGCAGTAATCACTCTATAATTACAACAAAAAAAAAAAATCACAGATAAGATCAAGAGCTGCAGCCGCTAAATACGGAGCAAAAGGGGGCGGGGTCGATCATCTCAGATGGGATAGATTACATAACACCTTACTGCACATCTTTTTGTAGTTGTGCTCCTGTCAGGGTCTCTTGTGCATTTGATAGAGAGCATCGGTATTATTCAGCTGAAGGGAAGAAGTCAAAGGAAAGTCAAAACACGCTGCATCGCTGTGCTGGATCAACCAAAACGACACACTTCAGCCGGTGGCAAATAAAAATGAAACACAGCAAACAGTATAATTGGTCATCGAGCAAATCACAGTGGTTGTCCAATCATATGTTCATAACTGTTGTTGTTACCTAGAGTGTGAGTTCACTTCCAGCTCCCACGTCTGATTTCTGAGCTAAAAAAAAAACACACTTACTGTTCAAAAGAGGAAGATGGAGGAGAGAGACGAACAAGATAAGAGAAATAAGTCTTGTGAAGTGATGAATAAGAAAAACCCACTAAAGAAAGTTGTGCAACTCTGTTAGAAACAGATGTAGAAGATTTTCTAACTTTTCTATCACTTAATCAGTGACTAACTGTCTCTAAACCAGTTTATTGACATCACTGTTATCAGTCACACAACACTGACCAGTGTTATTGTGCGCTGCCATGGAAAACCAGTAGGAGGAGTGAATAATGCTTTGTGTATGTGTGTCTTTTTCTGTGTGTGTCCTTTCTTTGTCTTTTTCCTGGAACTTCCCCGTACCTCCCTCTGAGTGCCGTGGTGGTACAACAAGAGAGAAGGTCCACTTCTGAATTCTGACCTGGCACTTTACTGCCATTAACACAGACCATCTCTCCGGGCTGAAAACACAACACCAGAAAGCTTTTGAGTCTCTTATACGTGTGTGAGAATGTGTGTGTTTGAGTGAGTCAGCAAGAGCTTCTATTTCAGTCTTAGAACAGGTAATAATAACCTACAAACTGAGTGCATCGGCTCAGACGGACCAGAAGAGTCAGAGTCAAAAGAGTGAGAAGTTCAATCTACAAAACATTTGATGAAAATTGTCTTTTTAAGAGGTTAAACTCTCGAGTTTTTGGAACTCTGAGCAACTGGAATTATAATATAAATATCTAAAAAAAAGCGTCCAGTCAAATAATTCCTTTGTTCTGTTCAGGAACTATGAAACTGATCTTAGAGGAAACCAAAAACTAAAGAATTCCTCTTGAAACTAAAGATGTGTGATTGAAATTTTAAAGAGGATTTTATCTGCAGCTCAGTTAATACACTGAATCATTTTATTTTTATTCCTTGATGCAAATAAACCATGACAATGGTTGTGTTTGATGTACAAATGATAACACATGGACAAATGTGAAGGAGATCATTAGTGCTACTGAGGTGTGTAGAGGGTAAGGGATCAGACTGGACCCTAGGGGCCCTAAATCAAACTCTGCTCAAGGGCCCTATAAAACCTTTATCCGTCTCTACAGATGAATGCAGTATGTATCAAACTAACATAAAGCTTTGACAAGCAAACACACAAGTCCTTTTGCATTTTGAAAGTTACCCTCCAGGACAAGTGAAGAAGAAGGAAGGGGACAGCTGGGCAGGGACAAGCAGAACTGGACTGGAAGAAAGACTGAGACAGCAGAGGAGGCAGAAAATCTGTAATGGATATGCTGAAAATGAGAGAAGACAGCTGCTGTTGCTGCTGCTGCTGTGCTGACTGTTGACCACATTTTATTTTCACCCCACAAATCTTTCAAACGTTACTCTTTACAGATCGGACAGAGAGGATAAAGAGTTCATCTCTGGACGCAGTATTCAAACTCCATCAAACTAAAAATGATGCAGACTGACGTTTATGAAAACTGAATTTGTTGCAAAGGAAAACGTCTAAAAATGCACATTTCTTGTTTCATGTGAAGCACCCGAGTTCTGTAAAGTGCAACATGGACTCTGCTGCAAATTTCTGACCTCTTTGACCTCTCACCTCCTCCCCCATGTCACCCACACCAACTGCTATCCATCTCCAACCTGACTTTAAGAGATCAAGACCCCATAAACGCATCTGTGGGAGAAAATAACCACAGCAAGTCACTCTAAAGTTAGGATCACTTTAAAGTTAGTCGGCACCAAGTCAGTCTATTGATCGTTGTCCTCGACTCCCAAAAAGACAGGAGAGGAAAAAAAAAAAAGAGCAAATCCAAAAGGGGAGGGTGAGAAGGAGAGAAGAAACAAGAGCAGTAGGAGGAGTGGAGGCTGTTTGAATCAGCAAATACTGAAGGTCAGCGTCATCAGAGAAGGGCTTTGTCTGCAGAAGGGTTTTTATTTCTTTAGTGTGGTTCTATACCTCAGTGTGTCGCCCAGCGTCTTCCTCCTGGAGGTCTGCAGGAGATGACAAAAAGATGGAGCTCTATCATCCCAGGACTTCACTTCTCTCTGAGCCTCCTCCCAAACAATGTGGCCTTAAAAAAAAACAAAACAAAACAAAATGTAATCATTCACACGCTCTAAATAATACCAAGCATGTATTATGTTGAATAACTCCTCTGATATGTTGCACACAGTCTGTGAGGTTAGTGGTTCCCAGAGTCGAGGTCAGGATCACACTGTGAGTCATGAAACACTGAAAGGAGGGAACTCAGATTTGCAGAACTTAAATGATCAAAAATGTAATTAAATGTATTAAAAAATATATTGTCAGTGAATGATTTTGCCAAAACTGCTACAAAAAATAAAAACACGGAAAATTTGAGTTTGTGTTTTCATTTTACCCTTTTCATATCTGCAATTACTTATTCATTCTAATTAAAAGAGTAAATTCATATAAATGTGAGATCACTAACTACTGGGAACTACCTGAGATCCATCTGTTACAGGAAGGAAAATGTGTGGCAGTAAGTAAACATCCATGAGGATCGGTGACTGTTGGACAGCAGCTGTTCATTCCTTTCTAAAATCGTTGGTATCAACTTTTTTTTTTTTTGTTTCTTCCTGACTATCTCTTCATGATGTCGGTCAGTGAGGTAATCGCTCTGCTTGTTACTGTCTGATAAATGATACAACATTGATTTTTGGCTCTCATGTTGCTGTTGCAGGGGTCATTCAGGTCACATCACCTAACAGCTTCAGAGTTGTTCTTATAGGAACCAGAAACAGTTTACTGTTAAACTCACATATTTAACCAGTAATATGAAACATTTTATATCTAAAAAACATTAGTAAACACTGATTAACAGACCTTTCAATCTGTATGTGTTAAAGCAGAACTAAGTAAGTTTTGCTCTCGCTCTCCCCCTACTGGTCCCCTGTGAAAGCTCACTGTCGTAATGTTCCCCCGCCGCCGCCGCCGCAGACCCCCCCCCCCTCACCCCCCACCCCCTCCACCCTGCCGCCGCCCCCCCAACAACAACGCGCAGAGAACGCTTTTGCAAGAAGAAAGAAAAACAAAACCAAGAAAATGTCTTGACAACGGCAAGGGCTTCATGCTTGTATTTATGTACGTGAGTGTGAGTGCCGTAAAGCAGGTTTGTTCTCGCGAGATTAGTCGGGTCCGATCCACTGAAAGTTGCAAGTGCTGCTTTCAGGACACAGACCCCGGAGGGAGGGGAGGGACCCACGAATCACCCCGCCAAGTCCTTGTTTACCCCCACAGGGACTCTAGAAAACATTTATTGAGGTGAAAAAACTTACTTAGTTCTGCTTTAAAATTCGGGTGGTTCCGGCTCCTTCGTCAGCAGCTCGTTCATATTCATTATTCGAATTTGCTGGACTCTGATTGGCTAACAAACTAGCCTATGAGAGCAAAGAATACTGTTTCCTGCCCCGCTGCGCATGGCAGCATCAGACATCGTGTCTTCCTGTTTGCTACGTTATGCTACAGCTTTTAGCCAGCAGCATGCTAGGTGTGGTTTCAACTGCGGGAGCTGCCGAATACTAACGAACAAAGGAGTTGTGATGAAACAGATACAGGCCGTTCGAGCTCGGGTTTTATCGCCACCTGCATAGTTTGAGAGATTAAAACTGAAAGAGAAGTTGTTGACCTGTTTTCACACCCACTATGAAGGTAAGAACACCTGTAGAGCTGAAATATTCAACAGAAACCTCAGAAAAAACGTTTTTAATGGAAGGGCCTCTTTAATGATTTTGCCTGTTTGACAATGTCCCCCATGATCTTATTATCTCCTGCCTGATTTAACAGCAGCATCGAGAAACATCAAGGAAAACACGAGTCTGTCTTAATAAAGAGGAGAAAAGGGCGTCAAGGTCTGGTGAAAATCAGTAATATAACAGTTATCTCACTGTTTAGTTTTTTACTTTACAGATATGAGTAATATGGAGAGCGATCCCGCTGCAACATCAAGCTAGTGGATGTAAAACTCAAGGAAAAAGTTTTGGAAGTTGTTGTTTTTTGATTTTTTTTTCCAGGTACAGAACACAGATCTGACCCAGACTGTCATTCAATATTTATAAAATCCTCTCCAAAGTCACAAAACAGGATCTACTGTGATCATAGGCATCAGCACACACACACTCACACAAGCATCATGTAATCAGAAGATGGGATCTCACTCTGTATGATGGTCTGATGTAAACCTATGGGAGCAGATTAGATGGAGGTTATAATCCATTATATCGCTGGTAGATAGATTACATTGTGATAGCAACATATGTGGTCGCTTCACATTTGATGTCATCACAATGAAACAGTGATTCAGATTCAGATTCCCACTGGGAGCTGCAGTGTTAACTTTGATTAAAGATGTCATAAAGTTTAGGCAGATTTTAGCTGGACTCACTTTGTTAATCATGCAGGTTCAGCTGCTCTGTAGCGCTTCGTCATTTTAGAGATCCACGGCACTGATGAGGAAGAGTAACGGCAGGGCGGAGGAAGAGGAAGCTGCCGGCAAACAAAAGGCGGGGCTAAATCTGTGCCAAGGTGACTCTTGTAAGATGAAACGAGTTTTCAACTCAATTCAAAACAAACACGTGAAGATACAGATTTTAAACACATCAAAGCTGTTAGAGACACAAACTGTGAACATTATATCACCAGAAAAGAAATGAATTCCAGCAAATTACAGAGGCTTTTACATCATATCTGATCAAAAGCTTCTAAAAGAAAATTTAATTTTCATAAAATGAAATGTTGATTTAAAAGCGTTAGACAATAAAGCAAATGTGTGTTTGAGTGTATGAAGATAAGTTATGAAATTATTTGGATGATGATTTTAAAAATGTTCAGTGTTAAATAAAAAGAAACATGAATAAAGAGGAAAAAAATAAAGTGACAGTCAATACAGCAACATATTCAATCACGGGATGAAATTAGAAAATATGAGATTATGCTGTCAAAAGTCAATCGGACAGTTTTGAAAACTATCTTCTTTACTTACTATAATAAAAATAAATTATTATTTATTATTAAAAATGTGTTTTTTTTCTTACAAAATCTCAAAATATATTATAGAAAAATGCTTAATCAGCTTAAGAAACATTGACAATGTTTTAAATCTCAACTTTTAAATAAATGTAATTGTTTTTTTATGAAGCACTACTGCAGCAGAAATGTTAGGAAATGTCAATAAACTGGGATTTACCTCTAATCCTGATCACAAACTAGCTGAGCCACTAACAATTTATGTAACAGATTATAATTTAACACAAACTGATTCAAACTTTACTCTGCATGACTGATCAAATCTTTATTCAGGGAAATTTGGATATCAAATACAATTCTGCTTCAAATCTAAAAAAAAAAATATATATATATATATATATATATATATATATATATATATATATATATAGAGGCAGGACTGATAATTTTACCAAACAGAAACTGATACTAAAACATTTATGTTTGTCATTATATCAATATTTTTTTCCATAAATATTTAAGCACGTCTCAAAAACTGTATTTCATTAAACCTTCTGACATTTCTTAAACCAAGTAACTAAAAACAAGCTCAGGAAAATGTATTAAAAGATGTGATAAGTCGCAGCCTGTTGGTGTAATTTGAGCTTTATATCAATAATCTAAAAAGTTTGATAAATTAACTCCACATGTGTCTGGATGTTGTTCTGGTTATTTTCACACACATTTGTTGTTTAGAACCAAATCAGCAGCAGCTGACAGGAACAAGTTGATGCAGCTTCTGTTAACCGCTGTATTATGCTGCTGCCATTTTTTTTTATTAAAAAAAGCTTAAATCTGCTTTGTTGACTTGATGTGTCTTGTATGATGCTGCTTTTATTGAGCACGTACACATAAAACATAATTTGCTGCTTCGATTTCTGACTTTTATTCATCTGGGACTTGGACGACATCAGAACTGAGTGGAGGAAAGACAAAACGCAGCTCTCTCTCTCTCTCTCTCTCTCTCTCTCTCTCTGATCCTTCATACAGAGTAGAGAAAGATTTGGCCACGTTACAGAGAGCAGCATTTAATCACTGACCTCGAGACATGCCAGTAAAGACAAATGGTCATGATTAATGAGGTACATTCATCTCATAGGTTAAAAAAGAACAACGTGAGCTGTGTTTGCTCGTGCTGCTGTAATAGATCTACCTGCTGTTTATTTTAAACTCATGTCCTGTTTGTTGCTCTTCGTCTCTGATCCAGTAGGTCACGCCGGCCTCAACGTAGATCCAAAACTTTTCACTAGAGGGCAGCCTGTCTAACTCTGGAAACTGATGATTCTCTAAACTTCTGTTGTAACACTCCAGAATGTTGCAGCTGTATCTCAGCCACAGCTGCACGTGATCAGCCTTTGTGTGTTTACTGATAGCTGCTTATTAATGAGAATAAACAGTGAGATGCAGGAGCAAATAGTCATCACAAAGAGGGAAAAAAAAAGATAAAATGCATGAGATAAAAAGAGAAACTGTAAGAACGTTTTAATTTTCTCTTTCAGGGTTTAAACCACAGCCAGAGTGAGACGCTTTGTTCCGCCTTTTGTCTGTTTCACGCTCTATCAGGCTGCTCTTGTAACAATTTGTCTGTCTGGAGGACATTCATCATCTCTTTTCATTCCCTCTCATTGTCTTTTCTCCTTTCATTCTCAGCCTCCCTGTCTTTAGCTTTCTATTCATAATTTCTAACATATTGCTGTGCACAACAGTCGTCTTTGTATTAGCAGGAAAATGAAGCGGGATGGTAATGTTGCTCTGGGTGAGGGGTTATATTTGAGAAACACCCTCAAACACAATATTTTACTGTCAGCCAAACAAAATAATAGAACATTTATATCATGTCTTCTAAGTGTTAGTCTTCTGTGATGGCGACACATGTAGCCGTACACGTGTCCTCTGCCACGCCACAGTGGGTGTGTTTCTGGAGCGGGGTGAGTCGGGGCAGAAACGTCTGAAACAAACAAAGTCCTGTGCAACTTGGAGACTGTTCCATGAATCATCAAGAGACAGAGGCAGCGAACTGCAGCTCATATAACACTGTCTATTTATTGTTTCCCCACAGTGGAGAGAATCAACAAATTCAATTATAGATCATTTCAGTTCTGCAGAATTCTCTACAAAATCACAGTTGAATCTAAATGACACTTATAAATTTGTGGTACAGATTTAACATGTACGTTTCAGAGGAGTTTATTGTGCAGGAGATCCAACATGAGATAAATGAACATTAAAACAATGACTGGGATCTTCAGTTCTGCTGTGTGTGTTCAGAACCCTCTGATCCACGTCAGGAACGATGACTGGACAGAACAAATCAGCTAAATGCACTAGACAGAAGTTTCTGAGGATCTCTCACCATGTTTCTCTCATGTTTGGCTAATTCAGCTGTTTTTTTTTTTTGATTGTATCCTGTTCCTGGTTCTACATTAGAGGCTCCACAACCTTTACAGGTTGACAGAGCCAACAAGCCGAGTGGGTGGAGTTTGCACATCTTTTTAAATGAGCTGTGAACCTCGACTTCCTGCTCAGATCCAGTCACTCAATCAGTTAAGTCCAATTTTAACTGATAAAGCTGTTTCAATACTAAAGTCCAAATGTTGCAGTCAAGAAAAGTCAATAGTCTGCTGGACAGCCTTAATTACAGATTCTGTGTTATGCAGCAGGTGATTTATTGGATATTTAAGTCCTTTTTGCACATTTATGTTGTTAGCTGTTAATGACATGATAAACTTGGATGACTCTGACGGGTCATCCAAATGTAAACATTTTCCCCTGCTTGTGTATCATCACTTCCTCACAGGTCTTTGACCAACTGTCTTCAATGATACTTCTTAGTGTTTATGAATCAGTGCAATCTGTTTTTATTCACTTTTCTTTACTGTTTATTTATTTATTAACCTTTACTTAACCAGGAAAGTCCCCTTGAGATTAAAAAAACTATTTCTCTTCAATTACAACAACTAACAAATAAAATTAGATACAATTTAAAGAGGCCATTTCATATGAATTTCAGGACTTTGTGGTTATTTCTTAAGTATTAACCAGTAATATGAAACATTTTATATCTAAAAAACGTCAGTAAACACTTATTAACTGACCTTTCAATCTGTCTGCTTTAAAATTCGGGTTGCTCCGGCTCCTTCCGTCAGACAGCTTCATCAGCAGCTCGTTCATATTCATTATTCAAATTTGCTGGACTCTGATTGGCTAACAAACTAGCCTATGAGAGCAAGGTATTCTGTTTCCTGCCCCGCTGTGCATGGCAACATCAGACGTCGTGTCTTCCTGTTTGCTACGTTATGCTACAGCTTTTAGCCNAGCAGCATGCTAGGCGTGGTTTCATGTGGGAGCTGCCGAATACTAACAAACAAAGGAGTTGTGATGAAACAGATACAGGCCGTTCGGACTTGGGAGAACTCAGGTTTTCTCACCACCTGCGTAGTTTGAGAGATAAAAACTGATAGATAAGTTGTTGACCTGTTTTCACACCCACTATGAAGGTAAGAACACCTGTGGAGCTAAAATATTCAACAGAAACCTCAGAAAAACTGTTTTTAATGGAAGGGCCTCTTTAAGAAAAGCAACTTTACAAGTTAAGATGTCTGTCTCAAGTCCTCTCAGTCTAGATTTATAGGCATTCAATAAAATACGTTCTGTTAATTTTCAGTCCTTTTGCATCATATTCCATGTAGAAGAAGCAGAGAAGAAAAATGTCCTTTACCCAGTTCAATGTGGGTAAACAGCACGGAGAGCGACGTATAATTGTTTACTCACAAACCATAAGAATCTACATTTTTCTGTGTGATTAAACTGCAGATACAGAACAGCAGTAGTCCAAACACGGCCTTATAAATAAAAGTGTTCCGGTGTTTCACAGTGATGGTCAAGGATCTAATAAACCTGAGAGAAGATTGATAAACAGCATCAAGCTTTCTCAAACCTTGAGCTGAATCATTCACATACAACAGGTCTCAATAATCTATAATAAATACGAGAGTTGCAGTAACAAGAAAAACAAAACTTGGATGTTACATACTTCACTATCCATCTTACACACGTGGCCAGATGTGTCAGTGTGTGATTTTCCTTTTACTCATACTTCAGTGGCAAAAGGTCAGCGTGGCTGTGTTTACACCCTCAGGATGAATGTGCCTATAGATTCATACAGTATGTATGTTTCCATGTGTTTTACTGGAGCTAATGTAGACTGACATGAAGACTGACACAGATGCTGAGTTGTGCTGCAACGGGCCAAGCGGTCTAACCCAACAGCAGGGGATTAACTATAAATAGACTATCCCATCCACCCCCGACAATCCGCTTTCTTCCTTTTCCTCCCGTTTCCTTTTTCCTTTTGCTTCATCTCTACTTTATTACCACAGCTGGGAATAAAAATCTGCTTTTGTTGTCTGATTCTTTCAGTTTCTAATGTTTGTTCCTCCCTTTTCTATGATCTAACTATATCCAACCTCCTTCTGTCTTCGACACAAATTTATGTTTTGCAGAAAGATAAAAGTCTCAAAATCTGGAATAACAAATAGGCCAACACCAGTCTTCCTTCTCGTTTATGATCATGAGGATAGTGTTTTTTTTGGGGGGAAAGGGGGAGATAGGCTACTTAAAAGGGGGGAGATGGAGTTATGTAAGTGAAGCTAATCCCCTTGCAACCCTGCATAGTAAATGAGAGGGGATGACAGTGGCCTCATTTCATCTGTTCATCCCTGCATCTGCTGCTGCTCCCCCTCCAAACCGCTTGGTCTCCACCTTAATCTTTCTGTTTGATCTTTGACAGCAGACTCATGCTATAGTTTAAATTCTGCACACCAGTAATTCCTGGTACGGTCGCAAAGTGCACAAGTCTGAGACACAGCAGCTGATTTTTCATGAAGCTGATCCTGGAAAAACCTTCTTCCTTCAACTTCATTCTGACACAAAACACTTTATAAATGTCCCTAAATAAGAGAACATTAGAAACAACTATTATAAATACAAAAGTATCAAATACTAGACATTAGAATGAAACTAAAGCTGCATCAAGTCAAACTGATTCAATTATTACCAGCCCATTAAGTGGACGTTATCAGTTCTTATCACTTTCAGTCTGGAGGTACGTTTGTTTCCAGTTGTGGAACATGTGGAACAGTTGTGACATAACCATCGAGGTTAAATCAGGACTGCTTGTCAGTCACAGATTATAATGGATAAGGACATTTGAATGAAGAAAAGGGACGTTTCCTGGTCGTATTCAGTGATAACAGGTGATTGTGTCTGTTTAACAGGTTACTGTAAGTCCTCACTATTTGATTTTAGAGAACTTTGTACTTGAATGTAAAAACAAAGATCTGTAACTGTTTTAAACTTTCACCCAGCAATCTGACGGCTCATATCCTAATCTAATCTGCAGAGGCATGCTTTGTTCTGAAGGTTCAACACAAGCAGCAGGGTGTGACCAGGCCACTTATCAACAACCTGTAAACTCTATTATTAATAATCCATCTCTATTGTTTTTACTGGACCGTAACTCTGTTCCCAAACAAGACAAAATGATTTCAGTTTTTAATAAAAAATCAATTTTCTAAGTAACAAGAATGTAATTTGCACTTGATTAAAATGCAATTTAAAATGCTCTATTGCAGGAATTAAATAAATCTTAAACATTTTAGGTCTGTAAGAGTACATTTAGCCAAATATGTTTTTATTTGGGATCAAGATAGATTTGTATTCTAGATGTGTTGTACAGCAAAGTAAAAGCATATCAACACAACCTCATGGCTACAACAAAAAAAACCCCACATTCTTCTAAAATCAGACTTTTCAGTTGAATAAAATTCTGCATTGCTCCATCGTGTTTCCAAAATAAGCAGCTGCTTGTTACTACAATGATGTGCAAAGTCATGTTTATTGAAGCCTTAAAGATAAACTTAAAATCCCTCTGGAGAGCAGTGCTGCCCTCTTCAGCTCATTACAGTTTTATTATTATACACTGAAGTCAAAAATCCTCAACATGTCTAAAAGTAGAAAAAAATCACTCGCTTGAATTCAGCTGAAACAAGAGTCTGAATTATTGTTGTGGTACTTATATTGTTAATAAATTCTAATAAAATACACTGAGACAATAATAAAAGGATTACAGCGAGTAAGGATTTTATTTCTAAGTGTAAAAGTAGTTTGCTGATAAAGCTGAGAGTCTCACCATCTGATTAAAGCTGTTCCTGACAATAACAACCCCCCCCCACACACACACTTCACCAGTCCCTCTGTTTAGACAGGACGCTCTACTAAACTTTGACCTACTTCTGTCTGCCACTGTCTGGACCCAAAGCAGGTGGGGGGGTGGGGGTGTTGAGACCCCAAACACAGAGAGCTTCATGCTGTTTGATTACAATGTTAATAACATGAATTAATATCAATGATTTACTTAGAAAATACATTTTTTAAAATAATTTCTTGCAGTGAGAAGCTGAGTAAGACTTGACGACTCGTGTATAGAAAAATAAATATTCAGCTGGACACACACGTGGACACACACTTGTCCTCTTCTCACTAATCTGCTGCAAGACAAACCCTGATTTTCTTCTTTCTATCCATTTTGTGCCTCTCGTTTCCAAGGAATCCTGTTTAGCAGATGGACACAATCCTCCAGAACCGATTCTCACCAGGGTAATGCAGAACCGATCCTCACCAGGGTAATGCAGTACCGATTCTCACCAGGGAAATGCAGAACCGATTCTCACCAGGATAATGCAGAGCCGATCCTCACCAGGGTAATGCAGTACCGATTCTCACCAGGGAAATGCAGAACCGATTCTCACCAGGATAATGCAGAGCCGATCCTCACCAGGGTAATGCAGAACCGATCCTCACCAGGGTAATGCAGAACCGATTCTCACCAGGGTAATGCAGAACCGATCCTCACCAGGGTAATGCAGTACCGATCATCACCAGGGTAATGCAGAACCGATCATCACCAGGGTAATGCAGTACCGATCATCACCAGGGTAATGCAGTACCGATCATCACCAGGGTAATGCAGAACCGATCCTCACTAGGGTAATGCAGAACCGATTCTCACCAGGATAATGCAGAGCAGACATAAAGTTGCAGTGATACAAAAGCACAGAAACACCTTCAGGATTCGGGGCAGCATGCCTGACTCCAACCAGCAGCATCTCTCCTCGCACTGCAAGTAGTGTTTAATATCTGTTGAATGTTTCCGAGGTGTAGGGGACAGATTTCACGCGGGCTAGCTCGGACTTGAGAGTGGTGAGACTTTGGTTACTGAGATCTGGGACGGTATCCCAGAGGTTCCTGGAAGAATCTCTGGGAACATCGGGCCTCAATATGTGTATATGAGAAAGGAAACTGGAGACGTAGGAGATGAAGAGGGGACATCTGTCCCTAGTTAAAATGGAGGGATTGACCTCATGATGACACCAAAAGGTTACAGTGAGCAGAGATACACCAGGGTCCTAACGCAATCCCCCCCCCCGTCCCCTTCTCAACTATGCTTCTCTTCTGTCTCTTTTTCTTGTGACAGCCACAGTTTACCCAAGCTAGTCAGCTGACGCAGGAAGGGGGTGGGCTGCTGCGTGGTACGCATTCTGAAGAGGGGGGGGGTCATCTAGCAGATGTATCCTCCAAACTGGTTTAGACACACACAGAAAGAAGCAGGCCAAAGTGGTGCAGGAAATCTAATCTATAAATCAGGCTAAAGCTCAAACAACTTGTCAACAGACCTCTGCTGGTGTTCTGAACTCAGAGGTGTAACAAACTGATAAACTCTGATTCAATTTAACTGAGATGGAGTTTGTAAAATATATCTATATGTCCAAGAGTGTCCTTTAAGACTTTCTGATGAAACTGAGGCTGGCAGCAGCAGTAGATGAGTTTTTACATTGGATCAATAATCCGTGTGTTGTTTCCTCTCGCTGGAACAAATCAAGTTTTAACAGAAAAGAAATCCAACAACAACTTCATCAGTGGTTCTAAATCTGTAAAGAAGCTGAGGTTTACAGTCAGGTCTTTGAAATTCAGGCTGCAAAATGTGTCTCCTAACGTATTAGATTTCTCAGGGACAAATAAAATATGTAATACCTTCAGCTGTGGGTCATCGCCTCCCAAATCGTATATCTGACACGAGCCAACGAGCTTCGATTCTGGACTTAATGCTTGTGTCATCCATCAGTCTTGAGTGAATCTGTGTGTGGTCTGCTGTTTCAGCACTGGCCACTTCGTTCCTCATACATCAACCTCCTGACACAAGAGAAGTGACATTTCGTGACGTATGAGGCCACTTTTCCTGCACTTTAGATGAGCCAGAGAGAGAGAGAAAGAGACGCAGCGCTGCGGCCAGATGGATAAAAAAATGTTTCAATACGTGAAAACGGCACTTCTACTCTCCACACAGGGCAGGTAATGAGTTCAAGGTTTACAATGTTGGACTTAATAGGAGACTTTTTCTTCTGCAGTGGAATATAAAGAGAACTACTTACTGGCAAGAAGTTATTCAGTATCTTTGGGATGCTGCGAGCAAATACATAAGTCATGAACAAACAGTTTGATTGGCCCGCTAATGGATGTTTGGAGCACTTGGCAGTCCTTCAGCATTCCTGGTTCTTATCCGATCTGTGCCAGGACTCAGCCCACTGATGTCCATTATAACCAGACTTACTTCACTCTGCATTGATTCCTTCTTATATTACAGACTGTGATGGCTTTCAGTGCCCGTCTCTGCCTGACATCCAAATATCAGATTGCAACAGGAATTCAATCGAACAGCAATTTACTTGGCAAAAAGTTCTGCGAGGCCATAAAAAGAAACCGACAACGAGCCAATTTCTGTGGATTTTTATGGCTGATTTTGGGCGTCAGCTGAGGGTCCTTAACAAAGACGGTCGAGGCAGTCCATTCCCTATCCGAGCATTTGATTGCTATTTTGCTTTTCTATAAAACATAAAATCTTAATAGTTGTTAACAAACACACATTTCACTTGAGAAACATGTTTGCTTTAGAAATTAGGAGTAAAATACGATTTTTATTCCAGAAGACGGGTTTCATTTTTGATTTTTAATTATTTGGGGATTATAAACTTTTTTCTGCTATTTGCTGTGACTATTTAACTTTTACTAATTAAAATGACTAAAACCACTTTGTTAGGTTTATGAAAAGGCCATGACATATAGCTACCCTTTAAAAACCCAAAGACCCTGACAAAGCACATTTACACTTAATGGTTTGTGTCCATGGGAGATTCAACGTCCTGTCGAAGTTTGTGCTAGAAATAAAAATGTACCTTTAAACACAATTTTACATAACAGACATTAAGTAAGAGATTAGCTCCATTTTTTATGTTCTTTAGCATTTAAACTAAATTAATAGCAAATGCAAATATACTGTCATGATATTGAACTTTATTCTGAGGGCTGTTTGGAGCATGGTGATTCATAAGCATTATTATTATGTTTTTATTTTAAATCAGTGTAACACTAGTACAGCATTCAAAGCAGAAAACAGCTGAGTTGCTGTTGCTTGAGACAGAATCGTTTATCTGAACTCATGAGTTAAACGTTAGCCGGGTTTTGATCTGCACGTTCGGGTTCAAGTCATCCTGGATCAAGGCTGAGTCTCTGGAGTTAACCAAGCAGAGACCATTTAATGAAAACATACTGAGTTTCAGCTGAGGAGGGATAAGCTATTAGTGAGGTTGCAACAGTGGCGCTCCAGAGGAGCCTTTTCAAAGCAGAAAAAGAAAAGGTCACAGCAAACCCAGGCAGCTCCTAATTACAATCCCTCACTCAAGGGCAGTCTTTGCGTGTGTGAGTATGACTGACTGACAGCTCGTATCGCCCCTGCTTTGCTCTTGTCCCATTTAAATGACCTAACAGGTAGAATCTGTCAAAAAAATTTCAGTAACACACCCGCTGTGGAAACATCACAGCTGGTAAGAACGATGTTTCCAAACAGAAGACTTCGAGCTGTAACAGAGGAACATCAGAGCAGCAGCGACTTGCTATGATGAAACGTCATGCATGCTTTTAATTACATCAACCACCATCATCACTGCAGCAAATGAAATAACTCATCATTTCATTTCCAAATGAAGTGGAAGGTATTTTACTAAATGAACATTATAGCTGTGAATAAGTGGGTTTTAACATGCATGATTCTACTCTAATTGTTACATAAGCGAGCATCTGCATGCACAGATGTGCTGCATGTTATTTTCAGCTGAGATTATTGTATGAGCAAATTACATCATAAAAGCAGTGGTAAGTTTTTGATATGTTCTGTAAAAAAAGTTTCTCTTTAATGTCGTCTCCAGTGTTTCAGCTGTGACTGTCTTTGTGTAGCAGGAAGATTCAGAGTTTTTCTGTGAGCGGACGTGATGCTTTGACATCTTTGTTGAGCTGTAACACTACAAGTCTGCAAAGAACTGAGCGTGTGCACGGAGCGCATCTACAAATTTGCAGTAGGCTATGCATGCATGAATTATTGCGTGTTGGGCCTTATGCTTGTGCATTTAGCTTTTAGCTGCAACAACACAACATTCAAGCCATCAATCACCTGCAAGTAGGGAGTTCAGAATCGCAGGGGAGCTGCTCCCTCAGCGTTTATATCTACTCCTGTGAGAATTATTTATGGTCCAATCAGACTCTGGCTGTTTCCAATTCAACTCTAAACTGATCCATAAATTTAAGAGGAGACCTTGAGACCATTAAATAAAATATCTCTGTCGCTGTGTGACCTTTACTTTCCACCATTTCCCCCTTGCCTGCTTGTTTTCTGTCTTCACCAAAAACAGCTGCGGAAATTAAGAGAGAGGGTCATAACATGGGAAGTGCTTTCCAAAAGCAGCTGTATGTGTGTGTGTGTATGAGTGCATCAGTTGCAATGGGAATTCACTGAAACAGCTGGACGGGGATAACAGATCAATGCCTGTTCTCTTTCTCACACACACGCGCGCGCGCACACACTACAGTTCTTCAGGCAGAGAAATAGAAAAGTTAGAAAATTGTCCAACTTTTTTTTCTTTTTCAAAAATCGTTGTGTCACAGAATAAGACAAGCAGTTTAATCATTAAAACAAACCAGAGTTGATCTGCATTTACAACATGTTGTTTAATTTTATCCTGCAATAAACAATCCAAACTTTGCTTCATTAAAAAAAACAGATGTGAACACTTAAAAACAAACTCAGCGAGTTGGAATATTTGTAGTAAACAGATTGATTTACTCACCTACTGTAACTCAGAGTGTTCTGTCCTCTCAGCGCGTGCACTAAGTAGTTCCTCCAGCTGTGTTCAATCTTCTCTTCTCACCCGGACAGATACAACTTTTCTTCAAACCCGCTGAAATCACCGACTTTCATCCTCTTTCTGTTCTTATGTTGTTCTGATCGACCAAAAAATCCGACAATCCAGTGTTCAGTCTGCGGTTCGGAATTCCTGCTGCTTATCCGCAGCTCCGCTCACACCGAGTGCGTTTGGTTCATCCACCGTGAGCGTCCGGTGAGGCGGGCGCTCTCCGAGCCCACCACAACATCTACTAAAGACTGTGGAAGAAAAGGCAGGGGCTCAGAGAGAGGAGGGGAGGAGGGGGCCTCCAGGGCTGGTGACCCTGTTATCACAATATTCTCTGTTTTATGATATTTTTGTTTATATTGAAGTTGTTTAACTTTGTCTTTTTGGACAAAAAAATCTTTATTTAATCCAAATGTTGGTTTAAGTGTGGATGTGCAGTTTTTTTATTAGATTTATTAGTTTTTATCAAGAGGAAAATGTAACTCTAGCAGTGTGAATCCTAAATCACGTTAGCCAGGTACTTCTTTGAACTCCTGCCTATTTTCATGTCACCTCGTGCTCCCTGGAAACGCAATCTAGGGTTTCCACCGCTTTTCACAAACACCGCCACCTGCTCGAGACATCAATGAAACACGATCTGCTAGAACGCCTGAATGACCCCATTTACAAGGCGGTGTAAAATTACACAAGGTCTCCAGAATCAAAAATCTATCAGCCAAAATGAGTAATTACCAGAAAGCAGAGCTCTTATTGTTACAGTCATCTGTTTTCTTGTGCCTGGTCCATTAGAGCTATAATCTGGTTACTTTGAGGTTAAATGTACCCACAGTCAGCGTCAACTTTTGGGTTTTCTCAAGAAAGTTGGAAAAAGGGAGCCAAGTCTTGAACATTTGTGTAGAAATTATCTGCTTTATGTTTTAACGCACTGTGTTCACCTCCCGCCTCAGGAGATGGATGTTCAGGAGTCTCATCACTGCTGAACTCCAGTTGACCTTTTCTCCATGTATACAAACCAATACCTGTCTTAAACTAACACCATAACCCCCACCTTCCTCCTCCCTTCTCATCGTCAGCTACCTGATTCTCTTTCATCTTTTCCCTTCAATACAACTACTTCTTCTTTTCTACCTAATCCCTCTCCATCCCAACATCCTTCTTTCCTCCAGCTCGATTTATTTTTTTTTTCATCTCGCTCTTTTCAAAGCCACATCTTGCTTCCTCTCAATGCCTTTCTCCTTTAAATTATCGCTATGGTTCATTTCAACTTCAGGCTCAGGCAGACTGCAGTTATGATTTCTGGCTGAAATGAATCGTGTAAAATGCGCTGCAGCTTCTCCCCGTCCCCAGTGAGTTTCCATTCGAGTCCACTACATTTGATCCGAGTGTGGAAAGACTTGTCTGTTTTTTTTATTAGTTTTATCCTCAGAAAATTGGACTTTAATATCTGGTGGGTTTTTGTGTTTGTGTTTAAACATCACAAAAACCTCAATAGTTTAGCCTTTTACACAAGAAAATATGTAAAAAAAGGTCTTTGCAGTCTAACATAATGTTTGAATGAGACAAGGTTGTTCAGCTCATGTTGTTGTTCCAGATCAACAAAGAAGGATTGTGTTTGAGTACAGACTAAGATTATTGGATGTACTGTAGTTCTGTGGAGGATTACTGGAAACAAGTAAAATTTCTGATTCTGACTTTTCAGAACTCCACAGTGAGCTTATTCACCTGATAGAACTACCTTCCTGAACAGCTTTAAAGTGATTTTTATGTCTTATTTTTCTACTTCATATCAGTCAATACTACATTTGTGCCCAGTAGTCGCTTTTCCACATAAATTGGGATGCACGAATTTCCAGTAATTATGCATATTTATGGAATATCGAGATGTAAACAAAGTGCTTATTATGGCAGAAACTATGACAGGAAGTGAAGAATCAAATCAAGAATCTGTTGTTTCTGAGAGTTTGTCTCTCTCTGAATGAGAACTTGATAATTCAAGAGAAGAGTCAGTCTGGAGAGAACTGGTTTCGGAGTGCACAGTCGAATATGAGAAAGAGAAAGAACAGAAACCAAAATCCACCAAGGAATCGCTCATGGAGTTAGTATTGTTGTATCCTAAAGTGCGTGCACGTGCAAGTCTGGTTGCACTGTGAGTATCTCTCTCTCTAATTATTTGCTTTTTATGAAGTGTAACTATTATAAATTATAAATGCAAGTGTGTGTGAGTTTGTGTATATTTGTCTGATTACAGCTGTGAAAAAGTAACATTCATGATGCATCCTCACGACAGCAGCTCGTTTCAGAAACATCCTGTTGACCTGAAAGCTGCAGCTCATTTCAAACTCCAGTCCCTTTATATGTATAACAAGGTTGTCAAACTCCAGGCCTGTAGAGCCACTATCTGTATTTTTTAGCTGTTTCCTGGTTCAACACACCTGATTCCAATGAACAAGTCATTAACAGGCTTCTGCAGAACTTGCTGACATGATGAGGATTTAAATCAGGTGTGTTGAAGTAGGGAACGCATCTAAAACATGCAGGATTGTGGCCCTCGGGGCCTGCTGGAGTTTGACATCCCTCATTTATAACATTCACATACTCAGAATGTGTCAGAGACACTTTTAACTGTAGAAATACAGTTTATGTCCCTCAGTTCTTAACATAGTTTAGATTTAAGTGTATTTCATAGCAGTTCTTATGAATGTTATTTCATAAACCTTCACTGCATTGTAAATGTCATGTTACATGTTATTAACATGGAATTCTATAAAAGCACAAATAGAACCACCAGCCAAAAAATGTCGACCTTCCTGTGTGTAATGTAAGATGTCATACAGAGTAATAATTTATGTTAACAGTGTGTTAAGATGACATCACTCTCCTTTGGTTTTAACCAACCGTTAGCTTAACAGTCGTATTAAACTAAGCTCTATTTCTCTGAACTGAAGCCTTTCATGAGGCTAGCTGCTATAGGAAATATTTTAATTATTCATAACTCTTACGTAAGCATTATCTTCAAAAAGGCCAAAATACCCCGTCACCATCTTTGTATTCAGATAAAAATACACTGACAACACCTTACTGAACACTTGTGAGACTTTATGATCATTTTTTTTGCTCCCAAAGGAAAAAAATCTCAACAGCTTTGGCTTTTCAGTTAGAGCCAAAATTGCATGAACACAAATACCTGCTGCTCCTCTGTTGCTGCAAGGACAGACATGGAGTGTGAGGACTGTCTAGACTCATCTCTTTTATGTTTTGTCATGCTTCAGCAGAAAAAAAAAAAAAAAACTATACTGCAAGCCTTTGTTTCTAATCCTCTTTGCTCAGTTACGGATCTAAGGACCAAAACCTCAGTTCATATGACTCCCACATGTTCTCTCCCCCTCAGGGTGTTCATCCAGACACTGAACCAAAGCTCGACCCTCAGTCCTGATTCAACCTGATCCAGAAATGTCAAAGAGCTTCCAGCAGAACCTGTAAATTATTCACATGAAAGTGACGTTTCTCCAACGCTGTTCAGTTTTCTTCAATTTCAACAAACCGTAAAGCGCTGTTCACTTATCCAACCTGTGTGTATAATGGCTCATAAATTGTTTATGCCTCATTTGCCAAGTGGATGAATTTTACTTGATCAATAAACAATGAAGCTCAAAGTGCACCTAGAATGAACCCACAAAAGAACAAATGCAACATGGGGTGGAATTTTGAATAATGCAATTATCTTTGTTTTGGCTCTTTAAAATTTCAGAAAGAGTTTCATGAAGAGTTTCTTTATTTTTTTACATGCTCATATCAAGATATTTACTGTATTTACATTCTTCTCGAATGTTCACATCATTAAAGTGCATGAAAAAACTTTATCCTTCACTTTCAGCTCATCCACTATTAAATTCTTTATCAGTGAGCAGAATCAGCGTCAGCGTTGAGAAGCAGAGAACTGGGGCAGAAAACTTTTCATCTGTGTTTTGATCCCGCTGTCTGTTCTGAACCCTTCATGTTTTTGGTGTCAGTCTTGCTCGTGTAAATAGCTGCGACAGCTCGGCTTCTGTCTAATTTAGTGAAATACTTCGCTGCTGCTGCAGACTGGCCCTTAGCAGAGCTCTTTCCACCCCTCGATGATGATCATTCCTTAAAGAGCAACTCACCCTCAAAACAGCTTTTTTTTCTGCTAATAAACTGTATTTAGTGTGTCTTTAATGCAACCTTTTAGTTTCTGGACATTTCCATGTAAACTTGTTAAATTCTACACTTTTTGGTCTAAAAACGTCTTAGTGCTGCCCTCTTATGGTTGAAAGGTGGTTATTGCATTTGAATTTTGTGATTGGCTGAAAGCGGTACATGTCTACGTCACCACCATCGTCTCTAAGACACGCCTCCTGGAGTATAAAACCATCTCTCAGACAGACACACTCGCCCCCGCCCACCCGTTGTCTCCAGATTCTCACCGCTGCACAGAGGGATTTAGAGCAACTGGCTGAAAACTACGACTAGAATACCTAATATCAGTAAAATCAGGGCAAAGACTTCATTTTACTGCAGTGATTGTGTGGATGTGATTTGTGCATGTTATATTTCTATTCAGACATTTACTCAGACCCCTCTTGGCAACATGACAATAGCTTTAGCATTGTGGCTAACAACAATCAATCGGTAAACTACACTGAAAACTACAACTAATATCATTAAAAGAATAAAACAATCGGGGCAAAGACTTCCCTGTAGTGGTTGTGATTGTGTGGATATGATTTATAGACATTATATTCTCATCATGGTCGGGTTACCTGTCTAGAACATGGCAGAGTCACACTGGAGGAGCTAATCTGAACATAGAGAAGTGCTACACGTCAATCACAGCTCAGGACCGCCTCTTAAAGTAACGCCTTCTTCAGCATTTTTTAAAAAAGCAGGAAGATCATTTAGAGGGGGGGGTGAGTTCCTCTTTAATATCACCATTCTACACATGCTCATTAGAAGTAAGTCTGCAACAAAAACCGCACATGGTTAATTTATTCAGTCGCCACTTTGATCTTCTTCTCAATTCAAAGGCCTCGTGTGTTTTCAGATATTTCAGTTTCACGTGTTTGTCTATCGTCTGCTGAAATGTGCTGCAGCTGAATATTGACCTCAACAAAACCCCTTCATACAAAAGACACTTATCACTATATTTATTAATATCTAATAAGATAAACTGATTGTTCAGCTTCATGTACCATAAATACAAACATAAAAAAAAAAATCACGCAATGATTTAGAAAAGTATTTTTTTTCTAAACTGAACAGGTTTAAAATTCTGTTTAAAGGACTTGATAACATTTGTATTAATCATAATGGATCTATTCCTGTTTCAAAGCTTTCTGCCAATTGAAAATCTTATGCAATGTGACTATGTAATTATGTAAAAGAAGCATTGGAAAAAAACTCTTAGCCTTTGCTAACAAAAAGGTAACCAAGCTTTATTTTGAAATGCATGCACATTTTTCTTGCATCTATATTCACAAACTGAAAGTGCTAATCACAGAGGAGCAGATTTCCAGGGCAGAAGATTAAAGCTAACTACCTCCAACAGTAAACTCATCCTCTCAGCCGTAGCCTCTAGTTTCAGATTTTTTCCCCTTTTTTTCCAAGTCCAAATCCTCACATTTATTACTGAGCTGAAAGTGGGAAGCCAGGAGCAATCCTCCCCAGATTATCTGAGCAGCCACTTCAAAGGAGAGCAATTTTAATCCTGCATTATTGATACGGGAGGGGAAAAAAAGGTGAGTAAATGTCGTTATGACTCAAAAGGAACTGCCACAGACAAATTTTGGACGTGCAGAACATGAGCCTGTCAAATGTGCTTTTAAAGTGGGATCTTTTGTGTAACATAAGAAGATAGATTCCTGCTTGAGTAGAGGTAATCTCACACCCTGTAATTCACAACACAACAGATGTGCAGTCCTGGAAACAAAATACAAACTCACATCTGCATAGTCAACTATGCATTAATGTGCATGGAAATATTTGAATTTTTAGTAAACAGCAATATGCTAATCCAGATGCTTGTGCAGGATCTGTCCCCTCCTACACTTCTGCGTACATCAGCGACACATGCAGTGCAGCACTGTTCACATTATAGAGTCTATAATGCTGTTTGGGCTGCTGCCGTCCTCGGGCCATGTCATTTTACAGATCACATGCAGGGCAGGCAAGTAAAAATAAACATCCTAACCTTTTCTTACGAAGTGTTCATAAATGTCACCGCTGTCACAGTTACTCACACACATGGACCTATAATTACATGAAAACATGCTAGCTGAAGACGCGCCCGTGTGATCACAATAGCTTTATGTACATTGCAAAACAACTTCTCACAGAAAGAGGGCACGCATGTGTGTCCATGTTAGTGAATCATGCTGCACGTGAGCCACAGAACTCGGTGCAGATGGTTATTCTTGTCAAGCTGCAGGCAGCACGCTGCCATGTTGTGCTTATCTGCTCCATCCCTCCAGGTCAGCGATGAGACTGCTACACATTCTGAGAAATGATGAATAAAAAGAATTGTGTACAAGTCAGTCAAGCGTTAGTGATTTTACACTTTGCAAGTCTTTATGCCATCAGTACTTCATAAGTAATTACATTTTGTGCCTCAGTAACCCTGGTGGAGGTCCACTGACCTTTAAAACGACTGAATAATGAATATACTAGACTTTAAACTGTTTACAAGAAACTCCATGTTGCAGACTGTTCTGCATCAGCTTGATTGTCACTGCACTTACAGGATGTGTGCTTGCGTTTGTTCACATCTGAACACGCTTGAAGGTTGAGCAGCGACATGTTTATGGCATGTGACTTATGTTTCCTGCCATTGTGGGAAAGATCAAGCAACCAGCACGTTTTTGAAAGCAAAACAGGTCAAGGTCTTTTCTGCACAAGTCTGACACTCTCTGCACACTTTTTCACAATGACATCAATCCCACAGGGATTATTGTTTTAAAAAAAAGGTTTGTGTAGAAGCTCCACATTCAACACTATCACACAGTGTGTGGAAAACTCAGTGTTTAAAATATCAGCTGTGTAAATGTTTGGATCTGAGGCATTGATGCAAACAGAACCACTGCCTCCTGAAACTCTACAGATAAGCACAGAAAAATGTCTGATACATCACAGCTGGAGACAAAATACTGCTGCTTCCGTGAACATTCTTTAGCAGTTTGATTCATGTTCTTGTTTGACTCAATAAAAAAAAAAATGAAAATGTTGAGTTTTCACTTTTTCTTTACATGGAGGAACAAATCAGAAGTACTTTTTCTTTTCTTCTGATGTTTTCAGAACTTCTTCGTCTGTGTTTTTGACGTAATAATTCAGTAAGTGGATTTTACAACATTTTTAAACAGTAAAGATTTAACAAGAATTTTTTGGGGGCGTGTTCTTTGAATTTTGTGCCACGTTACAAAATCTTTATGTTTTTGACATTTAATGCATTTTAACGGCATTTTTCATTTTAAAAAGGGACGTTCAAACTCATGAAAAACTTTGATTTTCATAGGTTGAGATGCTTCTCCTGAAAAACACAAACACAAGAGGATTCATTCAAAACCTTCTTCCTTTTAAAAGAACATGTATGACCTTTTTCAGATACAGGAATCTGAACTCATTCTTTTAAATAAATAAGAAAAACACAATGAAACTCTCAAACACGTGCACGCTCATTCAGAAGTATCTGTTTTTTGCAGTTAATCTCTTCACAAGGCCAAACAGAGACAAACATCTGGACCAAGTTAAAGTCACCACTTCATCTCACATGTATGTTCTTGTTCTGTAAAAGGAAACTAGAGAACTCACACGTGCACGAGGAGAACAAACTGAGTGTCCTTGTGTTTTATGATTTAGTATATCCTGATTGTGTTGCTGAAAAATTGCAATTTCAGCCTTGACTTGTTGGAGCAGGAGTCAGACGGAAGCTGTTTCACAGCTCATTTATATGAGGTGTGGCCATTAACATGTAGGACTGAAGACATCTGAACTAATGAAGACTTACTTGACCAGAAAAGCTAATGAGCTGAGCAAAATTGAGCAAATATCATCCATCTTCTTGTTATAACAGTAAGGTTTGAGGATGACCAGAAAGCAGGAGGACATAAACTGAGATGGACTTTATGTCAGGAGAGAAAATGAGAGAAGGAGGAGAGGAAAGAGGAGACATGTCCCGACAGGGGAGCCACTGTTCTTAAAGTTTATAAATTCTGCCATCCTCTACTTTCACTTTGCTTTATATTTTTGTACAACTTTATCAAACTCTGGGTCTTTTTTAACATTCTGTCCAGATTGTGCTCCTCTGTTTTTTAAAAACAAACACCCGGAGCGTCTCACACAGCAAGTAAATAATTTGACGTGAAGCCAGTGAAGCTGCAGTCATTCTTTGGCAGTTCAGAGCCAACAGGAGGTCGTCTTCCTCCCAGCACAGGACTATAAAATACTAAACTGTTATTATTACAGTAAGCACCTGAGAAATAATTCAAAATGTGTGCGTTTTTGACCATCATTACACAACAAAACAAACTTTGGAATAAAAAGAATTTGGTGAAGCAGAAATAAATCAAGCACTCCATCTTTTTCCAACAGGGATCCAAAAAAAAAAAAAAAAACAAATATATAGACAATCTGTTTCATGATTAAGAAATTATTTAAGAGCTCATAAATTGAACTGCTGTCTTTAATCATCTTTTCTCTTCTTGCTGCAGATTTTCTCCTGTTGCTCCTCCAAATCCTCTATTTTCCTTTTCTAAGCATCAAACAGCTTCTCCAGTTTACTCCATCTGTTGAAAACAGTTTTAGAAGTTAGATCTGAGAGCAGGGTGAAGGACGCAGAGTGAAAAGCAGATGTTTGCAGTGGTGTTGACCCTGAGCTCATGAAAACACCAGACTGTATCACCATTAAAACTTACATCACCCATAACAGTAAGGGGAGATGTGCCAAGATGTCCTGAGCAGCTCCTGCTCTAACTCTGGACACCGTCTGACCCTCATTCTCTCAGTAACTGAGTGATAACGCAGCAGTGCAGAGACACGTGACAGATATGTGACTCCTAGAGAAACGTCGTCTCCACTAAAGCACCCAGATCCGTGTGATTTAAGTCCATTTCCTTCATAAAACTGAAAGGATCTCACTAAATGCACCACTTGTGATCCAACCAGGTATTGATAATGATGGAAGAGTCATGGGGGGCAGAGTGAGCTAGACTCGACTGCTGCAATGCAGATCTCACAGGATCATGCAGCATCACTGAGCATGAAGTGAATATAACAAGTTGTAAATTGTTCCCTGCTGACAGAACACCTGCTCCCGTCCTGTTAATTCATCAATCCCAGCAATTAGTCCGTCATCATTTAATTTAATGCTGTAATTTCATACGTTTTTGTCTGAATGTTTCTGTGTTCTGTGCACATGCATTAATTAAAAACATTCTCTGTGCCATATTTAATTTTTTTGTTTATGAAGAAAGTCCATCTTTTCTTTTCAAGCCTCATCTTGCAGAAAGAACTTGGGAGAATAATGAAATTTTTATTCATAGTTTGATTATTCTGCGCCCACAACCATCTATTCAATACACAATTTTATAATAAATAATAAAGCAAGTGGTTGAACATGACTGGCATGTGATGAAGACTCTGATCGTTTAGGATGCTGGACTTTCTCATCAACATCAGTGTCACGCAACTGTCAAGGCAAAGATTAGTCCAGTGGAATAATTTGACAGCGTGTTGATGAACAGATGGTGCTGGAGACACGTGTTTCTAATAAATGGCTTGACCAAATGATGGAAAGAGGCAGCAAATGATGTAAGTCAGCAGAAATGTGACACACACGCACTTATACACTCACACGGAGCATCTCACCTCTCCATCCAGCCTAAACAAGAATGACACAGAAATACAGAAAAGGGTTTTTTGCTGCTGAAGCCTGAAATTGCTTTTCCTTCCTGTTGTTGATTGAGTTTCAGACTCAGCGAAACAAGAGCAGGGATGTCGTGTCAGGTCCAGTTGGTGTGTGTGGTAATCCAATCTCAACCATTAGTGGTGCATTAACAATGGTTTGAAAGCGATTTTTGTTCGGGCATATTGTGTAAGAGTCAAATCATTTACTATTAGTACATGAATTATTCAGAAACAAAGTTTTCTTCCAGTTAATAATATTTCTCTGCTTATTTGTTCTGTTGGGTTGTTCCAACAACAAGATCAATATAATGTAACTTTTTAAAAAACAGGTTTTGGTTAAAAAAAAGTGGACTTAATTGTAATGTAACACATTTATGATGAGATTAGTTTTTAGGATCACACCTGTCATTCAGCTGTGAGCCAACATGGCTGTCTTTATACAGGAAGCAGATGTCATGGTTTGGGGTTTTGGTGTAATATATATTTGGTTAGAGTTTTTATTCTGCTCTCCTCTGTCCGCCATATTTCGACCCTTCACACCTGTGTTTCATCAGCTCGTCAGCCCACCTGTAACTCGTCAACACAACCATACATTTAACGATCAGCTGACTCTGTACTTGTGTTCATCTCAGTGGCTTGCTTGTGTGTGTGTTTTGTTCTATTTGGCAACTTTTTATTTTAATATTAAACCTTTTAGCATTCAATTCTCTGTCTTACAATCTTAACTTTGGGTTATTTAACGCCACATGTGACACATATTGCTATAGATTAGTGTGCTGTCTTCACTTCAGAAGTTTATATTATTGATTTTATGGCATTTTAACTAACATACGTGCTATTTCCAAATATATTTAGACAAAATATACAACAAAAACTGTTTTAAAAATAGTAAAAAAAAAAAACTATTTGACTGAAGTATGCTGTGTATATGAACTTTTAAAAAATGTAAATAAATGAAGAACAATCTTAAGTAATAACTTGAAAACTTTCACCTAATATTGTTGTATATTTGCTGGCAGTGTGAGTTTATGCTGGAAAAAGCAGGATTCACTGGTAAATTGTTTATGACCTCTAGTGGTGAGCAGCAGGTGGTACATTGGATTTTACTGAAAACAGGAAATCACTTGGTGGCGCTGTGAGACTAACCTGCACCCTGAGCTCAAACATGACACATACAAAAAACACACCAATTACTAAAACACATGTGATGAACACATGGCTTTCATGACATATAGCTTGAGTTTAGAATAAACACCACAGAGCTCTTGTCTTCTTCTCAAACAAACAAAAAAATTGTAGGAGTTATTTTCAGCGCTGTCAGTAAGTCCAAAGGTCACAGATAAGAAAATCCAACTTCAGGATTCAACATGCTGCTGGTCTGTGAAGCCTCTCCACATTATAAACAGCTTCTTATCATCTTTTTTTTTTTAATAAAAAAATTAGGTGGTTTCACAAACTTTCAAATAAGAATCCTGTTGTGAAAGACTTGTTTCAGTAGAATCTGTGTGAGAGAATGTGGTGACTAACGTTCATGTGACCTGCCGCTAAATGACACACTCACACAGGTGTGTCTGTATCCTGTTTTGTGACGACAACTTGAATTTCTACATCTGATTACCCCGTCCACTCCTACAGCACTAAAAAGCGACTAAAGGGCATTTTTCATTCTCTCGTTTCCATAAAGCTGTTATTGTGTTGCTGCAACAAAATAATCCTCCAATAACAATTAAATAAATCCTTTTAAATCTCCTCTGATTAGCCCACACGGCGGTGATGATCTCAGAAGAAAAGCAGTATTTATTGTAATAATTATCCGTCAGCCTGTCTGGGTTTGACAGGCATGTGTCTCCGTCCCTTTGACACACAGACAGTAAGCTGAGTGGAAGGAGCAGATAGAGAGCTGATTGATGAGTGACTGTGTGACAGCAGAGTCGCGTGGCTTCTTATTTTTGTTCTTTTTTTGGCGTCAAACCAGTCCTGGAAGAAAAGGAGGCGGAGCTTTTTGTTGACAAGTCGCTGGTAACAGAATCTGTTTGTTTTCAGAGAAGAAAAAAGAAGCACTTCTTTATGTCACTTCAACAGAAAGGCTTCTTTAAACGGTGACATCCACAATCAGCCTCATTATCAGGCTGATTGTTGTTCTCTGGACAGTAGCGGGACAATGATATGACAGTGTAATCTGAGTAGCATCATGGCTTTTATTAACTCTACCGAATAAACAGACTCAGCATTTGTTATTTTAGAGCCCAGAGAGAGATTCACAGTAAATACTCTGTGTCTTGTTTCCCCTCAGCCGCGTCAGCAGCGCAGGGATTTTCACAGTAATTCTTCCTGACTGAAAAAACTTGAAGAACAGGCGTCACCTCTGTCCAGTCTGACATGTCTAACAGAGCGTGTTCTTCTGAGATCAAAGATGTCTGAGCATAGAATTGAACCGTCTACATTTTTTTTTGTCGTACTGCAGCCTCATTAGTGTTCAACTAATCCTGTAATATTTATGCATTGTTTCTTAGCTTTTATCTGTGAGACTCAATCCTCTGACACAAACTCATATAAGAGCTGCTTTAAGTGTTTAGATGAAGACCAGGAGCCAAATAAAAAGCAGAAATAACAAGTGCAATGGGATTTATCAACCACTCTGATAATATTCCTTCTCTACAGTGTTTAATCAGGTTACATTGATGTATGATTAAATCTAGTTTCTATTCTTATCTATCACAGGAAGTCCTCAGAAACTGACACGTGTCAGGCTTTTCCTCTGAGGTGTTTTTCATTTCTAGGAACAGAATCAACATTTTAATCTCAGATTAAGCTGTTTGACGGGGCGTTTCTAACAGATCAAGTGATTTCTAAAGAACAAACAGATGAATAACAGCCTGTTCGTCTGAACAGCTCACTCACTGTCTCATTACTTCAAACGCATAGTTCAGTGACAAGTTCTACAACCATATTTTGTCCGTGCAGAGCGGAACTGAGACATGATGCATCTGTTTTATAACATTTTCTGGTTTTTACACTGTCTGATAAGAAGTTGGATGGTCTCATTTCTTTGACAACTAGAAGACACTGAGGTCTTAATTCTCATAAACAACTTTGAATTTTGCCCCACGAGACCAGAGGAAAGATTTCTGCTTCACTCCAATCTATTCTTAATGAACTCTGCTCCATAGAAAACATTTCCCATCCAGAGTTTAACCTGAATCTGTGGATGCAGCGATGAACGGCGCGTTTGGTATATTGGGTTATAGAACTCCTCTTGACTCTGTGATGGTATTTCAGAATCATATTAAACTGTATTTTCAAATATTTAATAAACTTTTAAACCCATAAAAACTAGAATCAGAGTATTTAAAAGTCACGTTGTGAAGCTGATGATGTAAATAACCTTGTGAGATGTTCTTGTAATTCATTAAAAGCTGATTATTTATTAAAAAAAGAACTGATTTCAACATTTTATGTTGTTTTTGATACTGTTTTCAGCACTATACTTGATTGAAATTGTTTCAACATTATTGTTTTTTAATTTCAGTAAGTGTCATTTTTTTTTGTATCTATTTTTAATCTTTTCATCCAGCCTCAGAAGATCTACCTTTAATGTTACATCAAAAACAAGCGCTGAACTGTTTTTTCATTAAACCATAACTATAGTAGCAACTTCTACCTTTTATTTACGGTGTAAAATTTCAAAACATAAAATTAAAATATTTTAACACATAATGGAAGATCGGAACCAGTTCATGTAGTTGATTCTGATTAAAGACGGTGTTACATAAAGAAGCCATGATGGTTTGTTAATCACATGTCAAGCTGTAACCACTGCAGGTAGCTGGCGACCTCATGGATCGCCCAGTGTGCGTGACATATCCCTCCTATTTACGGGTCTAATGTTGAGCTGCAGGTTGTATAAAACAACTGAAGCATTGTGTAAAAAGCTGAGCGTTACCTGCTCATACAGCAACATAAGAGAAGGTCACACAGGAGATGGAAAAGTCTGCGGGAGATATTTACAGACTGAGACATTTCTGACAGGAAAATGAAAAGGTTTCGATTGAAAGTAAAAACAGACGCTCTTTTACAAAAGATGCATCAGCTGATGTCATATTTTCCCTTGTGATGCCGTCACAGAACACAGTATGAGCCACAGTATGTGTGGGTTTTGTCAACAACACGTCATGTTGGCTCTGAATCAGTCCTGGGACATCAAGCTCCGAACCGGTCTGTACCACTCTGGAGGAACTCGAGTCTCCTTCCAGTTACAAAGCAAACACCTCTTTTTATTCCAAACAGTTTATAAGCTGTTTGCTCTGTATTACGTGTAAACTGGGATCTGGTTCAAAGATCTGGTTTAATCTTTCTGTAAGAGGTAGACTGTAAAAACACACATGCCAAAATAAAAAGTTTCAATGTAGATTTTTATTTAAATTTGTTTTTACTGAAATGTGAAGGAAACCACTGCCTTTTTCTTCTTTTAGTTAGCTCAGGAAAACAAATTTTGTGCTTCATGCAAACAGATTTAGTAGATATTAAAGTGAGAAAAACTCTGAACAATGCATCATTACATTATTAGGAAAACTGTAAAATTTCTACATAATTTTGTCTATTTTCCTTTTTCTTGTTTGTTGGTTTTAAATATTATGTTTCGGTGCTGGTAAAGGCTTTGCATGCTTTTGGCTACTGTGCTTCTATTTATCACATCTTGTGCAACACAGCACATTGGATATGTCTCACATGTTTATCAACAACACAAACATTAGTTACAAAACATATAATGTACAAAAATTACAAAATAAATAAATGCCTCTTTTTTTAATACACAATTTTTCTGATTTTGCATTGAAAAAGCTCAAAAAACTTCAACCTCTGTAATTTTTTCAACTTCAAAATTAGCCTTCGTCTTTTCTCACCAACAGTGCTTGAACATAATTCATGCAGCAAGTAAGGGGGAAAAAAAGGTCATTACATTTTGCGTTTGGTCTAATAAATATGCATCGAGCAAAGGCGAAGACATTCTCTGCACACAAAGATCCGCCAAGTCCTTTCAGCCGGCGGTGCTGAAACTCTTTAGCCCTTATGCAGCTTCACTTCTGACCCCGCTGTCTCTTCACGAAGGAATTTTGTTCACCGCTCATTAAAAGAGCACCTCTGCAGCCAATCTGTCCATCCAACATTCGGAGTATGATCGGAGATCTCCCCGGGAATGAAACTGATCTGTGCTCATCATATCTGCAAATGAGAGACGAGAAAAAAAAAAATCTGGTGTCAGCGATTCCTCTCGATTCTTTTAAATACAGTCACAGCGTGAAGTTTTACATAAACATGTTTATAATTGAGCCTAAAAAACGAACAAACTCAAGTTCACTTTGAGCTTTTTTTCTAGGGGATTTACACCTAATGGCTTAAAATGAGGATGTAAATGTTAAACATCTCATGAGTCCTTCGTAGGGTACTGGAGAATCCTCATTTAAAATTTCTATGTGTAAAATAGAATAATAGCAAAACTCCCCTTCCTAAACCCAAGGGTACAAAAATATAATAGGAAACTTGAGAGTGGAACACAGTGGAACTGTCTGGGGATACTTCTGGTTCTCCAGTGAGGTCCACAAGTCATCAGACAAACGCTTAATTAATGTTTCGTTCTGATAAAAGAAGATTTAACTGATAAAAAAAAAAAATACAACTCGAGAGACTAAATTAGATAACGACCATGTCTGTGAAAAAATAATGATGTAGTGGATGTAAAATAAATCTTATCATTGAACATTGTGCATATGTAAGTCCTATAACGAAAATGTTTCTGCGTGTGTCTTCTTGTCTCTTCTGCATGAATAATTCTCTCTCTCAGACTGTAAATTTGTCCTCGATGACACACCGTTTGTTAGAATCAGACACCAGAACATGTTTTCATTTGGGAATCTTCCCACAAGTTATAAACAGCTGTCACATCAACAAGCTGTTAGCAAACAAGTGAATATTAATCCAGCCAACTGCAACAAACATTGCGCTCTCTGTGTTTGCTGTGATTATAGGCTCTTAACACAATGATCCATATCTTTAAGTGCCAGTTTGGCTAAGTGCCTTGTGTAGGAGATGCATTGGTGAGATTAAAAAAAAACTATTAACCTTAGATGCTTTTGTTGCTCCAGTCTGCCGTTCTGTGCTGCGGTCTCATGCAGGGCGTCGCTCAGCGGTGGTTTCAGGTTCAGTTAAGACGCTTCCAGGGTTTTTCTTAGATTCATTGTGTCAAACAGCTTCCTGGAGACACAGTCGGGCTCCACAGGTGCACCGAGAAAAGGGCAAAACCTTCTCCTGGCTCACATTAACAAAAACAACCCATTCACTCTCCCCATGTGCATTAAAACAGGTATTTAAGGTGCATTAAAATCAGTATATTAAAAGTTATTCCACAGATACTTTACCCATCTGCACATGGTGAGTTTATCATTATTCAATATTAGAATAAATGCAACCGAGGTTAATGAATGTGGTTGTGTTAATTATTTTTATAACAGATTTGAAGTAAACCAACAGAATTTGGTTAATAAGCATTAATAACAATATGAAATAAGGATTAGTTCACCATGTTCAGGTATGGCGTGGTATGTGCCACAATGAGTTACTGTACATTTTTTCTTGTTGGCTGTTATTTAAATGAGTTTAATGTTCGTTGTAAAACTTATTTTGGTTTGTAGTTTGTTAAAAAGTTTCATCCTTTTCAGAGTTTCCTGGTTGTTCGTGTTGCTGCTTAGAGTCACTTTGTGGTCGAGCCAAAGTCCAACTGCAACATCTTGGATCTCAGCTGGTTGCAACAGGCCTAATTGTTTTGTCTGTGTGATCAGTTGGATGTCTCGCTAACTAGAACCTGCAACTGCTGAGCCACTATGCTAACATCCTGGAGGCTGCAGTGCAGGACATGTAACGTCCCCAGCTTGGAGTAGAAATCTGTCCACAAGATGAGAAGCACCTGCGTAGCAATTAAAAGACTTCATGTATTACGACAACAGGAATCTGGTTAGTGTGAATGCATTTTAAAAATAGAATACTTCATCAGTTTGTTAAATTAAAATCGATGGACCCTTGCTCAGCCCGTCCATTTTCATTAATATTTATAATGAGTAAATGAACGCCATGTTTTAAAAATGCATAGGCCATCTGTGCAAACAAACTTTGGCTAGCTGCCCGCTAGTCGAAATCGACTCTTCACGTGTTCCCATGCAGCTCCACTCCTCCATGTGCATGCATCCTGCTTTGTTCTTTATAGATTGGATATTTCGGGAGCTCTGATTCTCAGATCAGACTGCATGTTGCTCTAGGCAGTGTTGAATTGAGGTAGATTGTATTTTTTTCTGTTTCATGCTCAGCCCATCACTGGGATTTCCAATTTTCATTAATGTCGTGCTGAATGTTTGTGGCAACAAAACAGCTCATTGGTTCAGAGAGCAGGAATGTCTAAATGTGGGTCTGTTTAAAAAGTAAATAATGTATGTAAGACCATATCGTTGCTTTAGTCCATACCAACGATGAGTCATGTTAGGCTCAGGCTGAACACATATCTCTACACTGAGCTCTCATCCGGGCTGGGCAACAGCTGAGTGTGTTTCCTTTTCTCTAAGATCTTGTTCAGTTCCTCGGCAAAGGGATAGCAGAGAGGGGAAGTGTTTTCAGAGTCAGTCTGCCTCAGCAGCACGTAGCTGTTCCCGTTCATCCTCCTCAGAACGCTGGGTAACGTAGCCGACAGTCCGTTGGGAAAGCTGCACTCTGGAGAGGAAAGCTGTGGGGTAGGAGGGAGAGGAGGGGCAGGGGGAGGAGGCCCTTTACTGGGCAACGTGTAACCCTCGCCTGGGACAATCTGCAGAAAGCCTTCATCTTGGATGTCACTATTATGCCTCTTTGAACCTCCATTACAAATGCTGTTCCCATTACAGTGACTTGAAACAGTCTTTAGCTCCATGTTGGAGGAGTTTCTGCTCTGTTTTCTGCTCCTGCTGCTCCTCTTGCTACTGGGGTGTGCTGCAGCTGCGGCACGCAAAGAGTACTTCCCTCTCTGGCCTGCTCGCAAGCAGAAGCCTACATAAACAAGGACAACAGTGAGGACCACACACAATGCACCAAGGACCGTGATGAGGGACAGATAAATGGCCTCCATGTTCCGGGGGGAAAGCAGGAGGAGGGGTGACTGGGCCCCCTCAGATGAGGAAAGCTCAGATGGTTCTTGCTTGGTCACAAATTGGCTGTGAGTTGGTTCAACAGGTGGAAGAGGGGGTAGATCCAGGTATATGGTTACATTGTAGGTTACCATGGCAACCTTGATGCTGTTCTCAACAGCCCAACAGGTGTACAGACCGCTCTGGTCCTGTCGGGCTTCAATAATCAGCAGGCCATCTGTTCCGGTTCTGAAGCCTGAGTTAAGGTCATAGCCCTGCAGCTCTGTATCATTGAGGGTCCAAAGGGGCGTCGCCAGGTTGGAGTTGAGCTCACACTGCAGCAGGACATCATCACCAACCCGCACAGAGCGACTCCGCTGGACAAGATCTGAAAAAAAAAAAAAAAACACAGTTTATTTAAACAAAACACTCAAATGACCTTTGACCCATCAGATAATTACTGCTTTTATTAGCGGTTGTCCAGACTTATCGTGGCATGAGGTCCAATTAGAAATAATTTAATTTCTGCCATCATGATTCCCCGTACAGAGAGAGAGAACAAGGAGCAGAAGATGCAACATTTCATCAGATTGAAACTGATAAGTGGGGAGAAGGCATTTGCCTGCCTTGAATATCAAACAGATTACTCTCCAGAGAAGGAAATGATGTGATTAAAGAAGGGAGGAGAGGTTTTTACTAACGCCGTGCATAAAATCAACTTTCAAAGTGGCCTTCACCCCATCAGATGACAACTTTCTGCATCTGCTGAGCCTAAAAACGGCCTATTTTTAATCTTCTTTCTACATTTTAAAACAAACTTCTTATCAAGCAGCAGCACTGAGCATCTGATGGTTGCAGCTTACCATATTGTGCTTTCTCACATCCAGTTCTGCCATGCTGGATGTCTTGGATTAAAGTGGATCTGTAAAGAGCGAGAAGAAAAAAACAAGCACATTTAAGCAGAATAAAGCCTCTGAGCTCTTGTTTTCTTCCTACTTCTAATTTCTGCTGCACGAATCTGATTTATTTTTATCTCTAATATCATTCATAACTGTTTTTTCCTGACAAAGCAGAGCTGTCTACATAAATCAGTACCAGTTCAAAGCTGTATTTTATATTTACTAGTTCAGTTGCATCACATTTTTGCCGGCAGTGTGATTACGCAACATTTCTGGGAGCTGACACTTTGACAGGAATTAATGATACTTCAGGTAACTCAGGTCAGACTTAAAGGAAGTGCACCTGCAGTCACCTGATCTTAACACACATTTCTACACTCACACATTTGCTTGTGTCAACACGTCCACACACTCGGCTCCGTTCCAGGCGCAGTGAGGGTCTCTGGCAAAGATGCAGTCGTAGCAGGAAGCGTACCTGCCGCAGCTCGAGAACGGCAGCTGGACGACGCCTGACGGAGAACCCACGTACACTCTCATCTGGAGAGGAAGGATTATTCCAGTAATGCAGGATGGCAATTAATCTAGAAATGTTTCTAAGTGTGTGATGTTTAGACAGACTACCTGCTTTGTAGAAAGCAGCAGACTGTCAACAGGCTGTGGGACCTCAAACAGCTGGATCTCTTCAATAATGTGCAGCTGCCCTTTAATGTCTACAGCTTTGTGTAACCAGCCTTCATCTAAGGGATCAATACAAACATGAGAAAAACACTCAGCGTCTGAAAATATTATTTTTCAGCATGTCTGGTCTATTATTATGCAGCAGTTTTTAGTGGATCATAAATGACAAGATGTATGATAGATTTCATTTTGAACTCAGTCTAATCCACTCCTAGTTTATGTTTTCTACAACATCATGCACACTGATCCGTACACACCTGTACCCATGTATAATACATGGTATATTTGCTCATCTAATCCCGTCACCACGAGCGCTGCCACCTGCGTGTAATCTGTCGTCCTTCTGAACAAAAGGGGGCGTCTGTCTACAGGTCGGACCTGCTGGGACATCAGAGGATGCCGTCTGACAAATTCTAACACCTCATCAGGGAGGGACGTGGAGCTGTTTATCCCTCGAGCCCGCAAAGAGTCAGTAATACACTGTTGAAAAAAACAAAACGAGACATGAGGAGAAAAAAATTATTTTCCTTATTTGTTTAAATAAATTGTTTAAATTGACGCCAAAACTGGAGGGTAGAGAGGAAGAAAGGAGGATTAGTGAGATGAGAGATAAAAAAAAGATATTACAAAATTAATTAATATAAAAATTGTAGGTTTAATTCAGTGTTCATTAAGATTAAAATTAATATTGTTACTAGCAGCATTTTCTTCATTTATAAGGTGCTCTGTTGGACTCTTCACAATCAGCTGCCTGAATTTAACACCGTCATAATTTAATGTTTAACACCTCATCTATTTGCATCTGCTTTTGGAAACAATTACCACAAATATTCCTCTTATCATAAAACACTAAAACAGTTTAAAGTGGTAAAATGAGAAAAATAAATGCGTTTTTTTTATTATTTCTTGTTTCCTCTAGTTTTAGTCAAGCCCTCAGAGCAGGAGGACAGGACTACATGCAGCTAAGGTCTATTTGGTGCATTTTAATTCCAAACTAGTCCAGCTTTGCAAGCATGAGAGACCGCAGATGAACATCTGACAGATAAGGATGTAGGTCTGCTGTTTTTATTTTAAAAAAGTGAAAAATGCATAACCTGTGTTCAACCTTCACTCTGTCACACTTCACCTTAAAATAAATGAGTTTTGACTATTTCATTTTAAACCAAACTGTTGATTCATCAGTGATGCAGTAAAGATGAAAAATAAATAACGGTATTGTGTTTATTTATTTAAAATTATTATCAGGTCGCTATTTAAGTCAAGATGCACCAGAGACGCTACCGAAAAAAACAGCCAGGTACAGTTTATCACACTGTTTTCCCCTGTTGTGTCACAAGTATCAAGTATTTAGTATTTTCTGTATCGAGTTTAAAGTGTTGTGATAACCCTGTTAGTCTGGCAGGGAAAATTCAGGGACTGTGAGAAAACTAAGAACTTTTGGGGAATTAAACCTCCCACACAGTGAGCCTGCATGAGGTCAGCTTACAGCTTGTGCTGACATGCAGGCGACTCGTCCTTTGTTGCACTTGACTCAGCTTCCCTTCAATACTCGTTCTTTTCTAATGACTTCAGCCAACTCACGTCACACTCCAAACTTAAATCCCTTTTCTCTTTTCTTCGTAAAGTTAAATTAGAAATCTGTTGAAAGGACACAGAGATAATAACTGTTACTGGAAACAACACGTTTTAAGCTTCTACTGCTAAAGCTATTAGCAAAGCCGAGACTTTCAATGCAAGAGTTTTCAGTTTCATCCTTGAAGCTGCCACTCAGCTCGTCTATTGTTACCCTCCTTCTCTACTCGTCCCACTTCCCTCAATTTACCTTTATTGTGGAAAAAGTTTTGTGTACTTTCTTTTGAATCCTTTCAAAGCTTCAGAGTTTTGTCATATTTTTAAAAGACTGCAGCTTGTGTGGAAATATGTGTGTGTGCATGCTTACAGTTCCAGGTCTCGGATTAGGGACCTTTCCATTATATTCCCTCCAATTGGAGCTGGAGTCCTGGTTCTCCATGTAGGGTCCTTCAAAGGCCTTTTGGACTTCAGGCAGAGAGAACCGACACACTGCAGACGCCTTCACGTTTTTCCTTTAGACGTGGAGAGAAGCAGTGAGTAAGACCAGAACACAAGCCACAAACAATAACAGTGGTAAACCAAGGGTTGCCATAGTGACAGAAGAAGAAGTACAGAGGAGCGATGGCTTACGAAGTCAAAATGATGCAGAGAACCAAACAGGAGGAAGACAGAGAAATGAAGCACACTGACAAATACTACGAAGATGATTAGAAGTAACATGTCTGAGATAAAAAAGAATAAACTCAATGATTTTAAAGAGGAGCAGCTAGAGAGACTTATAGATTCTTCTTCCGACTGCTAAACCTTTGGCTTTGACATAACATCTGTCAATAAGACCTTTTGTTAAAAGGTCAAATCCACAACTTTTTTAACGTGTGAAGTGCTCACGGGAAAACTGACACGGCACGCAATTCAACATATTTTTGTCATCTTCTTGCTAAAACCATCTCTGTTAACACTAACTCTGAACTTAACTGAGTCACTACATAACAAACATTTCGTACTGCTGCTGCTTCATCTTAAAAGCCTTAAAACTGGCAGCCCAGTGAAGGAGTTTCACTGTTTAAATAGAGTGTTTGTCTCTGGCATTTCATAACTGTAATTATTCATTATAGAATAAGAATTATAAGGAATGTTATTTAAAAAAAATGTAACAGGAAAGCAGCAACAACTGGGCTCCAGTCCTAAAAAAGCTTCCGCATAATGTAAATTAGATTTTCTAAAACAGCCCGTGCAAATCAGATAATTTTTTCACAGAGTAGCTTGTTCTGAACATACAGATGAACTTGCACGTCTCTTTAAATGTTAGAAACAGTCAAACCACTTAAAGTTGCAGCAGAAATCTGAGATTTCACTCCACCAATAAGGGAAATGTTGATTACAGCATTTTAAAGTAACTTTAAATTTGCATTTTGATCATTATTTTTTATTTTTTTTTTGTTAAACTTTAACTTATCAAATAACTTGGACATCAAGTTCTTTGTTTCATGTCTTTCTTTCATCTTCCCAACCTCGGTTCATCGATCGCTGCTTTTCATCTTGTTCTTCCACATTTGCAAACTCAAAGCCCTCGGGGCGCCGCAAACTTATTGAACAGACACTAAATTTTCACTCACCACTCCAGGCCAAAGACGCCGTAGAAAAGCGTGTTCTGCGGGTTGAGGCCGTGCAGAACGAACACGCTGCGCAGCATGTTGAAGTGGAAGTCATACTCGGGCAGAGAGCAAGTCAACCTGGTCTTGAGGAAGGACGTCCATCGTTTCTGGAGCGTCAAACGTCCTCCCCTGTCACCCTGTGAGAGGAAAGACGGAGATAGAAGAAAAAAACAGATTCATCACTTATTTATAACGATAAAAATTCAAATTTCTCAACTATCACAGCAAGAGATTATCAGTCTTTTTCACTTTAAGAAGCAAAAAAAGCAGAAAAACTGGTTATATGAGTGTGCAGCTGGCTCTTGCCGCTCATAATTTCCTCCAGAGCACGAGGGAATGTTAATCATTCATGTTTAAAGGTGCAAAAGATACTAAACAATCTGTAGCCAACACTGTAAGCTTCACTGACTCGGCAATCAATTCATCAGCCACACAATCTGCTCCTTTAATTACACCGGGGTCACGCCTCAAATTTATCTCCAATCCAGCCTCTTATTTATTACATCAACAGCAGGCTTCACACACTGATAGAAGGCTTCAGTCCTGCACCTCCCTTTTGATTTGTACTCACCTTACACACCCGGGCTACTCGTGCCACCCTGCCGCGGCTGTAAGACTGCTCCTGGCTCTTCTCGGTGAAGAAGAAGTAGATCTTGTCATCATCGCCAGTGCGGCTGCCCAGACTCTCCCTCACAAGAGCTGAACCCACAAAGTCTGCGTCTGCAAGGTCGAAGAGATGAACTGAGTCACGATGCCGACACAGATTTGAATAAATAAATGCTCTAACGCGTTCTCATTCCAGGAAGTGATCTCACCGTTCAGCCAGCGCGTGGGAGCATCCTCTGTTTTCAGAGAGGGAGATGGAGAGTTGCGACGGATATCTGGAAAGCTCCGAAACTCATACTGGGAAGCTGTGTATATCTGCTGGTCTGAAGGAAAACAATTCCAATTAGCAGTTCAGATATAAAAGCACATTTCTGAATGAACCGAGTTAATAAATGTGGCGTACCGACGATGAGAGCAGTGTAGCCTGTTTTTGGCCCATAAGGACATTTATCTTTTCCCTCCTCAGGCAGAGCTGACATAACAAACCTCTTTTCATCCTGTACAGAAAAAAAAACACATGCACTATGTAAGTATGCTGCAGTTTCAGTGCACTACAGTGAAACTGCATCCGTACAGGAACATACTATGTATGCACAGAGGGGTTTGAAGGCATGAGTCCCACACATGAAGAGATGAGTAGAGTTAAACCTCTGAAGGAAACGGATGTGATTAAAACACTCTGTCTGGAAGAGGAAGAGAAAAATAGGACAATATCAATACAAATTCTATGTTTTACATATTAGAATGGAATAAAAACGCATCTTATTCTCATCAAATCTTAAAATTATGTAAATATATTCTCAGATAGCTGAGATGTTATTATTCACCACTCAAAAAAGTGAGAAAAACAAAATGCACCAACAGCTGTTTCCAATTATCGTTGTAATTTAAATTAAACAATCTACACACTGTGATAATTCACGTGCTTTTGCTCATTGTTTACTCCAGTTAACAATGTGATAAATGAGTAAAACCTTTTCCTTTGCATCAAACACAGAAACACAGATAACTCTGTGAAAAAGAACTACTAAATACCTACCTTGTTGTCTTTTCCCTTGAGACTGCACTCACGCTTCTGCTCGGCGGAGGCCTCCCACTCAATCTATAAAAGACCAAGTCACATTCAGTAAAAAGAAATAAGAGCTGGATTCTTTCACATCTCTGTAATGTGCAAAATTTTAGCCCAAATATTACATACCGTTTGGAAGATAAATACATAATTACATAATACATGTTATGCGTTTATTATTTATTGATTCAAATCAGGTGTGTTGAAGCCGAAACACATTAGAAATATGTAAGACAGTGGCCCTCGAGGACCAGGAGTCTGTATCTGGAGCCCCAGAACATTCTACCTGTTTGGATTTTAATTGTTTTTCCTGATGTGACTATAACTTGATTTGGGTTGGATTAACCAGCAAACTTTCACATAAGGAGCACTTTCTTCTGCAGGAAATCCAATATATTTAATATATGACGATGTAAAGCACTATATACATATTTTCTTAATTTTTCTGAACTTATGGGCTGTAGCTGCAACTGTGTGCAATGGAAAGATTCAAGTTTCCAGAGAAAAGACAGCGATATCCCTCGAAAAATGTGGATTTTAGCATTAAGACTGCAGAAAACATGCAACATTTGACCAACATTTATGTCAATTCTGTATTTATTTGAACTCATAATAAACTGTAGATGGATTTCCTTTTCATTTCTGCAGCAAATACACAGAAATATTATTATTCTATTGTTGTATTAAAATAATACATATGCTGACCTGCTTATTTATAACACAATGGACGACTGCGATACAAACTTCTACTCCAAAATAAAAATGAATAAAGGAACTACTTTAAAAGATTCCTGCATAGTGGGATGCAAATAAAGCTGTAGCAGAGCTAAAGATACATGGCAGCCGAGGCACACAACATGCACCGACACAAAAACAAACAAACTCACACGCAGAGCAGAGTTGTCCGAGATGTCAGAGGCATTGAGAGCGAATACGGCCCCACGGGCTGCAACATAGAGACGCTCACTGTCAGCCTCCAGCAGCAGAGTGCTGTAGTTGACTGTGGAGGAATGAAAACGTCTGCAGCCCTGGAGACCTGAAGAGGATGGAAAGAAAGAGAAAGAGGAGAGGTCATTAATGAAGGTGAATTTATTTTGTAACCCACCCTGATTCTGCTTCTGTAGAAATTATTCATGTAAAACAGCGTCTAATGTCTTTAAAGGAAATACATCACAGGCAACCTAATGCCACTCATGCTCAGGTCACATCAACGGTGTCATATTCAGAATAATTTAACATTTAAAAGAGAATTTCTTCCTATTTTAGAAGGAAAAAAATCTACGTGAGAGGAAAAAAAAAGCCCTTCAACCTTCTATTGTTTTTATAGTTCCTCTCATTATTTCAACAGCACATCCTCAGTGTGACATTGGACAATAACAAAGAGTGAAAAAGCCACATTATGGCATCATACGTTACCACCTGAGCAAATCTCAGTACAAACACTTTCCACTGCAGCTATTGATTATCATCCAGCAGCAACTAAAACAGGTTTAAAAATAAGATTTAAGAAAAGCGCCTTCAGTTATTCTCTATGAAACAGCAATTTCTTCTCCTTTTCTTGTAGTTTACACAATGATTTAAACCAAAAGTGATGATGGTTTTTTTTTTTAGATCTCACTACAAGGCTGAGGGATTCACAGCACAAATGAGGGAACATTAGGCTCAAAACTCAGAGCTTTTACAATTCGAGCCGACAGGATGAGAATAAAAAGGTAAAAACGTATTTTCATCTGCAGTGATGGATCCATCTCTGTACGATCTGTGAATGTTTTCACAGCAGAGAAAATGATTTATCCTTCAATTCTAAGAAACTTCCTTTCAAATATGAGATTAGGTTTCAGTTCTTGTAGAGAAAAAAATATCTTCAATTAAAGCTCGTTGTACTGAGGTGGCACTAAACATCCCATGGTTTTAGAGTTCGTAAAATTACATTTATGTAATATTGATGCTTTTAATTGTTTTTTTCCCCCCACAGCTCTCACAAAGTGAATGGTGAAGTCAGAAAGACCAGAAAACATTAAATGTATTTAGTGGGAGAGTTCAACAATTACAGGAAACCACATAATAAACTACAAAATAAAAACACGTTAACAACATTTTGTGCATAACAAAGCTTTAATACATTTACTTTTATGCATATAGGAGTGTGATACTTAAAGAAAATCATAAGTATTTCTGAGCGCCATCGTTTCTGCTTTAAAAGCTCAGCTCATTCCTGTTTCTTCATGCTGCTGCATCTCCTTCCGTCCAGCTAAAACACCTGCAGCTCTTCCCTCGCATCTCCTTTCGCCCTTCTCTTCTCATCTTGCCTGACTGGCAGCTCCATCTTCTACATCCTTCTCTAAATATAACGCCGTCTCCTTCTCCAAACTAACCAATCTTGCCTTGGTATTTTGTTCCCAACTTATCCAACCAGAGCTGTCTTACTGCGGCGTGTATTTCCTCTCAGTGCTGTCACTCACAACCTCTAGCTAAACTACTTGACACCAGCAACTTGTACCTTTGCATTAGTAGCGATCTCCAAGAGGTGCTTCTGGGCTTCCAAACACCCCAAACTTCACATTTGGATTGTATCCTTTTTGTTTTTTACAGTATAGCACTGATTAGATGACAAACATCATCTCCACAGAAGCTAATAAATGAGTTACTGTCATGTTTTGCAGCACTACTGAGGAACAAGGAAGCCATAAAACACACAATTACATATTTCAGACTTGCTTCTTCCTGTGGATTTTGGTGGTATGACTTTTTTTGGCTTTATGCATGTCACCTTTCCAGTTCCCCAGGCTATGCTGGGAAGCATTTGTGTGACAGCTAAAGATACTAATAAGGTTAAGTCACACGGAAACATTCAGGAAAATGCGCACACACAAACATGTTGTTAACTTGCCCCCAGAGTCGGTTACGTAAAGATGTAATCTATTAGTTTGGGTAAAGATGACATCACAGTCGATGCACACAGACAGAGGAAACAGCAATAAGTGAACAAGCCTGCAGTTAGTGTCTAATTAAAACACCTGCAGTGACTGATGCTGAGCAGGTTTTACTAATGGCTGCACCGTAAACCTGGCAGCAATTAAGTTTTTTGCCTGCCAGAGATCACTGGTGCCAAAAAAGAAATGTGTCATACTTCCACCACTCGCTGCTGATCCACTTCCCCCTGAATATTACATGGTTATCAAGTAAGCTGCCATTAAGATTCCTATCAGCTGCTCTGAAACACAATACTCTGTTTTCTGTTGAGCTGCAGCAGGACTCAGTTCTTCACCCGAGCTGCTTCTGGGTCTTCAGGTATCTACTTTTATCCTTTAATCTCAACAGAAAGAGAAAAAAAAAAGATTTGGCTCTGTGGGGTTTGCAGAACAAGGACTTCTCCTACGCAGTATGAGTGTCTCATTACAGGAAAACACAATGCATTTTGCCCATTTAGTTCTCTGAGCAACTCAAGCATTAATACACACAATGCTTTATGTGTGAGAGCCTGACAGCTGCAGCCAGGTAGCTCCAAAACAACCACGCAGAGGGAAATGTTTCTAGGCTGTACGACAATAAAACTCCCAAAGCACGTCTGAGCTTAAAGCAAAATACAACACAAGCACGTAAGTCAGCAGGAGGAGTTCAAGTGGTATTATTTACTGAGCAAACACCTCAGCTGATCAGCACAGCACACAGTGTTCAGGAACGCACACACAAGCATTGCACACAATCCTTAAGGCGCTGGACTGTGACGTGTCAGCATGACGAGCAAAAACTCATGTCAAAAGTCGTCTGACGCATAAGTGAAAGTCAAACGTTCTGATCGTCAGTGTGAGTCAAATGTTTACACAGCTCGAAGGGCTGAAATCAGGGTGTGTAACACTGATGTAAAAAAAAATTCATAATTTTTTTATTTCCTCTAATTGGCCAATTCTAGAAGTTCCAAAACAGGACACTTTATTTTTTCTAAACATATGTTTCGTTTAAGTGTTTAAAGTGAAAATGGACAAAGTCATAACATGTTGAATTTATCTGATTGTAAAGAAACATGGAGGATAAAAGGATTAGATGTAAGTTTGCATACTAAAAGGAGGAAAGAAGCAAAAAAAAACAAAACAAAAAACAATAACCTGGCAGTAACAGAATGAAAACAGCAAACAGAGGCGGAGCCATCGTAAAACATAAAACACTACTGTAAAAAAGTTTAAAGTTAGAGAGAAAGAAGGAGTAAAAGGAGGAGGAACATTGTGTAGAAGGATCTACATGTCGAACTGAGATAAAGTTATCAAGAGAGGCTCATATACAGAGAAGTAAAAGGAAAAAGTCCTCGTAGAGAAAAAAAAAACTGCGGTGAATCTTGTAGAAAAAATAAATCAGTGCAGAAGTTAAACTGAGAAAGTTGATTCCATGTGCCCATTTATCAATAAATTAAACCAGTCTGCTTAAAAAGAGGCACAAAAATAATACTGTATCCCAATTTCTTTTACCTCGCTACAACAGTTGTCATGGTTACGGTGCTTCTCAACTACCTACAGTGGCGTCAGACTCCCTGGATGCTCTGCAGGGATGCGAGTGAGAGCAATTCACACATCTGTTTCTGTCTCTGCAGCAGCTCGTGCTTTGTGTCATCACACACAAGTTAAGTAAATAATAATCAAAGTTCAACCACAGGAAAAAAAATGAATGAGTAAAAATCTGTCAAGGCAGTTAACGGAAGAGATAACAGTGGATATTTAACGTGATTGTAGTCGCTAATAGAACTTTTGGGAACATGAGGTAAAAATATCTGTCCATACAAACAGTTCAGTGAATAAAGAGTCAATAATCTCCAAAAAGCATCAACGTAAAGAAGCAATTTTTAATTTTAAGACACTTTAAAGAAGACCATAATCCCAGCAGGGAACATCTGAGCTCAAGTTTTACTTTGAAAATAAGATTTCTGCAAAATAATTTTTTTTTACAAATCTGCCATTTTTAACTTTCTTTACTTTGAAAATCTGGTCACGTTTCAGTCGGCAGCAGAAATTTGACATTTGAGCTGAGAAAATATTTGATTGGACCAGAGAATAAAGACAGTGGCTGCACACTCAGAAAAAAGAAGACGTTTATGAGTAAACAATTTGTTTACATGTAAAGCATGAATTTAAATAATGAGTCATCAGTCGTCTGTTAGTATTCAGCTACTGAAACGCAGTAATTAGAAGGAAACGGGTCGACACACTGACACATTGATTAACTCAGGTAGTGCTCTGTCTGCGTGAGTCCTGGTGTCCATTTCTGTTACATGTTTGTAGCTAAAGACTCGGTGGAACATGACGCTCCCCAAACTGATGTTGGACCTGTGCATGTCCTTACCGCTGCTCAGCACGGTGACACGCGGCGTCACGTCCAAGTCCAGTGGCGTTCTGAACGGGAAGCCAGCCGTCTCTGCGCACAAGCAGCTCAGCAACAGGAGAAGCACCACCGTGGATGGAGCTTCCTGCATCTCCATCAGGGTTCTCTTAAAAAAAAAAAAAAACAAACAAAAACAACTTCCTCCCAGGGTGTTTGTTTACACAAAAAAATCCACCACAAACACTTTTTTTTAAACAAGATGTGCAGCAGCGAAGGGAAGAAACCTGCAAAAAAAAAAAAAAAAAAAAAAACAACACAGTGTTAATACACTGTGAATGACACACAAAATAGATGAAAAGTTCAAACAGTTGATTTGGAGGAGCCATGGCTTCTAGAAAGATACAAGAAGGTGTGCATCTGATTATTAGATTTCAAAGTGGCTGAGCAGCAGCCGCCAAGTCCAAACACAAGTTATTAAGGAAAGAGCTGCAAACAGAGACGCGCATCAACATTAGAGAAGATTAAACAGCAGAGTGAAGCTGTTCAGATCGATAAAGCAGTTCAAACATCACAAACCTGAAGAGCAACCATGAGTCGAAAGGATGGACAGATATGATCATCTTCACCAGGTGTGTGTGTGTGTGGGGGGGGGTGTTGTGATGTGAATGCCAATGTTACTCCTACAGAATAAAACCTTCTACTGTAGAGGAGTGAAAGGAGGAGTGTGTGTGTGTGTGTGTGTGTCATTCATCAGTGAACTTATACACTGACACACACTCTCTGGAGCATCACCGAACATGTCCAATCATATTTGCAGTAATGGTGACATCTCTCTTTTGTTTACTGTCTTTCTCCATCTTTCATTCTGTCTCTCTCTCTCTCTCTCTCACACACACACACACACACCCATGTTTGTTTTGTTATCCTTATGGGGACCGTCCATTGACTTCCATTGATTTTAGTAAATGGATTTATACCTAACCCAAACCCTTTTCCTAACCTTAACCATTACTGATCTATAACTAACCCTAAGACTAACTAAAACTCTATTCACACCATACCTATAAACCTAACCCCTTACCCTAAAAAGGGGAGTCCCCCTTATGGGGACCAGGCTTCGGTCCCCACAAGAACCCTCGGACCCCAGAAAGATAGTAAATGTCTGGAAACTGGTCTTCAGGAGGTCAGAAAAACAAGCCCACACACACCCACACACACACACACACACACATTTACACACACTTTCCCAGCTCCAAATATAAAAAAAAATCTCAATATTTCATTCTACCAGTCACCACACAACAAGCCTCAAACACTTTCATAAAAAAATGGGTGAAAAGGAGAAATATGTTTCAGTTGCACAGATGCAACAAAATCCGTCTGTAAGGTGAAGTCATTAACATTAGACAGAGTTACTGCGGCCTCACAGAAACCCTCCGTAGTCCCTCAAGGTTGACACCATGACAACGGCGGGCTTTAGAGTTGCATAATGTGGAAGACAAACACGGCAGAATGCGGCTTGTGACAAGAGTGACACAGTAACAACGATGCTCACACTAACACACGGGCTGCATTTGATCTTACACAGTTCTTCTCACACCAGCAGGGTGTGTGAGCTACAGAACGCATCATGGATGAGGAACTGTTTCATATTTATAGATAATGAACATACAAATACACACAGAATACAGCTGAGTGAAACTCTTCAAGCTTGTTGGTGTTTATTGTTCTGTTCTCAATTCTTTTATTTATTAGAAACAATTACTGTGTTGGTTTGGGTTGGTGTTTGTGATGCTTCATCATACGTATAAGAAACACGTGAAATAGAATCATTTTAAATGTTACTGGGACAAACAGAAATAACTATTTTCCATCCATCGGATTTCTGTGGGATTAAGTGAGGTGTGAATCCAAAGGTAAAGATGTTGATTTTCTCTTTCATTCACTCAAAAATGCACAATAAAGTTTTCTAAACAACAGAAAGAGAAGGCTAAAGAAGCAAGAAATTAAAGGTAAAGTTGTATAAAGTCATATTCTCAATATCCTGCTCGCTTCTATCAATCATTTATTATTCTATCCAAGCGTCTTCAACTTCCTGAATCCAGAAATAGTCAATTACTAATTGGCCACTGAGTGAAATGTCAAAACTCTGATCCAGTTTTTTTTAAATAAAATGAAGCTCTTCCTCCTGATCTCACAACCAGCTGTCTGTCTCACCACATTCATTCACACAAACCGATTTCATCAAATAATTAAATGGTGTCTGTGAACCTGGTTAAATGGAGGAGGCTGGAGTAAAGAGGTGACAGCTCCACTGACAACCAACACTTATTCTAAATGATAAAAAACTTCAGTTTGTGAGTCGTGTGAATCCGACTGCGTGACAAAGGGAAGAAGACACCGAGCTGCGCTTCAACTAAAAGCTTTTTACAAACAGAAAAAAAAAAGATTCTGCTCAACTGAACTTCGTTTGTTTACATGACTGTAGCTTTACACGTTTCATTGAAACAACTGTGAATGAAACACTAAAGTTATTCTGATGGTACAACACCAAACTATGTGGCCAGTGTCTTTCTGAAATGTTCTTTACCCACAGTTGTAAACGTGAAGTTTGCACTTTGGGCTTGACGGCAGAACAAATCGTAAAAAATGTCTAAATGTTTGGTTTCGGACGTTCTACAGAGATCTTTGGTATTTATGGTACGTTTAATTTAAGAATACAACAGATTTAAAGTCAAATAAGGAAGATTTTAAATAGTTTAGAGGAAAAAGAATCAATCTAGAGTCAGTTTATTGTCAGTAATGTTAAATAACAGCGACACGTGACAACATCTGTCCTTAAAATGTTTGATTTGGTCACATCAGTTCAATGTTTTGGGGCTCGATTGCTAAATGTTTACACAAACATTCACTTTCATTTCAATCTGAACAACTTTTTATTTTAAAAGTTAACTTAATATGTGTGTTTTGCATCTTTTTATGCTTCTTATTGCAGCTTTCACCTTTAAACTGCAGCATCAGACACGTGATTGAATCTATCAATCACTGCATTATGTGCAGAATTAAATAAACACAGGTCCTTCATATTTAACAATAAATATATTGTTTTAGATTTTGTTTGTTTTTGTTGTACAAACACTGAGAACACTGTGTTAACGTTGCATGTTTACACCGAGTACAATGTGACAAACTTTTAAAATAAATTATGATCGAATATGAATAAATCTTGAGGGTTTCATTCAGAAACTTCTTGTGTTTATAAATGTTTATCTTGCGTTCCACTGGGACTTTCAATGAGACAATTGACTTATTAAGAAGTTTAAATGAAAGTCTTAACAAATAAATGATTAACATCTAAATGACGACTGTAATGGAAACGAGATTTTTGCAGGAATCAGAGACAGAAAAGGAAACAAGGAAATTCTATTCCTGTTAAAACAAACAGAACATTTGTGTTACAGCATCTTTCTAGCCAATCATTCAGGTCAAGAATATTTATTGACCATTAGATAAGTGAGTTTAATTGGTTTACGCAGAGGTTTCTCAGTGCGATCAATGATTAGTTGGAAGTTACAACACTAGTCAGCAGATAACTGGTAGCTAACACTCTTTAAAAGATCAATAATCTCTTAACTTGTTTACTGTGTGTGATCAGCTTCTGTTTCCCTTAGAAATAACATCTGTATTAATATGTATTAAACTCATTCCAATAAAGCAGCTGGTTTATACCGCAGTCATGCAGTGAGGATCAGTTTCATACAGTTTATATGGATAATCTTTACTCTTACACCTGTCTGACTTTGGCAGGTAAACATCTAATAATTAATAATAACAATCAATATCCAATATTTGGTTTGTGTTTCTGATTAGGAAAAAAAAAAGTGTATTATTTATAATATTGACTGAGAATATAACAAACTGTTTACAGAGGACAGGCAGCGATTTAAATGAGCTTAAAACATTATAAAGTACAAGAAGAAAACCGAAAACGATCAATACAAGTGAGCTGAGGTGTCATGTTCAGCGAGTCTTACCTGAATTCGTGGTCAAATTCACCGAGGAACTGGATTTACACGTTTCCCTCAGCTCAACCGAGTGGACTTTAACCGTGTGAGCAGATTCTCCTAAACCCTGACTGACGGACTCACAGCAGATCCACAGCTCATTCGCCGTCAGGTGACCCGCCCTCCAACGAAGCTCAATATTTTTCATTTACCTCTCAACCTTTTCTAATTGCTTTTTCCACCAGTTTATTCCTACGTATAGACGAGACAACTCGTGGGACACTCCCTCTTATTTATCAGAGAAAATTAGGTTGAAGGAGATTAGATAAAAAGGTGAAAAAGTAGAAAAGAAATAGGCTTTAGAATTTAACCTGTCGCTGTCAGTGATGCGTGATGACGCCACACTGACATCTAGCGTCAAAATGGGAGAATGACACGCAAGTCTTCATCAATAGTTCTGAGGGATCAGAATCAGAATTATTCGGCCAGTTATGTTTCACACTCAAGGATTTTGATTTGATCTTGGATGAGAAGGTCCCTGTTGATGCAGCCTGCACATGTCCCTCCATCTCTGGAGGAGTCCAGATCCTGGATGGAGGGGTACAGTGCAGTTGTTTGTGTAAATGGTAAATGGCATGTATTTATATAGTGCATTTCTTAAGTCCTGGTATTGTCTCAGACTCTGTATACTGAGTTATACACATTATTTAGATTTGGAAGCACTGAGCAGGAAGATATGTGACACTTTACATGAGAAGTACAGAAGTTATAAGGATATTATCAGGTTTACACACATCAGCTGTGTCTAGATGTCTCTGATTGGTCTACAAGTCACCTTGTTTTCTAATGACAGATTTTTTTTGTTTTGTGTGTTGTCACGTGACACGCCCACTGCTCCTCTTGGTTTGCAGCCTAAACATATGGCTGCAAAATTACACTTGTGTTTTAATTGGCTTTGATCGTGATTTTATCAGGATCACGCAGGAACCTCCTTGTTTTCTCATCGACTACGTTTAACATCAGCCAATCAAAGTGGAGGAAACATAGACCAATAAGTTCATCACAGATCAGTGAGCTGCTTCATTTGACCTGCTTTAATTATTCTGTCCTCATCAGATTCTCAGCTGACGTGTGTGTCAGAAAGAAAACCAATGTCTGTTTACATTTTGGGCTTTTATTTTCACATCAACACCTGAAGCTAATTTATTTGATTTTTTCTGTAAAATGGTGGTTTTGATTTTCTCCTAATATTGATGTCTGCAGATGGATGAGCTTCACCTGGGGACTATATGTGAGTGAGCTTCACATACTGTGACTGCTTCGTATCAAGCTCCTCCTCTTCATCTCAGCTGGGTTGCTTCAGTTTTCTTCTCCCAGCTTCAGACTCTGGGAGCAGGTTTGGAGCAGGAGTGTGTTCAGCTGTCAAGCTTCAGCTTTCAGGATGGATTCATATGTACCATCCCAGAATTTATATACTATAAAAAAATTTAAAAAACAAGCGTGAGAACAGTTTTAACATCAGCAGGTGGAGAAACTTCCACTTCAACCTGCTGGTGACGTTTGAACTGATATCATCAGCTGGTTGACGTCTTTTCTGTGATGTCACATGTTCTCTTTAATCAGGATTTAGTGTAATTAGAGCTTCAGATATAATCTTGATGAAGGATTCACTCCAACATGCTTCGTCTGTTTCTCCTGTCCTTAAACTCATCCTGGTCCTCTAAACCTGCTCTTGTCTCATCAATTAAACAGAAGTCAAGGAAAAGCTGATTAGTCTGATGGTAAATGAACAGACACGTGGAACCTATCAGACGTCAGGTTCTTTAAATTTTAATCCTAAATGTGCAACATCCAGATTTTTAATTCATCCAAACAATCCTGCAAATATTGAACACTTAATGTGTCTTTTAGACTTCATGTCTGCATTAGTAACAAAAACAGCTACAATTTGTGCTGACAACACTGAGACTTTGGTTAATTATTCCTGCCTGAATCAACAATTCAATCATTTCTCTTACAGGGTATTTACTGGTGTCTAACTGGAGATAAAAAAAATAAACATAAAACAAAAAAAGGCACAAAGCTTTTGTCCAGCAGAGGGCAGCACTTAAACACCACCCACTGGAGAAACAAATAATTTGGATTATCAATATTCAGATGTGAATTTATGAAGTATTAGTGAAGCAATAAAAACAAGCTCACAGTGAGAACAAAAGACGAATTTAATACAAAGTATTTTATTGTAAATGTTCAAAATTCTACAGTACAGTTGTGTTTATAGTTCAGACAAACGAGCTAAAGAGGATAAAAATAAATACATCTGCACTGATAGATACCCGAACTGGGGATTTTATATTCTCCATCATTCTAACTTGAAACATATTTAAAAATATGCCAAGTCAAGCCTTCGGGGACTAACCATGACCTCTTACATTAATATACTATTATGGACTGACAGCAAGTAAAACATACAGTAAGATCTTTTAGTTAAAGTGTTTCTTTAAAAGTTTGAAAATTAGTTCCTACATCTAAATTCAACTAGTTTTCTGTGACTGAAAGACACTTAGAGACAGAATCTGTGGCATCTCAACCAAACGATGCCAAATCAGAGAAGCTGATTGGCTTACTGGGAATCATTGACCACAGAGTGAACTGCAAGGTAATAATCTCATCTAATTTCATCACTAATCATTTCATGTTGTATATTTAACTAAATAGTGCTGAAGACAACTAAAAACAGCACAGAAGACAAACAAGCTGCTTAAGATTGTCATGATACAACTTTATCTGCTCACTGACTGAATTTACTCTCTAACAGATCAGTCAGTGTGTCAGTTAATCCTTTTTAAGACAATTGAAAAGTAGAAAAATTACGTTCAACAGACAAAAATACTGTTTGCTCCATTTTTTTCCCGGCATTGAAGTTTCTGTCATTTCAGATAAAGTTTTAGGTGAGAATTAGAAAAGCAACAAAAAGTAAATACAGAAATACTAAGTTCAGTGTCTCAGGTACACAGTGGGTCCTAGAAAAATACACAAGGGCGAGTTCCTCTGTTGTAGATAAAAGAAAGTGCCAGAAAGTGTTGATCCTTCATATTGCTTGGTTTGTCCTTCTATCTTCATTTTGGCAGTGTCCTGCTCCTGTCCAGTCTCTTAAAGCCTGCGTGTACTTGTTTGTACTAGAGTTCTGCCAGACGGGACGTGTGCAGAGATCTTTGTGGTTTAAGCCAGGGTTCTTTGTCTTGGTTTGATTCTTGGATACAGCTGTTTGGAGACATAAACAGATGTTAAAACAACATCATCAGTTTCATATAGGGCTGTGCAATTAATCTAAATTAAGTGTTTAATTTTGATTCTATGAACAAACAATCACAAAGTAATATATTGACAAAAAAAACTATTATTTCAATGACTTTGTTCCACTTTTCAAGCATGCTTTTATTTTGAAATAATTTCCTGATGATGTGCACTTCTGCCTCTTCTGAAGGCTAAACTCCTTATATGTCTGAAGGCAGTTTGAGAATGGGCAAAACATGTGTCATGATTTGACACATAAAAATATGCTTGTTATTAAACTAATGAGGAGATTTTTTCATGTTTTTATTTCCACAAATTCTCACTTTACACACCGTGTCTCCCGTAGCAGCTCTTAGCTTAGCAGTGCTGTCTGTGTTTTCTTGTGAAAGATAAAGCAGATCAAGTTTAATTACTTGGAGTCTGCCTGTGTTATAAATGAATATTCTTTTATGCCTTTCTTATCCTAAATATCAAATAACTAGAGTCCAGCGTATATGAATTTACACCTTTTCTGTTATATTAATGAATGTTCAACAGAAAGAGAAATTTCACACACAGCAAATTTCAAGTTTGCTAAGTGAATAACTGTTTTTAATAATCGTGATTTCCATTTCAACTAAAATAATCCTGATTTGAAGTCTTCCTAATCGAGCAGGCCTCGTCTCAGAGGCTTATAACTCACCCCGAGGAGGTTACGGGGGATGTAGCCCTCAGTGTCACCCAGGCGCGCCCACCACCAGTCGATCTCTTCTTCATCTTCTCTGCGGATGATAGTCATACAGTCGCCCTCACGGAAAGAAAGTTCATCTGGGTTTTCACCATTGTAGTCCCACAAAGCGTAGACCACGCCCCTGTTCATTATACCCATCTTCTCTTGAACACCTGAGGAGGAATTTGAACAAAACAGTTTTTATTAACATTTGTGACTTTTGTACAGAAATAATAAAACATGAGGATGAAATAACAAAAAACAGGAAGATTAAATATTAGACAAGAGCTTTTGCTGACCATAAAGGAACTGAGAGCACTGGGTGTAACCCTCCTCCATCTCTTCACATTTATCAGCTGCTGTCTGCATGTCGCTGTAAGTCATTGCAAAGACTGCTGCACCTGACTCCACCAGAAACTTGCACACTTGAACATTGTTGCAGGATGCAGCACAATGCAGAGGAGTCCTACATACAATGGAAAAAGAGAGAAGACTTAAAGACTGATGATAGTTTTACAAAAACAGGAGCAGGACTTGAGAGATAGAAGTGAAATCTCAGCACTTTTCTACATTTCTGTTTGTCATAAGTGAAATTTTGTTGAGGGCATTTTAAATGTAAGCTGTAATCAGACTCACCAGCCGTCGCTGTCAGCAGCATTAACGTTGACGCCATACTGAACCAGAAACTTGACGATCTCTGTGTGTCCAGCACAGACGGCGTTGTGCAGAGCGGTGATGCCTTCATCGTTAGGTTGACTGGGATCCTCCACCTACATTACAACAAGTAATAACATTGATACAAAGCTTGAAGGATTTATACAATTATAATAAAATGAAAGATGAAGAAGAAACTGGCTACAGCAAAGAACAAGAACTAATACTTGTTCAAAAGCAGCTTCTAGAAAGCGAATGACTTACTTCATAAATGATTCTCTGGACCAGGTCGAACTCTCCCTCCAGAGACGAGTCCAGCAGCAGAGCCAGTGGGTTGAACTTCACCCGCATACTGTGATCAATGCGTTCAGAACCAGGCTTGCGCAAATTAGTCCTCTTTCCCTGAAGACACAATCAAAACCTTTCAAAAACCACTCAAATGATCCTAAATGTCATTTTAAGATCAAGAATAAGACATGAAAATGTCAGACGGGAGAATGCTAACGCTCTCCAAGCAGTGCGTCTTGCTGAGGAGACTCAACTCATTTGTGCTCAGTCTGATCTTGGAGAAGAAAAGTAACGTTATTTTTTCAGCTCTAATCTAGTTTATTAGCCCAACCTGAGAAAAAGTTATTTATTGCTCAAACTCAAGGTTATGTAACCTGATTAGGAACAATCACAGTCTGTTGGGAGAAAGAAAAAAAAACATTCAGTTTCTATGTTGGTCTTACAGGGAGGTGAAATAAGGAGGGAACTTGAGGGAAAATAGGTCATAATGCTGATTTCTGATTGGTTTGTTGATTTAAAACCGCTTATGGAGCTTTACTAAGACCCTGGCATCAAGAAAATGTGAACTAATGTTTATTTTCAGTGCAGAATGTATCCTCTTAGTATGAGAAGAATAGAACCCATTTTCTCAAGAAACAAGAGCAGAACTTTAAAAGGATTATTCCCTTATATAACATCAGATCGGGTAACTGCAGTCGTCCAGGAGCTCATTAAAGTAGAACTTGCACAAACTGTAACTCATGACCGGCTCCTGTTGAACTAACAAATGTTTAAAAAGCCAAAAACTGCCTGCAGCCATCAGGACTCTTTCTGTTATCAGTGTAATGACTTTAGAGAATTAACAGCCCTGAATAACAGTTTAAGATGTTAACTCGTACCGGAGGAAGTGTAACCTGTCCGGTGACTTCAGGTGCCTTCATGTTAAAGGTGTCCTCTCCCAAACTGTCCTGCTCCGCCCCACTGGGGTATGGGGGTGGTGGGTAGGGGGGGAACTCTTCCAAGAAGCTTTCGGGAGGAGGTGGAGGAGGCAGATTGGGCATCATGTCCTCTGGGCCATCAGGGGGTGGTGGAGGAGGAAAGTGAGCATCTTCAGGCCTGGGAGCAGGGTGGGATGGTGGAGGAGGGGGGATAATGATCTCAGTCTCTGGGAAGATTGAAGACGGCTTGGTCTGCTCAGTGTTGGTTGAAAGTGGGACACTGGCATGTGGAATTTGGGATGGGAGTTGTCCTCCCTCCACAGTCTGTCCCATCTCTGAGGGGACATTTTCTGCACCATTCAGGGGACTTGGACCATGTGGCCCCACAGAACTATCTGCCAGTTTCTCTGCTTCTCCAGGAAAGGTGGAAGTGGGTGGTGTAGTCACAGTGGTCTCCATAGCTGCCAGTGTTGTCTTTTGATAGAGAAGTTTCTGGATGTTGGGCCCTGCTGGACCCTCTGGTTCTGTGATAGAGCTGCGTTTCTTCAGGGGCCGTGGGGCATTATAGAGCTTCTTTCTGAGGGCCTCCAGGTCACCATCACTCTGATGCCTGTAGGGGTTGGAAATAAAGGGGAGCAGTTTGGTAGGACTGAGGGGACGGGGGATGCGTTCTGTTTCTGGCTGGGGGCCGTCAGACGGGCTGGGACCCACACTGCCGGTTCCACTGTGGTCCACTTCATTTTCCAGGGCAGGTGAACGGCGCTCTAGGTATGGATTTTCTGGATGCGGTGAGCCTCCACCCTGAATCACGGGTTTGCCATAAACTATAAACAAACACAAGAAAAATGAAAATCATCACACAGAATCCTAAAGCCTCTAAACAGTTAGTACAAGAAAACATGGCTGCTTCTTCCTCACTCCACAGTTCAAGTCAGAAACAGTAAGTGCAGTTGGCTTTCACATAATTTCAAGATGGGAGATGTAACAGATGGTTTAGTCTCTCAAGCTGCTGGTCCGGTCAGTGACGTGTAAATACGGTTTGGTGGAGTATGAAAACATGTAAGACATTTACCTCACGGGAGACGAATTTCTAACATCAGAAGATACTGATTTCTTTACGTTTAATTACATGTAGGATGTCGAATTTAAACCTGGTTGAGCACAATTTCCTTTTTTTTACTCAAGTTTTTGGTCTTAGAAGACGGTCATGTTCAGATAATGGTGAATTTAAAATGTATGGTGGAATGATATTCTTTAGGAATTATATTTGTCTTTCCTTTTCTTTCTTTATTGAGTCCTCACACCAGAAATTATGAGATGAAATTTTAATTATTTTAGAGAGAAGCAACTTATTAAACCTCAGACCCCTGATACTATAAGCTCACCAATGTTTGTGCTAGAAAGGCTTCACTGGGATGTTATGTGTATTACATGTCATGAAACAGATGACTTTACACGCATATGAGACATCTTACCACTGACAAATCCATTGGGACGGTTTTGAGTCCTGTTGAGAGCTCCTTGGATCCCTGGGTGGAAGGGTTTTCCTGAACCTGGCTGCTTTGTGTACATGGAGTAAATAGAGCTGGCTGTAACAGTGAGTGGTTTAGTCAAACTGGAGTCTTTGGAGGATGGAAGTTCAGGGGTGAATGGTCGTACTGTAGCTGCTGGTGGAGTTTCCTGCTTGGAGGGTAGAGGGAGTGTCTGGCTTTGTGTGGGTGGCAGAGGGTTGCGGCCCTGAGCAGCCTGGGGCTGCTGACTGTGGGGCTTGGTCTTGGGGAAGGTGCCCGTGGTGAGGCCTGGTTTGATGTAAGGAACAGAGGGACCTTTTGGTTTGCTGGGGACAGGAGGTGGCACCTTGATTGGAGCCTTAGGTGCCGACTAAAATGTTTAGAAACAACAAAAAAAACAGCTTATTAGACACAAGGGCATAATTCTGCAGATAAACCAATCTGACCTGCAGTTTTGTTCTCTATGATGATGTTTGATTTTCTCACCTGAGCATCTCTGACCAAGTCATCGCTGCTCTGGTTTTTGCGGAGAGAGGCTGTAGGAATTTCCATGGGCTCAAACATGGAAGATGGACGCACATTCCTGTCCTTCTTCAGTTCAGGCTCATCTAATCACAGACATTTAGATTAAAACATCAGTTTTGTCTCTTTTTCTAAGATATTTTGATATAAAAAACAAAGATCAAAAGATACTTTTCAGAAAACTAACAGTACAGTTTAATTTCTGAGAACATGTTGTATTTTGCTGTTTGGTATCTCACCTTGTTCTGAGTGGGAGTGAGAAGTCATTCGTGGCAGTGTTGAAGCTTGGCCATAACCGTTGGTGTTTGAATTCTGACTTGAAGCGCTCCAGTCTGCCACCTTTCCAGGCTGAAGGCCTGCAAGACCAACAGGAAAGAAAATGGAGGAAAGAAGGTGAAGAAATGAGAAATGATCAGAAGTTACATAAGTATAAAACAATGTTACACACCAGTAAAAACAAAAGGAATCAACAGCAGAGAAAGTGGAAAGTGTTTCAGTTTTATGAGGTAAACACAAAGTTTACTGAGCTTTGTGTTGTGAGTATTGTTAGCTCTTGGCTGACAGGCTAAGTACAAGCCAGTGGCTCTGCATGGCTGTAGACATCCACAGTCTGATGAGCCACAAAGGACAACTGCTAATAAAATTAGCATTTTAAAGATGGCTACACACAAGAATATTTTAATCACACGGCCTGCAGACTTCATTTAAAATACATTAACTGTGGAAGAGCTGTCCATATATACCCATGAACAGACATTTGCAGACATGACCAGATTGCGTAGGTAAAAATTCATACAGAACGTCAGTTCAAGTGAAAGTTATGAATTTGTTCCAACTGACCCATTTAGACTCAGGAAAAAAAAAAAAAAACTCAGGAGAAAATTCAACAATCACAATGAAAGAAAACAGCAGCAAAATGACCAAAATTCAGCAAATGATAAATATAAATCCAAATTTTTAATAAGAATGTGTCTTATGGTGAAAAAAGTCTTGAAGAATGCGCACACACAAACACGAGTGTGTACCTTTTCTTTTAGCCCGCAGTTCTTTCAGAGATTTAAACAAGAACATGGCTTCTGAGGAAGATGCGTTTGAAAAACAAGAAAAAACAAAGAAGTCTTAAACCTCCAAATATCCTTTGCTCTACACATGATGCTGGCCGAACCCACTCACTGACCCCCCGATGGGCCATGCAGCAAGTCCCCCGGGACTCTACCTGATACTTTGCTTTACACTTTGGATGCTTGAGGGAAACTGAGAATGAGTGTTTAATAACAGCAGATTCATTCGTGAATCCGCCCATCCCTCTCTCTCTCTCGTTTCCCATTCTGCAGATCAACCCAACATGCAGAAGTAATTGCATGCAACAGCACAACAGACTGAGGGAAAAGCCTGTTATTTCACTGCATGTATACGGCATTTAAAGCTTTAATAGGAATGTGATCTCTTCTGTTACTTTGTGATGACAAATTTAGTACAAGATGACCTCACTATCTTCTGAGGCTTTACTTCCATGCGTTGCATACATGCCACTGAAATAACTTACTCTGATGTCACAAACTTCAGACTCCTTTTGGATTTGAAATATATTTAAACTGTTTGTTAGATATAAAACTGGTATTTTCTAGTAACAGATTTTCTCTTAAAAAAACTTCAATCACCTTTGATTACAAAGTCTTTATGAATCTAAATCAAAGAGATGAAGATTTCTGTAGATGTTGAAAACAAAGTGAATATTCCAACATTATTGTTTTAACTGGAGGATGATCATTTAAAATATGGAATTCAACCCTTTGGACACACTTGATCCTTGTGGCGATCATCATAAAAAGACACACCTCAAAAGTAAAATATAGGACATCCTAACACACACTCACTGCAAACTTAATCTTCTTTTGAAAAAATTAAGCTAGATCACAACACACTGTCTACCTTCTGAGCTTAAAGTGACATCACAGTCACCAGGTGTGCCATTGTCCTCTGCTCCTGCATGAGACAGGACAGTTTAGCTCCACACAAATGAGAAACAATAACCAGTGGGAGGGTCTCAGTAGTTTGAAAACGTAAGAACTCTAGTAATCTGTGGCATACAAAGTAAATTAATATTGTTGTATATAATTTGCAATGTTAAATGACAGAATAAACAACTTGAAAGCTTTCTTTGCAGCTAGCCTGATGATAGGTAAAGTCTGAGGGAGTTAAAACACTATTGCTAAAACTATTGTCTCTGGTTTCTCACCTGTTCTGGCCTTCTTCTGTGTATCAGTGTCTGGAAGAGATGCAGGTCCGTCCGGGTATGCTGGTTTCACCAGTAGTTCATGCCTAACTGAACCCCGGGGCATGGTGGACGACTGGATGTACGGGCCGACTGCTGCCACCCGACCTGACTGCTGTCCCGTTTGGCCATCAGAGGGCAGCTGCAGCAGCAAGAAACACACAAAAAAAGGAGAGAACACTTAGTACTACTACTGCAACAAACCCTGGTGACAGTAACTTAAGATTCTTTGTTCTGTAGACAGAAAAAACTCATCAAATATATTTACTGGTAATTTAAAACTGTGAAACAAAACTAAGAGTGAGATGTATTTTAGAAATCCTATTCTTATTACTAAAGATGAAAAAATTGTATTTTCTATATCAGTCACCCCACACTGTACATTAGACCAGTGTCTAAATGTGAAATATATATTTTTAACACAATTTTGGCTATTTTCATTACAAAGAGGTGATATTAACTTAGACCTGAGCATCTAATTCTAATTATTTAATTCCAATAAAGTATGGATGTGTTCATAAAGCTAAAACATATTCCTTGTTTTCTAACGTGTGTGTCATGCACTCAAAGAGTTATAATTTGCTGCCACAAGCTAAAAGGATTCTAGTAAAGATTTACAGATACTGGGGATTATTAAATTTAAAAAGCTATGTGTTTAAAATGTGTCCTGTACAGATACAAAATTGTATCTAAAATGTCATTAAAAATTGAGCAAATGAGAACAAACAGATATTTTTTAATATAAATGTTAAAAAAATGTTAACATAATTTTTCTGCAAATAAACCAATAAACTACTGGCAGACATTTAAGCAACATTTCTTAATAACATCTGAATAAGTAATGTGTTTGGAAAAAATTACATGTCTAACATTTAAAATAATATTTTACATGTTGATTATTCTACAAAAAAGCTGTGATAGAGATTCAGTATCAATAAAAAGCAGTTTTAATGCTGGTTGACTATTGACTTAAATTCTTATACAATCAACCATTTTTAATAAACCCTTTCCATTTCTTTAAAAAAAGAAAAACAACTGAAATGCTATGCAAAGTGCTTCCTCATGAACAGGGTTACAAAGCAAATAGATACACGAAATACAGCTGCAATACTAATTTAGTTACCTGACGATGAGTCTCTTTTGATGCCCTCTCTTTAGCAGGATAGCCATTCTTGAAAAAACAAAAGCACAATCATGCAAAAGTAGTTCAAAATAACAAATAATCCATCCTATTTAATCTAGTATTAGCCTTTTGTTGTGTTTTGAAGAAATATAGAACCAAGATGGTATGGGATGACGCTTTACTGGCAGCTCTCAGAGTATCTCTGTTCAGTCAATATGGTTTTGTGTGTTTGTTGAGTGATGTCTGCCAGACGCTTGCTTTTTGGTAGGAGGAGAAAGCAGCTTTGGATGGCTTGTGTCTTTGTGCTGGTGTGAAAAAGGATCACTCATTATGATTCCAGGCAGGGTGTGGGTAAATCACCTTCTCACTAGGGCCTATTCAGGTTTTCATAGCTAAAAACACTTGCATGCTCACACAAAGCAGTAAACACACACATGCAAACACTTCAATGTACTGTTCCTACTTCATATGTCAAGGAGGGGTTTAAAAGACAAGTTGTGGTGCTTTAAAGTAGGGCACACACTGCTCATTATCAGCTTCAAACAACTTCTGAAGGATTTGGGATATGCTCTTGTAATTTAATACTCATGTTCGATCCCATGGGCCACTTTAGATCTGGTACATTTTGTTCGCTTCATTTGCTTGGTAAACATTACAGACTAAAGAATCATATGGGTTTTCATACCTACAACACAAGCAAAAGCATCAATAAGTTCTGACTCATGATAACTGAGCAGAATTATGGGAACAAATTGCCCTCATGTCTAAAAGGAAACCAGATAAGGTAATGTGATAAGAAAACTTAGCAAAGTTGCAACAAACGACTCGTCATTTGACAAGGTGAAGACAAAAACTATTTTTTTTAAATTTTGATTACATCATTCTGGAATCACAACCGAATATGTTGTAAGAGTGCAGAAGTACATTTTTTTCTATTGTGTTTGGTTTCATAAAAACAAGTCTGTTGACTCCCATTTGCAGTCTTGTGGCCTGTGTACAAAACAACTCCTGTAAAGAGGAGAGTGGAGTGGGGGGGGGGCAGAGAGAGACAAGTACAAAAATTTTAACTAACTTTAACTTTTAAAGCAACATGTACACCTGTAAAAATCTGCTCGTACATTTTCAGTTTGCACTGAATTATTCCCATTTGTTTTACATAAACTGCCTTTTGAAATCTAAATGTTTGTTTTTGTAAGAAGATCGTGTGCCTTTAAAAAAATGGTTGCCTGACTTGTTTTTGTTGAGAATGAAGCCAGAAAAGATAACATCTAGACTAACATTCCTTCCTGACTTGATGACAGTCTGAACCGATGTCTCCTCTCTGATTGTCAGGACTTGCTTTTGCCAAAATGGGACTGTAAAATCAGATGAAGAGTGGAAGTGGGAAGAAATGAGAGCAAGACGCAACTCAACAACATTCCATCTCCAAAGGTCACATAAAAAAACATGAAATAGAAAAATACAAACGAATGATTCATTTGACTGAAGGCTTCAAATGATTCCTTACTTTGTCAGGACTGTGGTCTGAATACCACGAGATCTGAGGCTTCAGGTAAACAGAGATGACAACAGACTCACTCTCACAAAGTGAAAAGTACCACCAAAAGCAACTTCACCCATTAAAATCAAAAATGATTTTTGGTAAATATAATTTGTGGGGGGATTGTTAATTTTAGTTGTTTAATTCTTGCAATGTACTAACACTTACAGGTAAGTTTTCTTTCTGTTGAAGGGCGGCCTTCTTCTTCCAAAGCCGATCACGAAGTTCAGTGATCCGTTTGTCCATAGCAGCCACCTCCATGTTGCGCTTGTTTAAATTCTCTCTCTGTTGCTGCAGCTTAGAATTTTGATCTTGGTTGAGCTTATTTCGTACCTGACCACCAAAACAAGATAAAAAGGAGTCAACCTACGTTAGAGTTTGCCTAACATGACCATCTAAGGATTTTGTTTGATTGCTGCACACCTGTAACTCCTTATAGAGACGATCTAGCTCGGCTACTGAGCTTTGGTTGTCACGATTATTCTCCATTTTGCTGTTTTTGAGCAACTCTAGCTGTCGAGTGAGCTCCTCCACCTTGGACGCAGCCATCACTAGTTCTCTTTGCTTCTGCTGGAACAGGTTATTCATCTGCTCAATTTCTTCCACTGGAAAGGGAGAAAAATTGTTGTTTGATGAACAAGAGTTGAGAGGAAGAGACAGACTGTCATGAATACAAAAAGACACAGGAGGCAGTTAAAATCTTATTACATTATTCTAAACAGCCATCAGCTCACCCAGTTTGCCATTGCTGACCCGTTTCTGCTCCACCTGGCCCTTGAGAGCCCTGACTTTCTTGAGCCGAGCTTCCTGGTTCTCGATATGTTCTCTGAGACGCTGGAGCTTCTCCTGCTCAGATGCCTGCTGCTGCTGACGCTGCTCCTGCTGCTTCAAGTACCGCAGTCGCTGCTCCTGCAGACAAAATAAAGCAAAGGTTGAATAAAATGGACAAATATAATCTCTACAGTGTATTTCCAATTATCACCCCAGGGGAAATTAAATGTTGCAGTAACTCATTTTATGGGTTTCATTAGAGATTCATCATAGAGGGTTCTATTTGTGGGCAAGAAGGATCTCCTGCAGTGGTTAGGGTCTAAAGAATCCTCTGATTAAAGACATGCTGTTTTTAAGGTGTTCTGAAGAAGATGCTCACTGGGGAGAGTTTTTATTTGTCAGAGCATCCTCCTTGACATAGTCAGTTAAAAATGATCCAGATCAGTCCCCAGAACAGAACCAGGCTGAACCAGGACTTCTAAATCTGCCTTTAACAACTATTACCTAAAAGGTTTTCTAAGGAAATACTTTACACTGGAAGCTCTGGCTAAAAGTTTGAGCATGAGCACAAAAGGTACAAGGGTCATTTACTTTAAGAATTATTTACAGGAATACATTTTATATAAACGTTGATTTAAACATAAACAGCCAAGACAAACAGTGTTAAACGTACAAAAACAAAACTAACCACCGATGTTTAACTACAACACAGTACACGTAGTATCTCATGAAACTTTCTCAAACAAGTTTCAAGATGAGCTTAACCTCTATCAGGAAATTTTCAGGTCATGTGTGCTGAATGTAATCCCTGTTTGTTGACTTGTGTGCATAGTGTACGTGTCTATAAGGAAGTCACATTCCTTGGCTTTGTATAATGTCCTCTAGCTTAGACAACAGCATAAATCACAGATTCACAAAGTCATCAGTAAAGTTTTTCAAATAAATTTTATGCAGAATAAAAAACATGATGGAAACATTTTGAGGAGCCACAGCAAGAACTCAAACTGAATGAAATTATAACACTGTTTTTACTTTTCTTGTTACAATCAATAAATTATAAACAAAGAGAAAAAAAGGTCTTTGATAAAGTGAAAAGGGATATTGTGAAATAACCAGTAAGCCCTACTCAGTGAATACCAAAGGCAGGAAGTTCTCCAGAGTTTCTCTAATTATAAACATTCCTCCTGTAGCCATCAACAGTTTAACACACTTGTCTTTCACAATCTTCAGATACACCCGCAGTATCTAGAGAGAGACATGTGTAACTTGTCTTTGTCTCTGAGCAAGAGTGCAACATTTTCTTTTAATATTACATTTTTTATCTTGTTTATTATTTTCTTTTCTCCTTTCTAGCTAATGCTTTATCTTGTAAGACTCAAACCCTGAATATTTTCTCCAGACTAACTCCCATGGCCTCTTTCACACAGAACTGTTTTATGTACCTTGGAAGCGAGGACTTGTTGTTGAGTTTCTATCTGCTGCTGCTGCCTGGCAGCCATCTCTTGCAGTTCAGCTAACGTCATGTCCATTCGAGGTGTTGCCACCTAATCACACAAACAAGGAAGAAAAGTATAAAAACAATTCATATTCATTTGTTTTAGAATATAATCTCAGCCACTATAAGTATAGCCCTGAAGTCCTAAATACAAAGTTTTAACATATAAAGAACAGAATAAAAGTCAAATTACCTCAATACTGAGACCACAAAAATACCCAGAGATTTTTTTTTTTTGTGATTCATGATTGATTACAGTCCTGCTTATGATACAGTTATTTAGGGATGTATTTAGTCCTGTGTCTGTAAACTAACTAGACTTAAACTGAACACAGCTAAAATATTTTATGTTCATATTACAGGTATAATGCACATACTGTAATAATATAATCTTTCTGTGGGTGGTGCTTCAAAACACCAAAACAAACAGTGCCATGGACACCACAGTTTTAAGTCGTTATCATTGGGACAAAAAAATTGCTTTAAAAATTTATCTTAGACTCAAAGTCAGTTAAAAAAAATAAAAAATAAAATTCAAACTACCTGTTTGAACAAATGATTTCAGAGAGTTGATTGTACGTGTTAAAACTCACCCCGTTCTCTATTCTTCTGTCAGGAGGGGGCCTCACTCCATTTCTCTTTGAATCTGAGCCTCTTGATCCTCCTGAGGAACAAACAGGATAAAAAAACCTCAGACATCAGAAACCCCACTCTGCTGCAGCACTTTGTGTAAAGCAACTTTCTGGTTCAAGCTAAAAAACAAGGAAGTGAGTGAGTGAGCCGCTGGCCTTTACAGACAGCTGAGAAAAATGATCGGAGCCTCCTCTTGACTTTTCGCTTGTCTGTCTCTGACAAACAAGCATACACACTTAAATACACAGGTTTCTCTTGAGTTTCTGCTGAGAAGGGTGTGCATCTGTGAGAAGAGAGTGCCAGGCCTGTTCCTATGGGATAACAGGGATCAGTGCGCTCTGTGACTTGTAATGATCTAAGGATTTAATCCAATACACAAGTGTCCGAGTGGAACCAAACAGTTTGTTTTCCTAAATGTTTATCAAAACACAAGTTGTGCTTTTGTCATTTTGTGAATAACAAAAGTTATTTATTCATTATGAATGAATGTTTTTAAGATAAGTCTCAAAACATGCTGTTTAACTTGTTAAATTCAAATAAAAAAAAAAAAGGTACAATATGTAAGAATTAGACCGTGTTGTCAAATCGGGTCCTGCAGTTCATGCAGAAAAACAAAACTGTACGCTCTCAGCCCCTCAACCCCTCCCTGATTTTTCTGCCAGGTAGCCAGTGACAGAACAGCGACTTGCTTTATTTCTTTTGTATTTGTTCAGTTTTTGGGAAGGATGACATGGTTTCTTAGGTTTACAACAAGTTACCTCAGGGCTGCTTCTTTTACTCTTTGCTGCTGGTCGTTGTCAAATTGCAAATGCTTGTGTTGAAGACTTGGCAACCTTGCATGCTCACATGTGATTTGCTACAGAACCAGGAAGTACAGATGCGGAATAGCTATTGTACACAATGATTCCGTCCCGGAACAGCATTTTTAAAATGACAAAACAACCCAGTCGGCTGAGATTGAAATCTGTTACAATGCAACTTTACATTCAACATCATTAGGACATTAGACTGTTGTGTGATTATTTCACTGTAAAATTGTTACATATTGTACCTTTGAGTGTAAAAGTACCTTAATTCAAAAAAAAAAAAAAAAAAAAGTAATCTTCTGACCAGTTGAACAAATACAAGTTGATAAGTGAACTTCTAAGAAACTGGAGTTCTACAAACAAATCAGGTATAACAGTGTTCATTTAACACGGACATCACAGAAACAGGAAATCAANNNTGGAACCTGATTAAAAAATGCAGTTACAGAAGAAGGGAATGCCAAGCTAAGCAAACAGTGTGGGAAACAAGACCAGCAAAAGATAACAGGAGAGGAAAACAACCACCTAATCTGTGGGCTAGACTCAAGCTGTGAGGAGGAAAAGGGCTTAGTTATGCAACGGCAGGCAGTGAAGACAGTAAACAAGCAATATGCTTGACTTTTCTATTTTTTTAAGAAACCAAAAAACAATAACCAGCCTATAATGACTTCTAACTGTATGGTTTGTTTATTGGTTTGATACCTGTAGACATCAACCCATTATCTAGACAGTCAATATAAAAGAGGCCATTTCATACAAATTTCAGGACTTTGTGGTTATTTCTTAAGTATTAACCTGTAATATATATTTTATATCTAAAAAAACATCAGGAAGCACTGATTAACAGACCTTTCAATCTGTCTGTGTCAAAATTCAGCTCGTTCTGTCAGGCTTCTGTAGCAGCTCATTCATATTCATTATTCGATTTTGCTGGACTCAGATTGGCTAACAAACTAGCCTATGAGAGCAAGGTATACTGTTTCCTCCCCGCTGCGCATGGGTGCCACAGGTTAGATAAAGACTGGTCATGAACATTTGCTTAAAAGAGTTAACAATTGCACATTAAAGACTGGAGGCATCTCTGGCATTTATGATGTAGGTGTGAAAGGTCTTTTCTCTGAGGACAGCTCTAACTCAGTTATAACTGTAAGATAAACTTACCCGATTCCCTGCTAGGAGCTCGATTGTGTCGCAGAAAGAAGCGCACCTCACCCTTGTGCTGTCCCCATCTTTGGAGTACGTCCAACATTCGCTCACCTTCACCTACAGCTCTCTCTGTAGATAAAATATATTAAAACATGAGGGTAAAACACAGCCAGATAATATTAGGCCTATCAAGGTTAAAGAAAAAGTGACATGAACAAGGCAGGTCAAGTGTGCAGGTGCTGTTTGTTTTGCAAATCCTGCTCAACCCACAGTTAAAGGAGCATCTTTTTAATGTCTGAATAATGATTTCAGAAAAATAATCTAATATGCAGTCAATTATACTGGCTGGCATTTAGCCAAGGGGCTTAACCATTCTTCTGACATTTTCATCTATGGCCCAAAGCCCATTACATGATACGGGGACAAACACATTACAGCCAATACAGGAAAATGAAAGTAATTATTGTAGAATAACAGCAAAACATCAAGCAGCATTAAGAATATAATTAACTTACACCCAAATCCTGTTTTTAAGGAGAGTAAAAAACATCATGGTGAATGGATGCAAAATGAGGCTGTTTTTCAATGAACTGCAGTTTCACATCAGACTACTTGTAGAAGCACTCAAACATAATAACTGGCACTTTTCTCACTCTTTCAGGAACATTGCCATGGAAACAGCTACAAAGCCCAGCTCCTTGAGAGTTAATTTTGAATACTTATCAAGTCTCAGGAAGGGGAAAAATGAGGCAGGGATGAAATCTCAACTCCCCTCGACACCTCCCATCTCTGAGACATAGGAGACATTTAGGTGCTTGTGTTTGTATCAGGGATTATGGGCTGTACTCCATTTGCATTGCAGACTAAGACTCCAAAAAGGACAAACTCAAAAGAATTTGATGAGATGACTCCACAGCTCATCTTCACAAAAAGTAATTGAAAGCATGTGGGTAAAACTCTTGTGTTCTGAATGGTAAGTAGACAGAACATTACTGCTGGGTACATTGACATGTTCACTCACCAGATCCACGCCACATCTCAGACAGGTGGCAGTCCACTTCCCCTGGTTCTTTGCACAACTCCACCACATCCCGACAGAGTGTTTCGGGAGTAACAGGAACCTCAGTAAAATGTTGGTCATTGTTACTGAGGTACACAGTCAGGAACATCTGTTCACAGCAGGAGGAAAAGAAGGAAAATTAGCCAGGCAGATTAGATTAAGTTAAACAGGAACATAAACTATTGGATCCTGGTTAAAGAGATGATTGGACAACACTGAGGAGTTCTTTGTATTCACTGTCTGATTACGCCGAGGTTCAGTGTGAACATCAAATTTGTGTTTCCTGATAGCAGTATTTGCTTTTCAAGATCCACTTCTTTATGTCAACATAACAATCAGAAAGATGTTTGGAAAATTCCATTTCATCTCACAATGTGTGACTGAATGACTACAGGAATCAACATGAAAGTCTGTTCAGACCTTAAATACCTCAAAGGATTCTGGAGAAGATAGAAGAATTTTTATGTGAATGATTGATTGTAAAAACTTTTTAATGAACATCTTAAAAAGACACCAGCTGTCTTAAAACATAATCTAAGACAGAGATGGAATGTGAAAGCCTTCAGCTACTGTGGAACAAAAAAATTAATTAAAAGCAAGTACAAAATCAAACCTCTGGCCTGAATTTCAAATCCAGACACAACCATATAAATGAAAGTAAAAAGTAAACTCTGGAAAGTAAGTAAAGCAGCATATATGAAATATAAAACATGACTAAGACTTTTCTCAAACATAGACAATCTGTCTTGCTGTGTAGTTATTAAAAGGTCTTTGCTTAAGAGGCTTTGGAGGCTGTGCTGGAATATGCTATAATCTGATCACACAGTGGGGCTGAGAGCTTAGATAAGACTGCCATAAAAACCATCATTATGACAGAGATTCCTGAGGCCATGACATAAACTAAATTTATTGAGCCATTTCGTTTTGGCCCTAGGTTTAGCATAATGCATTTGTGGTGGCTTCAATAAAGATGAAACAGACAAACAGCTGCCCAACAGCTTTAATAACCCAGGAAGTGCAGAATTGCAGTAGCAGTATTACTTTACATGTCTTAGACCTCCAGGTTAGAAAATAGGATTTCCTGATCTGAGCTTCTGTAAATGGTCGAGCCAACATGATGGAAATGTTGGGTCAGCAACATGACGGCGGGGGGTAGCTGTAACTATGATGCTAAAACCAAAGTAAAAAATATCGATGGAAAAACAGAAGAGGGTTTTCTACCCTCTTTTTTTAAAATCTAAAACGGTTGTGTGATCTTGTAAATGATGTGACCCCCCCCCCACCTCCCCCCGCCATGGTCTGACTCAGAGGACCAGACTGAACTAGTTTGATAGATACATCAATAAAAGAAGCCCACAAACAGAGTGAGTCATTCTTCCTTGCAGCAAGTGAGACAACTTCATCAACGATATACAGTACAGAGAGTTAAACAGATTTTATTCTGGAGAACATCAAAATCAAGATTTTTCTTTTACTTGCCAACTAAAATACTGCTAACATTATTTGGGGGTCAATTAGAGTAAAAACAACCGTCAGTGCATTTGGTAAAGATGAAAAACTGATTTCAATTAATTTCTAACTTTATATTTTTAAATATTAGAGAGTTGATTCAAAGATTGAGACAGTGCTGATGTTACCATAAAGTCTCAGACTTTTACAACATCTAAATCAATGTGTCAATAATTAACAAAAAAACATGAGGATGGCCTGCAGTGAAAAGGTGAAATCACCAGTTGGAAGAGAACAAATTCTTTTTGGGTGGGTGGGGAGGGGGCACACTGAAAGCCAATTCCCTTCAGCAATAAAGTTAATGGTCCAGAGACCACTCCTTGCATCCATCTCAATGAGTTAACTCTTTGTTGGTGACCTACAGTCACCTTGGGCTTGCAGTCATTATTGAGGACTATAGTAACATAAACAGGCTTAATTTTACCTTGCCTTTATATTGATGAAAAATATTCTTATTTGACTTTTTTTTTTACTATCAGCATATACATTTGTGACAATGCTTTTGGCATGTTCATGCCAGTGAACAAAAAAAGAAATCACATTTTAAGATGTGGTTTACTTGATATTACACAATGCTGCAGAGCCACTGATTCTGTGAGAAGATAAGAGCGGAGGCATCCCTGTTTTGACTAAGCCAGACAAATTGAGTGTTCATTAAATATTCACAGACACAACAAGCAAAACTGAACGGCTCGATAACATCCTGATAGGCCCAGTGCAAAATGGATAAACAGGAGCTTTGAAGCAGACAAGAAAAGATGGTTTTAGGCAGTCCTGTAGAATCAGGTAGCTCAGGAAGATTTGCTGTGCTTGCCTCCTGTCTATTAAGTGTAAAGTGACAGAAACAAGACATTAATTGCACTTCCTTTCTCTCTGAGATAAGCTAAATGAATCACCTAGGGACCCAAACTGGACACACTGCTTCTGGCATTCAATAGTATAGCAAAATATCTCTAATTCTATCAAGTATCAGCAGAATAAAAGCTGTCACTTAGCATTTCGAACTGATGTGACACAATCCATTCATAGAAATGTGCAGCCTTTCCTGTAGCTTTTTACAAACAGGAGCAGATAGATAGTGTAGGGATATATTTCATGGATTAGAATAAACATACATGTCTGCCATCAGAACAGTCTGGTTCAGGACACGAATGTACATAAAGGTCTGTGTGTAATTTTCAGAGATAAAAGCTTTAACATCAAAAGGCACTGACAAAAGACACTTTCATAAGAACACATCTGAGGAGGGAGACTGCAGCTGGAAGTGCTTCACCTGCTCTGATGAAAGGAGCTGAAAGGTTTGTAAGATTGACTGAAAAACAAAAAGAGACACTGTCACAGCTGCTCTGAGTTTCTGCATGGAGATGACCATTATTATCAGTGATTTTATCCAATAAGCTAGATAAGCCTTGACATGCCTGATTTGATTTATTTAAATGTCTTAAATGATTTGTAAACTGACCAAATAATAAATACAAATACAATAAGCCTAAATGCTGATATGGTAGAGTAGTGTGATATTACACACTAAGACTATATCAGCTATAAAGACGATAAAGATACTTAACTCATTAAAACAAGAGCGATAAAGGAAATTGCAAATGTAAACTGTTTTGTTTTAAGCCTTTAGTTGTTTACACAAAGAACTCAGACAATGTAATTATCTGAAGTGTAGCTATAGCTGATCATAGGCCAAAATAAAAATGGAATCTTTGTTTGGTGGACTTTTGGTTGTCCAGACTTCTGTGGAGCAACAGAAATTAAACATAGAAGTGGGCAGGCGAGTGTGTGGAATTGGGTCAAAGTAAAATTAAGTTAGAATGATCCTATAATAAATTACTCCTAAAAGCCCATTAGTACTTTCATCCTGCTTTAGAGATGACCCTTCCTGTGAAAGTCAATTCTGTTGCCATAGTCTCTCAAGATAATTGCCCAGATAAAGCTTGTCACATATTGAATTAAGAAGGAACAAAACTTTCAGCCAGCAGTTTTTCAGAAATGGGTTCATCTTTTTTGCAAACACAAAGTGACTAGCAAACAGAACACCATCCAAAGAGTTGATTCCTTCAACTTAAACCCCCCACGTCAGCATCTGAGATCAATTATCCTGAGTTTGTGTTTCAGCGTGTGTGCAAAATTTGACATTGGCAAAGAACATGACTGAACGTGAATTAGGTAAATTAGTCTTAAATTTGGAAAGCATTATGCAACACCACAAAAAAAATAAGATGACTGGACCAAGCAAGTTGTGATTGTTTCTTCTCCAAAGGCATTCATACTTACATGTAAAAAAAAAAATCACAGCAGTATTTTTTGTTGTATTTAACTACTGCAGTAGATATTTGCTGTTAAAAAACTATATATTATGTCACAAATTCTATCTGGATTAGACCATTCTCCTGAAAAGACTTGGTGAGGGTTAGAATCAGCGTGTGTATCCAGTAGCTATTAGTTTAATAGACTGAGAGGAGAAAGCAGGACTTCCATACCTGAGGATACATCTCACACTCTGTCGATTACAGGTATTACTTTGGTAAGCAAATAATTCATTTGTTAAGGAATTATTCAAGTTTATTTACTGTAAATTTATAAATTACTGCAGCAGTATTTGTGTGTGTGCTCCTTGGTTCTCCCACCACTTGACAGTTCCAGCATAGCAGTCCTTTAAAAAGGTGAAGCAACAGAAAACTCCCTTATGGCTTTCTACTTTATTTCTCTTTGTCTTCTTCCCCCACTCTCTGTTTTACTATACTGCACTAGAGCAAGGGCAAAAAGGTCAGAAGTACAGCAGACTATACAGTGAATCGGATCAGTTATTTGCATCATTCAGCTGTAGTCTTTTGAAATAAAAAAAAAGCTTTTTCAGCACACCAAAGCAATTGTGCCTTTTTAGTCAAGACAATCTGTTCTCACTCTCTGCACTGCAGCACTATCACTTAACCATGCCCAGTTTTGCAATATTCCTCCATCTCCCATCTACACGAGCAGACAGTTTCTATTCTGAGTCAATCTGGAAGATAGTGGAAATGGGAGCTGAAATTAAGCAGCGGTGGATTAATTCCTTTGTGAAGCCCCTCGGCTGCTGAGCAGTTTGTTTTCCTGAGAAATGCAAATGCCACAAAAGTTAAAATGTATAGAAAGTAAAGGACTTATTTGCAATAACAACATTATGTACTGTATGGGAGTTTAAAGTATGACAAATCATCTTTTATCAATGATTATATGAAAAACAAGATAAGCTGAGAGAAAATTGGAAATGCACACCCAAAAGACAATGAATGCTGCATTTGTCTTTAATCTGTGATATGTAAAACAGATATCTGTAAAGTAGAACAATAGCTGACTGAAGAGCTCTCAAAGTCTTTTCCAGTGCATGAACCTTCCCAGGTTGTATAAAACATCCTCCTGGACAGCACTTTCAGTCCTGATGAAGTCCCCAGAGAGGAGCAACACCAGCAGGTACAAGCTGTCAGAGACTATGGAGTATTACATGCAACCCAATAATGAGCCAAACACCTCAGATCCAGAAGAGTCACATAATAAACTTGTGTGATTCATCCACTTTTCAAATTCACCCCAAGTAAGATAAATGGAAACAAAGTATAACCTTTTTGGCACTACAGTAAAAGTTTACTGCTAATATGGTCTCAAAGGCTGAGTCTGCTTCTAAAGAACTGTCTCCATGTATTTTTGACTTGCATAGAGATTTTCACAACAGACCTGATCCATGTTCATTAGAAAGTTGGGATTGCAACAATATTTGAATCATGAGTGGGAATATTTATCAAAAGTCACATACAAAGATCTGTCTATTTGAAGAAACTCTGAATTCAGAGCTAATTTGACATTTTACTAATTTGATTGTTTCAAAAAATTCAGATTCTTCTAGAAACATAAATTAAAAAGTGCAGTTCTGTCACTCAATCTGTCCAGAACCTCCAGAACTTTCATATAAACACTCATAGGGGCCTCAGGGGAATCTTACTTAGATTTTAGTCAGACACCAGAAATAATAACTACATTATGTGAGTATCTATGTAAAAACCACACACAAAGAAAAATGTATTATGGGAAAGAAACAACAAAGCAATAGGACTAATGGGCGCAAAATCTGAAAACCAAACATTTCTCAAAGCGCAGTTTTCTGTTTGTTTAGCCTGAATAGTTTATCACATTTATATTAAGAAAAAATACAACAAGATTGTGCAAGACGATAGAGTTCAAACCTAAACATGACACAAACAAAGCAGGTTTAAGGAACAGTGAAAGGAATTCAGGTGGAAATGAGTTACACAATTCTATGGTTCAATAAAGAGTGACTATTCCTTATCAGGGTGATGCTACAGCAGAGATGCATAAACAGTGTGTTCTCTAGAACACACTGCAACCCCTTCAGTTTATTGTGCTTGGAAAACAGTGGACGACTATTTACCATCCCAGGCAGTAATTATTACACCACATTCTCTCTACCCCTCAAATGCCTGACCTGCACCACTATGGGCTGTTGGGGTGATTTATAAGACAATACCTCACATCAGACACAACTAAAGAGGCCATTTTGTGTTTATCAGGCAAACACCAGAAGCCGTATCTGCTTCCAACACGCCTAAACACAAGCAATGCACATTTATTCTAAGGTGGCAGAATTTAGATTGTCTGAGTGCTTTGCCTTTAATAAATAAGCATTTCCAGCTCAGAATGGGGACAATTTATTTTGGTTCAATAGGAACAAAGCTTACTGATAACAAAAGCAACTCTGACTCATTTCTCACAAGAGTAATTCCCTGATTTGAGAAAAGGGGACATCATCACTAAAAAAGACAACAGACTGTTGCTGGTGGCGCAATAAATTCTAATAAACAAAAAAGAAGGAAAGAAAAAACAGCTAACTAACAAACACTCAACGAAGGACTCATAAAAAACAGTTTTCAAAACAAAATTCAAAATTTAGACCAATTAAATGTCCAAATATTCCAAGCATTGATTTATAACTGAATTTGCATCTTTTTCTTTGTTTTTCAGAATTGTAACGTGAATTTTACTACACACGACATGCAAGTGCAAATTTAAGAATGGCTTGTTTCACAATTCATTCAAATGTTCTTGAATAAGAATTATACCTCACCATGAGAATTTAGGGTGATTTGACATCTTTATCTGAAAGAATACTTTCCAATATAAAGCACATCCAGGCAGACATCACTGTCCTGAATATAAATACCCCCGAAAGGCGTGAGAGATTTGATCTTGGACTGCAGCAAAGGCAATGGACTATTGATGATGATACTGATGACAAGGCAGGAGTCCAGAACTGACTAGCTCGTGCCAGCAAGACTTGGCAGGTGTCTCCAGCCTGACCTGAACGGTTTTCACGCGAAAGGCAACATCTGTACTTCATTTACAAGAAATCGTTTGCGCATGATGTGAAACAAACCCCAAGCAAACAAATTACGTGGCTCACAAGCACCGATCGCCCTCAAAACAAATAAACTTCACAGCAGAAGCTTGCGTTAACATCACGTCACCAGGTAGATCCACTTGCCACGTGAGTTTAAATGTCTAGGTAATCCACAAGCCGAAATAAAAAGAGAGTACTGAATAAAACAATAATACATAGTATGATAATGTCAAAACACATAAAATAAACCTTACCGGCATCATTTTAGAGTCGTACCGCATTTAGGTAACCAACACGGCATGAATTCCCACGGGCAGTTTCGACGAAAGCGGTTGGACTGGTGATGTATTTAATCCCGCAGCAGCCTAAACCGGACGACAGGTTACTTACTTTCTCCAGCTCGGGGCTCCCTTCCTGTGATAAAAAGAAAACACGTCATGTGTTTAATTCGAATAATAGTGTAAAATACAGTGATGATAATCTAATGGAGTTTCGTGGACTTGTTGCTACGGATAACAAGGCCTAAGCAACAAAAGTTTCCGTTTAGTTGCGCGAGCGTCGCAGCAACTTTGAAACGATTGGTTTCGGGCGCGAGGAACAACGGGAAGGAAAAATACAACTTCGAAAATAAAACACACACGTGCGACAATACAGAATGAAAAATATTTTACTTACTAAAAGAAGATAAGGTACTAAGCTTGAAACCCCGTGAACTCACAGCTTTCCTCCACAGTCGAAGCCTATCCCAATGTGACGTAGCGAAAGGAAGTTGATTCCACTTTGGAATGTAGGCTCCGCCTCCCGAAGCGGAGCCCCCCCCTCCCTGTGTACTACTACTTGTAATATTATTATTATATTGTATTATCTTATTCTGCTGTTTTATCAAAGATTGAATGTAAAATAGAGGAGTGGTGGGTGGGAATTTAAAGGTTTCCTCTACAGTCAGTCCAGAAACCGTAAACAAATTATATGATGATATACTTGTAAAAAAAGCAGCAGAAGGCAAGTTACAGTCTCTCAGTACTGAACAAATAGGTTTGATGATAAATTGTAAAACATCTGTTTATAATGTTTACAATGCTCCGATGACCAAAATGAAACAATGATAACTTCTTGTAGTCAAGAAACTTTATCTTTTTTATGTAGTTTTTGCGTTTAACATAATCATAATAACAAATCGGATTAAAAATGTTTAATTTAACCACCGGGTAAATACAATTTGATTTCCGTTTCAGTGATTAGATAAAATTTTTTTTTTTTCTTGTACTACAAGGTCCAGAATTCTGTTTTACGGAAAGCCAGAGGGTTCAATCCGGCTAGCAACCGCACATCTTGTACACGTTCGTTGTCGCTTCCCTGTTTGCACGTTGTTCTCTGGAGTTCAGGTGTTTTGCATAAAGGAGTAGCTTGCTTTCGTCTTATCGGTGTGAGAGACACTGCCTGAAGTCATGGCTGAGCAGGTGGCTGCCATGTGCGACCAACTTATAAAAGCTGTGCTTGTGATGATGGATGCAGAAACAAGCCAAAATTACCGAATGGAGGCCTTAAAGGTAGCACGAACGTTACCAGTTGCTAGTTAGCTTCTAGTTAGCACAGCTTTGCGCAATTTTTATTTATTTTTGGGAAGTATTATTAGTCAGTGTAATGGAATACAATATCGGTATTATTTGGTGATGTCTTCGTAACTGCAGCTTGGAAGTGTATAGTGAACCTAATCTTATTAAAAGCATCAAAACTCCTTGTTGGTGTGTTAGCTCATTCATTTGATTCAATGTTTACAAGTCGCTGTCTGAGTCATTAACACGTGCATTCTACTTTAAACTAATTCAAATGTTTTTTTATGTGTTTGTTCTTAGCGTCTTTACATTGAAATAATAAACCTGCCTCTAAAAACAAAACAACGATTTATCTTCTTCAGTTTTGCGAAGACTTTAAAGAGACGAACACCCTTTGTGTACCATGTGGCCTACGGTTAAGTGATAAAACCCACCCAGCTCTGGTGAGGCACTTTGGTTTGCAAATACTGGAGCATGTCATAAAGTAAGTGACATGAATGTGGCATAAATAAATGAAGAACAAGATAAAAGCTTCATATTTGACAGATTGGGGTTTTTGATATTGCAGGTTTCGATGGAACAACATGCAACAACAAGAGAAAGTCCAGTTGAAGGAGTGTGCAATGCAGCTGTTATCAAATGTAAGGATGATAATAAAACAGTGTAACATCACGTGTTGTTACAGTTTAAATCACACTACAGGACTGTGTTGCTTGTCTTTTAACATCTGTCACATCCACTGGGTCTTATCAGGGTACTCACTCTATCCTGGAGGAAGAGAGCCACGTCAAAGATGCACTATCTCGAATAATAGTGGAAATGATAAAAAGAGAATGGCCTCAACATTGGCCAGATATGCTGAAAGAGATGGAGGCCCTCACCAGCCAAGGGGTGAGTGACATATATGGTGCAGGAAGTGTTGCTTGTTTCCTCAACCAGTTTGAATTGAATTTGAATAGGATTATGTAATAAGTTTTAAGCAAATGAATTCCTTTGGATTATTAGTTATACTCCTTTTCAGGTGACATCACCACATAAGCTTGGCAACTGTTCAGCTGATGATATCATATGGCGTGTACTTGTACTTATATAGTGCTTTACTCAGGTCCTACGACCCCCAAAGCGCTTCACACTACAGTATCATATCTCACCTATGAACCTTAACTGTTTTATTTAACCTGTATCGTCCAAGTATTTGGACTTTTCCAAGTTTAATTGAAAAGAAATGTGACCAGCCTCTTTCTTAAAACTTTCCTTGTCAAGATTTTTTGTGCTAAATATTTTAAAGTAAGATAAAATGTATTTGTGTGTGTTAGGAGGTGCAGACAGAACTGGTCATGCTGATCCTTTTGAGGTTGGCAGAGGATGTGATAACGTTCCAGACGTTGCCCACCCAGAGACGCAGAGACATCCAGCAGACTCTAACCCAAAACATGGACAGCATCTTCAGTTTTATGATCGCTATCCTACATGTGAATCTCGAAGACTATCGTAAAGCGGTCAGTGAAGTCTTAAAATTATTATTTCACTTCTAAAAATAGTAATTGAACTTTATTGTGAGTTTATTTGTGTTTTTTTGTCATGCAGAGAGAGTTAACTGGACATGAACTGCAGGTAAAAGAAAAAGAAAATACATCTCTGCTCTAAATTGAACCCGATTAAAGTGATTGTTCTTATCGTTTTGGACATTTTCGCCCACACACAGGCCAAAGCTCACTGTCGAGTAGCTGTGGCTGCACTTAATACACTCGCAGGTTACATAGATTGGGTGTCTTTGGTGCACATTACCTGTGGAAACTGTCAGCTGCTGGAGATGTTGTGTCTGCTGCTGAGTGAACCGGAGCTGCAGCTCGAGGCTTCAGAGTGTCTGCTCATCGCCTTGAGTCGGAAGGTGAGTTACAGGATGAATTTCTAAAATGTTAGTGAGGTTATTTCATTGTAGGTGACATCAGCTGATTTGTGTTGTGAAGTCTTTTCCTGCTGAATTCACCCCCCCCCCCCAAAAAAAAAAAATCTGCAGGATTTACTGCAGTGATCACCAATTCATTGGCCCCTAAAAAACTGAAATATTAATGTGTAGTTGTGACTTTTTAACACTGTTTGTTTTAGCATACCAAGCGTGAAGTGATTGTATAAAACATTTCTGTTTATTTGATAAGAAGCCGTCTAAAAACTCCGGAGTCATTACAGAATTAAAACTTCTAGCAACATTTGTACAGGCCGTGAAAATCTCAGCTCCGTGATTGTCTCAAACAAAACAGCAGCTGGTGAGAGAAGTTTAAGAAATTATTCAGAAAGAATCTCTTCATCTGCTAAATAAACATTTTGGCTGCAATTTACTTTCTTTTATTTGGCTCGAGGTGTTGGGAATAACTGGCTGTAACTTTTTGCTGTTAATAAAACTACAAAGTAGGAACGATTGGAGAGTGTTGTGATGTTGTTAATAACACAATCTGTCATATTTCTCAGCTGATCAGAAGCCAAATTAACCCACTGTTTGTTGACAATGTTTATTTATTTATTTATTTATTTATTTATTTATTTCACAGGGTAAACTGGAGGAGAGGAAACCGTTCATGCTGCTGTTTGATGATGTGGCTATCTGCTACATCCTGTCTGCAGCCCAGTGAGTCCAGATGCTGTTCAGCTCTTATTCTCTGTTAGCTTTAGACAACACAACATTTTAATGCTAATAACAAACTGTTTGTGTGTCTGTACAGGTCAGCAGACGGGCTGGCATTATGTATAAATCCCTCAGACCCACAGTGAGTTATGTTGATCAGCTTCTGTTGTATAAAACTGTGAAAAAAGTGGATTTATTCACCATCTGGCTGTTTCTCAAAGTTGTTTGTTTTTATTTCCTGTTCACCTTTAGAGCAGTGGAGGTGGTGGAGCGGCGGTACACGTTCCTGAAGAGACTCTGTCAGGTTTTATGCGCTCTGGGATTCCAGCTCTGCTCGTTAGTGGTCAGTCACAGTCCTGTAAAATGTTGACGATTTTTGTAGCTCTTCTGGTTTTTGTTTTCTTATTAAAAAGCTGGAAATCTCTCTGCAGGGCTCAATTGTACAAGTTGAAGTACCTGCAAATCTGAGCAAATACACAGAGGCCTTATTTGCCTTCACTACACATTCCAGTTTGGTGAGATTCTTACTGATTCTTTGCAGACTAGAGGTTGTTTTTGTGGATTTCAGTAAATCTATAATCATTTTTTATGTTTTACAGTTTTTAAAATCCTGCACTGTGTCAACATGGGCAGCTTTATTCAGACACGAGACTCTGTCAAAAGTCGCTGTCGTTCAGGAAATGGCCATCAAATACCTCAAAGCAGCTATGACCAACCTTGTTAAGGTCAGATACTGGTTGTCAGTAGTATCTTTAGCAGGATAAATGGAAAAATAAACTCCCATCTAATATTACGCTTCATATTCCTACAGACCGGCTTCCCATCCAGACACGACAGTCCAAGTTGTGAGTACTCCCGTATGGACTTTGACAGCGATGAAGATTTCATCACTTTCTTTAACCGTAGGTGTTTATGATTCGGTTTAATGTCTACCAGGTGAAGTTCCTTAATTTTGATGTTTAAATCTTAAACGAAAAACTTTTTTTGTTTTCTGTTCTTTAAAGCTTATCGATCACAGCAGGGGGACATTTTGAGGATTACAAGTCGTATTGCTCCACTTGAAGCTTTCCAGACAGCAGCAGAGTGGCTAAAGTATCAGGTTTCTTCTCCGGTTGATCCTGGAGACACAGTGTGTACGTGTTCTTAATTCAACATTGTTGATTTTGTTTTTTTTTTATCCTGTAAGACGTGGTTTATTACAGTACCATCAGAAATATACTTGTTACACGATTAAGACTATAAATAAACTTTGTATCTTATTTTGTCTCCGTCCAGCGAAGACCGGGGAGGGCATGTGTTCTCTGATGTCCCCATCAGTCATCCAGTGGGATGCAGAGACAGTTTTCATGGAGTGTGTGATGTCTCAGATCCTCAAAAGTTTGGACGAGGAGGTGATGATAAATAACAAACAATACAAAATGTGTTTTTAAACTACTAAATGAATAACGTAAGTTATTCTGATACTTTTGTCTCAAACTGTGTAGAAGTTGCCGATCGATCAGAGCATGGAGCTGCTGCAGGCTCTGCTGGACTATGAGACCAGAGATCCTCTCATCCTGTCCTGTGTGCTCAGCAACATCTCAGCGCTGTTTCCATTCATCATCCACAGACCACAGTTTCTACCACAAGTCCTCTCCAAGGTCAGAAAATATTTAATCTAAGACGGTGTTTGTTCATAGATTTTGTAATTTTGTAATTCATATTTGCTTGGCAATTATTAAATTCTTATCTGGTTCTTTTAGTAACATTTGATTTGTTGTTTTGGCTCCGCAGCTGTTTAAATCAATCACATTTGAAATTGATCCAGAAAACAAGGTGAGTTCTTTCACGGTCGGGATTGTAAACGTTTTCCTTCTCATTTAAAATTACAAACTAAAATGTCTGTTTTTAGTCACCTTGGACTCGGGCTGTGAAGAGTGTGAGGAGACACGCCTGCTCTTCTGTCATTAAAATTTGTCGGGACTACCCACAATTCATCTTGGTAAAAACCAGTTTCATTAAATATTAAGTGGATTCTAGGCAGGCGATGCTGATTGATGGTTGCAGGGACCTTCTTCTTTGGTTGATTTTTTTTTCTTTTCCACAGCCTTCCTTTGACATGTTCTACAGTCATGTAAAGAAACTGTTTTCAGGCGATGTAATGCTGACGTACATGGAGAAATGTTCACTGATAGAAGCGTTGGTGCTCATCACTAACCAGTTCAAAGACTTTGAAAAGCAAAAGGCTTTTCTAGATGAACTAATGGCCTCGGTGGTTGCAGAGTGGACCTCAGAAGAGATTAGAAGGTGTGTGAATATTTTTTCTTTAAATTTCTGTGATGTTTTGCTTCTTATGTGATGAAGTAATGTTGCATCTCATTGTTTTTCAGTGCGTTTTGGGACCCTGTGAAGTTCTTATCCTTTGTTGGAGCTGACCAGGTGGTTACAGAGAGCGGTGAAGATACAGCGGGGCTTAACAGAGGGCGGGTAAGTACCGTATATACTCGTGTATAAGTCGGACCTCTTTCTCAGCAGAAAAATTGAGGAATTTAGCATTGACCCGCGTATAAGTCGGTGTCAGAATCAGTTTGTCAGGAAGTCCCAGTGATGAAGGGTGTTTGTGAAAATGAGCGCAGAAAATAATGAAAATCGGTACTTTCGGCAATCGTTTGTCATGTTTGTTGTTGTTTTTATTCTTTTATGTATGAATTGTTTGTAATACATGACATATAAGATTCAAATATGTGTATTTTATTTCAGAAACTGATATATTTATTAAAAAGATATAACATGTCTTTGATAATCCATGCTGATAAGGAACATCGTTCGCTCGTCCGAGTACTTGCTCCAGTCCCCAAGCTGTCGACATTTTCCTCTGGAAAAAAACTACTTCTTCCCGATATCTCGCGTATAAGTCGGAACCCCTCTTCAGACCTGAAATTTACTCCTCAAAAAATCGACTTATACGCGAGTATATGCGGTATGAAGATGGCTCGGCATGCAAGCAGCTGCAGGAGGAGAGAAAGAGAGACTTTACTAACTCCAACATACATGTTGAAATGAACACGAGTGTCAGATTCTTTAATAATACAGACTATTTTTGCTAGCTCTCTGTCTCTCATAGATGAAAAACTGCACTTTTTTAAGTTTGAATTCTGAGTCCGACTTCACATCCAGGTTGGAAACAAAAAGTGACAACGGCAGTTTGATGATGACAAAAAGTCTCTTAGACTGTCAGAAAAACTTCCCTCAGCAACTAATGACTTAAACCAGCTGAGAAACTTTGTATTCCTCCTGTATAACATTGTGCTCCAGGCAAGATAACAGAATTTTCTGCTCAGCTTTGTCCACAGCTGCAGTCCAGCATCAGAAAAACCGCATCCCCAGTCTGTGGCGAGTAAAACATCATTCAGACATTTAAAAGTGCAGGACAGGGTTTACATTCCACACTGGGAAACCTCAGTTATATTATCTTTATGTGGAAAGACCGTCAGTTGGGTAAAAAACAATTTTTTCTAAGGTTTTGGAAAATAATGTCTAGATAATGGTCTAAAATTAAACATATCTGAAGGAACAATATCAGGATTTTTGAGAAGTGGTTTTATAAGTGCATTTTTAGCTGCATCAAAAACACAGTTTCCTTTGTATAAACAACTAAATAATGTAATTATAGCATCAGTTCATAGCTATAATGTGTAAATATTAAAAGCATTTTGTTGCAAATTGTCTTCGTGCAGCAAATAGTTATTAGTTTGATTGTTTCTTGTGGTCAGCAGCGTCTCATCTTTATTATTTCAGGTGAGCTTCTGTTTGTTTGCTATGCTAGCGGTGGTGAAACGATCACGCTGGCCTGCAGATCTAGAAGAAGCCAAAGCTGGGGGTTTTGTGGTGGGTTACACACCTGCTGGAGCCCCAATCTACAGAAACCCCTTCGCTACACAGTTCCTGGCCCTCCTGCCCAACCTGCTGGCTCTCATAAGGTACATCTACCTGTTTTTACTGCTTTTAAAGCAGTTCTCCAATTATTTGGTTAGTTTTACCCTTTTGACTCTTCTACTGTTGTTTTAGAGGTTAAAGCAATCTGAGCTGTCTAAACTAATGGATTTATTTTTTAAAGATTAGTGCCTTGTTTTTGTTGTTGTTTTTAACCTAAACCTTGTTTGTGTCGCACTGCAGGACTCAAAATGTTTTGTTTGCTCCAGAGAACGTGTCTCGTCTTAGTGAAACCTTCACCGGAGTCTACGACGTGATGGAAGCAGAAAAGAACATCATTCTCAGTAAGGAGCTATGTTCATGTTCTTTTGCTCCAGATGAGCAGAAACATAAAAACTAGATATTTAAACCATCTGATCTGAACATCTTTGTGTTCCGTTTCCAGGTCTTCCTCATCATCCGCTGGATGTTTACGACTCTCCTGTGTACAGAAACAGTCCAGAGTGCATGCAGAGGTTTTTCTGCACAATATATGACAACTGGTTTGTTTTAATGCCTCGTTATTATTATTTTCATCACATTATTTAGGATTCACTGCTGTATTTCTCTAATTTATGGGTGCCTCCTCTTCCTCTTTCTTCTTCACCTCTGCAGCTTCCATGTCCTGGGTGGTGCCGGTCCAGCTCTGCAGCAGGAGTTCTACACTGTGGAGAAGTTGGCTGAAGGATTAACCAGCTCTGCTTTTGCCTCCATCGACCACGTGCCCGACCACAGACTTCGCCCAATGCTTCATATCCTTTTTTATTCATTTATTTTTTAAATTGCGTTTTTACCATGTCTATCATAAAAACAAGATACCATTAAAGGTTTAAAGTGATATTTTAAAAGATGAACTTTTATTTTGTAGTAACCCTGATTTGCCTTAACCAGTGTGCACGGCTGTTTGTGAAGCAGCTCGTACTTGCGTGTCCTCCTGAGTACTACAGCAGTCTACTACACCCTCTGCTGGTCCCTCTGTTCACCTACATGCTGGAGGTCAGAGTCTAGTTCTGTATGTTGTAGAACCCTATAAAATCCATAAAAGAATTTTTTATTTTTTTAGAATTCGATCTTTTACGTTCTAATCATATTTATTCACCTAAATTATGGGCTGGATGAAAAAAAAAAAAATGTCAGTACAATAGGGGGAAAAATCCCAAATTTAATGACAATATAACAAACTTAAACAGAACATTTATTTTAGTAGAATCTGATTCGACAGACAGATCTACAAAATGTTCACCGATATCAGCAAAGATTCCAAGTTTTAGAACAGATTACATTTTATTTATTGATCAGATCATAACTCCTCATGTTTGTATATTCTTGTAGAATTTGTGTTTGTTAAATGTTTCTGCTTGATATTACAGAGACTTAAAGTCAAATGGCAGGTGATCAGTGAGAGGACGCCTGTAGAGTAAGTTGTATTCAAATGTTTTGATGTAAATGTTTAACTGAAGCTTGTGTTGCTGCAGTGTTTTGTTTGTATGAACAGAAAGAAATTCATTCTATTAATCGCTGTTGCTTTTAATATCCTCGAGTCTTTAACATTCCTTGTTGGTGCAGCCATGTTTGTGACCTTGCTGTGTTTTTAGTGGCGAGGATGAAGAAGAGCAGGAGCCCTGTCAGGACAGCCAGGTGACGCAGGAGATGTTGGAGGAGGAGCTTGTACGCCTGCTCACCAGAGATGTTCTGGATCTTCTCAGTAAGTTTCTGTTTTCATGTACAGCATGTGATCAGCTCTTGTTGTAAGACAGTGAATAAAGTGCAAACTGGATTTGTGGCGGTCAAATCATTCAGATGTTCTTTTCTTTTAGCCGTCAGCTGCATTGCCAAAAAGATTCCTGAACCTGCAGAACATAAAGAAGAAGTTGATGGTAAGAGTGGGAAAAAAAAAGTTCTTTTCTCAAGTCTGAGCAAATTTTCACTTGAAATGTGTTTTATTAGACGAAGACATGATGATGGATTCAGCGCAGGTGACGTCTTCTCCTCATCCCATTGATGAGCTGACTGAGCTCGGGAAAAGTCTGATGAAAGAGGAGGTCAGTTTAAAAAGATTTAATAATATTCCAGTGGAAACGCTCAGGTTTAATGTAGTTCCTGTTTCAGAGCATCTGCATGTTGCTGTTGAAGCTGGCCTTCACCTCGTTGTCCTGGAGGGACGCCACGAACTGCCATCGCACTGCTTCCATGGTCTGCTGGACGCTCATGCGCCAGGTACCAATAATACAACTTATTTATACTTTTATGCCACTTTTTAAATTTATTTACTGATTTATTTTAAAATTTTTGAGACTCAGATCTTGTAAATCTCTTGTAAGTTCTCACAAGCCTTTTTCTGGCTCCCTGACCTGAAACAAAAACTATGATGGAATGTTGTTACTGGTTTTTCTGTCTCTCTCACTTGATCTTGATGCATCACCTTTAAACTAATTATTTAAATATTACATTTAAATCATTAAATTTGTTTAAATGGCATCTTAGAATAAACTGCAGGGTCTTTTTTTTAAAGCCCTGGTCACAGTGACATGTATGAACAGTGGGTTTGTATGAATCTCCCATTTCCTACGATATCTGGAGTTTGTGAACTGTTTCCTACAGGAAGTTGTTACGGCTGCCGCTTGAGTAACTTGATGAGTTCTTGAAAATATGAGGTGATTTTCAGCTGTACACTGATTGGTGTTCTTGATCTGTTCATATGGGTGTGTTGGAACCTTCCTTCAGTCTACTAATGACCGGTATCTCCAAAGTTCTGTGTGTTGATCATCACATCTGCTCAGAAATTTGTGGAAAAGCTTCTAATTTTCAAGATGACAATGCAGAGAAGTTGCAGCTGCAGCTGCAGGACGGAGAAGATCTACCAGCTGTAGCTCCTGCTTATGAGGACCTTGAGAGAAGACATGCTGGTGGGTGCAGGACTGGATCCAGAACCAGCACCTGTTAGATTGTTAGAAACTCCGCCCCCTCCACGAATGTCTTTCATAGGAGGCTGAAGATTCATACAAACCTGTCGTTGTGACCATGGCGGCCCAGTTGGTGTTTTTGTGCAGCAATAGAAATCTTTTCGATAATATTTTTGTTGATTTTATTGATACTTTTTCTACTCTAAAAGTTTTGAAAACATAACAAATGTAAAAGAAACCCAACATAATAACAAATTACATGAATATAATCTGAGAATGTTTACAGAAAATCATCAGGGGAAATGGAAGCTAGGTAGATATTTATTAAACATGATATTTTGTTATGTGAGATCATTGTCAAATCTGTCCATGTGTATTTATACATGAACCTTTACGATGGTAATCTTTTTATGTAATAATTTGAATTTAAAGACTCAGACTTAAAAGGTGACAGTTGTTCTGTCTCTCTTCAGGTTGTCGGTGGGAACCTTCTGCCTGAAGCGGTCACATGGTTTTTTATCAGTGTTCTTAAAGGCCTTCATGTTCACGGGCAGCATGACGTCTGCAACGCTACGCTCTCTAATCTGGCCTTCATCATCTATGAAAACCTGGTGAGGCTGCTGTAACATTTCAGTTTGGAATTACTGTTAGAAAAAAATTAGAATTACTTCTTAGATGTCAACAAACTACAGATGCAAACAGAATTGTTGGTAACTTTTCATTGAGGAAAGAAAACCCCCACAGTGCTTCCTGAAATACTGACCTAAGTCATTTAAAAAGTACTAAAAATCAAACATTTTTTTGAAATGTGATTCAACAGAAAAATGAACGAAACTGTTGTTGTTGCACAACCTTTTGAGGAATTTGCTTTCCGATTACTGATGACTTCTGCACCTGTCCAAAGGTTTTCTGCCCCAGTTCTCGTGAGCAAACTGCTCCAGTTGTCTTAGGTTTGAAGGGTTCTGCATGTTTCTGCTCCTTCCACAGATGTTGAACAGAATTTAGATCCAAGCTCATGGAAGACTTAGAATAGCTCAGTGTTGGAAGTTGTTCTGGGGTCTTTGGTCACATTCTTGTGATCTTTCTCTTCAATTTATCATCAATTTTCCTCCAGCAGCCACAAACACACACAAACATCCAGCTGCTTGGAGATGTAGCCATTAGCTTTAAAGCTGCTATCCTTAATTTGCATAACAAATTAGCTTAACATATTTCTTTTCATGCCCATTAAAAACATTTTAACACAGCATGGAGAAAAATATGTTGTGAAGATTAAAAAAAAGACGAAAAAAAATAATTAAGTGGTTCTCCTATATTTGTTTAAAAACATCAACCAATCAAATGGTTCGGTCCGGAAGGAATGATTGGACAGTCTCTCCAGCCGTACGGACTTCCACATTTATTTGGCTTCTGTGCTCCTAAAAAACTGAGACATATTAGCGCAGCACACCACTGCTGGGAGTGTTCGCCGCTCTACCATGTCACAGCAGGAGAAACAGCCGCCGGCTGGTTCCACGTCAGGTTCAGGACAAAGTAACAATTAATGTCAGTTGTTTGTAGTTATATTGTTTTTACTTACCGACGATTCCGCCATGTTACGGTACTTGAATGAACTGCAGACCAGTGTCTTGCACTCGGTCGTCTTCTGGGGCTACGTGTGTTTCCAAACCTGGGGGGGCGTGGCTTAGGAATTCTACCCGACGGGAGGCGCTGAGAGTTCTGTGACTTTGTTTACATTTGTTGACATTCTAAGCTAGACAATTTGAATTGGTTACATCACCTTTAACTCATCTTTGTGTGGTGCACATGATCCCAAACAGCGCAGTGTGTTTTCTCCTGTTTATCAGGCTGACTGGATCATAACTTTATGTCTCCATGGTTAGAATATTCTCAGTCTTTACCAGACGTATCATTTTTTTTTTGTCCAGGCCAGTTTTATTTGTTTATTTCTTTTTCTGTTGAAGTTCATTTCAAAAGCAGTGTCTGATTTTTATTAGCTCCTTTTAAGTATTTTTATTCTCATTACTTTTGTCAATTTCAAGTTATCGCAGTGATCTTTTTATTTCTTTCAAGTAAGCTACTAACGATCTTGTTCATTAAGCTATTTTAACTTGTCTTTACTGTTTTATCACTAATATCTTAAATATTTAAAAAATACAGATTCAATTACAGTAACAACATTTTTAATGATTAATTATTATTCACTTACCCCAGAGTTGGATAATGAATAAAGTCTAAATTTTAGATCATCCCAAATCAAAAGCTGTTTTTCCTGTGAGTGTCTGTGCTAAATCTTGTATTTCTATGTGTTTTAGCGGCCTCGCTACGTGGACCTGAGAGCAGTGATGATTCAAATCCCAAATATCAGTGTTGAAGCTCTGGACCAGTATGATCAAAGGCTCATAGATCCCAACGCACAGAGAGTTGGAGAGAAGAAAAAGAAAGACCAGTTCAAGAAGCTCATAGCAGGAATCGTGGGGGTAATTCCACATTTAACCACTAGAGAGCAGCGCTGCGCTGGTTCTCAGTGTAAGAGCTCTTTAGAAACGATCCCAACCGCTAGAGTCAGCAGTGGGATTCTGGCTGTGCTGTAAATCTTCTGTGCTCAGCTGCAGAAAATGTACCTCAGCTCAACAGTACTGAACGATCTATGGAAATACTTAGCTGTAAGTCTGTGATATCTCTGTTTAACCTCTTTTCTCCCTGTTAACAGAAAGCTCTGTGCCAGCAGTTCAAGAAGGAGGTTCACATCCGCAATCTTCCCCTGCTTTTCAAAAAGCCGAAGCCAGAAAAGGATGCAGTGGAGAGTGAATCGATGGGCCTCGCTGCTCTCTTTGCCCCTGAGAATAACACCCTGTAAGAACCAGCGCCGGTTCAAACGGATCCGTGAACAAACTTTCCCTCGTCACCTTTTACTATGGCATTGTTTCTCAGTAGGTCGTCTCTTCAAACTACTGGATGCCCACTGTTATCCCACACTTGTATCCCTTCTACATACTAATTAAAAATCCAATTTATTATTATCTTTTTTTTGTCAGGGTCAGCAGGAAGAGAGTCTTCAGAACAGAGTCACTGTTTCTCGAAGCTCTGCTGAAACTTGATCCTTTCTCTGTACTTAGACTTTGTTATTTAAACAGAGCAGAACTCACACTAACCCTAACAGAGTTCAGGACTGCAACAACCAGTAAAGCAACAATTTTTATTTTCAGAAAAATAATTGGCATCTAATGATACTCAAATAAACAAAGTGTGTGTAGGAGTAAGCTGCAGAGAGGCTGCTACCGTACGAAGGGAGCAGGAGCACTGATCTGTATTATGTGGCTTGTCTTTTGTGCTTAACAGTATAAACAGGTAAAATCTTTTAAATGTTTCATGCCAGCTGAAACGTCGTGTGTCCGTGCTGCTTCTGGGTTCTGGGATGAAACTAAGGGAACAAAATGTGGGACAAATCACGATCCACACTTCTGTCAACGGTTGTTCTTCAGCTGATCGAGTTTTAATTCTGAAGGATTTCTTTATTCATAGGACTTTTTTTTTTTATTATTAAAACTGCAGGATTGTGTTTTTTTTAACTGGTTAATTTAGAGTTTCATATAAAGAGTCGCTGATCATTTTTTGGATATTACCAGAAGGTTAAGCTATTAATGGTCTGTTTGTCAGCTTGTTGTTTCAGAACAACTTCGACGACCCGAGATGTTTAAATAAACATACAAGAAGCAGGGCACATTGATCTGTAAATATAAAAGCCACATTTGTGCCAAAACTCTGGTGATTTATGAACAGGCAATTTTTCAGACGTCTACTTAAAATTTAAACTATTTAAGGATTGTTTCAACAACTGATGTGTAGCTTAATCCAAGTATCTGTTCTTCTCGAAATGTGGAGTCGATGATACTCTTGATGTTATTTGTTTTGTTTGTTTTTTCCTTTTATGTTGCAGCGAATGAAAAAATGAACCAGTTCTACATTCCTTCATTGTTTAAAGGATGATTTATTGGATGTTTGTTGTTATGAAGTTATCATAGCTAATTTTTTCCCCTTTTTTTAAACAACTTTTAATAGATTCAGACTAACATAGAAGCTGTTTGGGTTGTTTGAAGCCCTTTTTTAATTCATTTTGACAAGTTTTATGTATCAGATGCTGTTTTATTGAAAACAAGTTAACGCCACACTATCCCACAAAAAGAAACATTTAAGCTTTTTTTTACATTTTTTGTTATAAATCATCTTTATTGTAAAATGTTTCCGTGTGGTCGTTTATCAAAGAGAGCTTGTTTCAACACTAAAATTTTCTGTAAAATAATCAAACGTATTTGTAGTTTGGTTTCTATTTTTGTCACGTGTTTGTTTGCAAAAAAACAATAAATTTGCCTTTTAAAAAAAAAAAAAAAAATTATGTACAGTGAAAATTAATTCTACAAGTATAAATGGAAAACCTGTATTGGTTTGGTTTAGGTTTTTTTGTACAGACTTTATTTAAAAAATGTAGGTGAAGTTTTGCAATTTAAAGATTTGAGTATTGAAACAAAACAAAAAATAGTCTTATTAGATTTTTTGTTTAATATTGAACTCATTCAGTGCCATTGACGTCCCTTGAGCTTTTATTGGCTCAAATCCTGCAAAGCATTAAAAAACCAAGTATTGCACTGTATTGGAGTATTGATGAAATTGAATCAACGCCATATTTCAGGAACAGATTCCAACTTATTTGGAAGTTCTTCCATTATGATGACAATGCATCACAAGATACCCAAGACAAACTGTACAAAGTCCGTCCAGTCCTGGATTACATGGTTGAAATATTCAAAGAACTCCACCAACCAGGACCAAACATCTGCATCGATGAAGGTGTGATGCAGTGGTGGGAACGTCTGTATCTATAACCCACAGAAACCTGTAAAATATGGGATCAAATCTTATATTCTGTGTGACTCTGCAGCAGCTTACTGTTTCAACATGCGGCATGTACAGTGGGGCAAAAAAGTATTTAGTCAGCCACCAATTGTGTAAGTTCTCCCACTTAAAAAGATCAGAGAGGCCTGTAATTTTCATCATAGGTATACCTCAACTATGAGAGACAAAATGAGGAAAAAAAATCCAGAAAATCCCATTGTCTGATTTTTAAAGAATTTATTTGCAAATTATGGTGGAAAATAAGTATTTGGTCACCTACAAACAAGTAAGATTTCTGGCTTTCACAGACCTGTAACTTCTTTAAGAGGCTCCTCGGTCCTCCACTCGTTACCTGTATTAATGGCACCTGTGTGAACTCGTTATCAGTATAAAAGACACCTGTCCACAACCTCAAACAGTCACGCTCCAAACTCCACTATGGCCAAGACCAAAGAGCTGTCAAAGGACACCAGAAACAAAATTGTAGACCTTCACCAGGCTGGGAAGACTGAATCTGCAATAGGTAAGCAGCTTGGTGTGAAGAAATCAACTGTGGGAGCAATTATTAGAAAATGGAAGACATACAAGACCACTGATAATCTCCCTCGATCTGGGGCTCCACGCAAGATCTCACCCCGTGGGGTCAAAATGATCACAAGAACGGTGAGCAAAAATCCCAGAACCACACGGAGGGACCTAGTGAATGACCTGCAGAGAGCTGGGACCAAAGTAACAAAGGCTACCATCAGTAACACACTACGCCGCCAGGGACTCAAATCCTGCAGTGCCAGACGTGTCCCCCTGCTGAAGCCAGGACACGTCCAGGCCCATCTGCGGTTTGCTAGAGAGCATTTGGATGATCCAGAAGAGGATTGGAAGAACATCATATGGTCAGATGAAACCAAAATAGAACTTTTTGGTAGAAACTCAACTTGTCGTGTTTGGAGGGGAAAGAATGCTGAGTTGGATCCAAAGAACACCATACCTACTGTAAAGCATGGGGGTGGAAACATCATGCTTTGGGGCTGTTTTTCTGCAAGGGGACCAGGACGACTGATCTGTGTAAAGGAAAGAATGAATGGGGCCATGTATCGTAAGATTTTGAGTGAAAACCTCCTTCCATCAGCAAGGGCATTGAAAATGAGACGTGGCTGGGTCTTTCAGCATGACAATGATCCCAAACACACCGCCCAGGCAACGAAGGAGTGGCTTCGTAAGAAGCATTTCAAGGTCCTGGAGTGGCCTAGCCAGTCTCCAGATCTCAACCCCATAGAGAATCTCTGGAGGGAGTTGAAAGTCCGCGTTGCCCAGCGTCAGCCCCAAAACATCACTGCTCTAGAGGAGATCTGCATGGAGGAATGGGCCAAAATACCAGCAACAGTGTGTGAAAACCTTGTGAAGACTTACAGAAAACGTTTGACCTCTGTCATTGCCAACAAAGGCTATATAACAAAGTATTGAGATTAACTTTTGTTATTGACCAAATACTTATTTTCCACCATAATTTGCAAATAAATTCTTTAAAAATCAGACAATGTGATTTTCTGGATTTTTTTTCCTCATTTTGTCTCTCATAGTTGAGGTATACCTATGATGAAAATTACAGGCCTCTCTGATCTTTTTAAGTGGGAGAACTTACACAATTGGTGGCTGACTAAATACTTTTTTGCCCCACTGTATGTGGGTGAAAGCGGTGCTCTGCCTGACACTTGTGTTCTCCTTGCTGGACCGTCTTCCAGGGCGTGGACACACTTTGTATATGGACAACTTTTATAATTCTGTGTCTCTGTGTGAGCTTCTTTTGGGAGCAGGCAAAAATGTATGTGGGACACTGTGGGGGAACAGGGGGAAACCAAAGATCATCCGAGAGGTGACCAAAACAAACCTGGGAGCAGGTGGGAAGTTTGTGCGGCACAACAGCAAGGTGATGGTGGTTGCATGGCAGGACAAACCGGTGGTGAAAATAGTGACAACCTGCCACCAAGATGTTCTGAAGGAGGTTGAAGTGTGGCAGAAGGGGCAGAGAGAAAAGGTGAGGCAGATGAAGCCAGAGTGGGTTGTTGCTTACAACTCCTTCATGAATGGTGTGGACAAACTAGACCAGAATATAACGTACTACCCATTTATCTAAAGGTCGTTGAACTGGTCCAAAAAGTTTGTGGCGTTCCAGATTTGCATGTTCAACGTGTACATCCTGTACAAAAAGAGAGAGGGGAGTGTAAAACTCTTGGACTTTGTCCGGAGAGTTGTGAAAACCTGGACTGGAAAGAACATTGTGGCTGAGGTGGAGGGGGATGTAGAGCAGGAAGATGTGGGGGTTGTGGGGGGCAGACAAGGATAAAAAAAACTCTGTTACATTTAGATGGAATTACAGCAAACGTGCTCTCCTCCAAGAACAGGTTCCAATCTCAGAAAACTCAGGTCTTCCATTTATTAAACCTCCACAGCTGACCTCTGACCTCTCAGATCAGGTTAATTTAGTTTCCATCACAAACAGTATCTTAAAATAAGATTACATGTTTAACAGTTCTGAACCCAGTTCTGGTTGTTTGCTGATTCTCCTTGTTTTGTTTGATCGGTGTGGATCCGTTACTTCACCTTCCTTTAGACAACAGCAGGATTTCTCTTCCAATGTGGTTTTTAAGGTATAAAGAGGCTCCTTTTATCAGTTAGTTAAATATAGGTCTTGTACTACTTGTTAATTTCCTGCTTGTTGAAAAAAAAATTACTGATTGTGATACTTTTTCACTATGTAGTGACTTTTTATTATAATTATTTGACCTGTATGTGTAATCTGGTGCAGGTCTTGTCATAAAACTGCAAAAACATGCTGCAAAAAAAAAAAAAAACAACAATTCTGTTTCTTTTATTTTCAATATTTATTCATTTGGAACATTTTCAGAATACCAGGGATAATGTAACAAAACTCTAATTGTTATTTTATTTATTTTCTTTATGGTTGTGGTATAATAGTTGGCTAGTTAGTAATCCAATAACACTCAACCCTGTTCTGTACAGTGTTGTCAAGGAGTCAGTATTTGGTGATTTTTCTTAAGTGTTTATTATAAATTTAATGTTGGGATGTTTACATTTTTAATCTTGTTGAAAGTTTAAAAAATATTTAACCAAAAAACACTGACCGGCCTTCTGAAATCAGCATTCGACTTTATTCTGTTGTGTTAATAAAAAGGTTAAACGTTGTTGTACATCCGTTTATTTCTGACTATATGTTTTAGAATGTTATGGCGATAAATTTCTACAGTTATTTTAAGTTCTAAAAGTTCAGCTGCCGACTATTAAAAATAATTATCACTCGCTTAAACCAGAATGAAATAATTAATCAGATGTTTGAACTATTTTTTGAAGCTGAAGATGAAGCACTTTCAGTATCGCTCATTTTAGTTTTTATTATTTTACTATGGGTAGAAAAAAACTCCACATGGAAATAGATTTTTATTTTATTTTTAAAGCTTTACAACTTCTAGGGAAAATGTTTGTTACTAGATAACATAAGGGGTTAGTTGGATCAGTTCTTCAGTCGCTCCTCCTGTCAGTCCTGAATTTGAAGAAATATTTTCCTCCCCTTCAGATTTGCTGCCTCCTGCCCACACACCCGGGCCTCGTTGGCAGTTACCCAAAACAGTATAACAAAGAATTACATTTGACTGGATGTTAATAAGGATTATTTCTATCTTGATTTTCTTTTGTGTTTTATTGCCTTTTTTTTTTTTCAACAATGCTCCTCGACGTTTGGAACAAATGTTCTGCCCACGGTGTAATGTTCACTGGCACAATGTTTTCAGTGGGAAATCTGGACGATTTGTTCTCACAAACTGTGTTTCTAAAGTTACATCCTGTCGTCAGTCCCAAACTTTGTTTTCTTCCAGTGACTAAGCAAAGAAAACCTGCTTGTTATTACCCAAAAAGTCTGAATAATTTTTGTTTCAGAAAAATTCTTCTTTTTGCTCTTGTTTATAGACCGAAATGACCTTCGATCAGGTGCAGTGATTATATACAGAGTACCAATATCCCACTCAAATCATTAAATAAAGTAAAAAAATATTTTATTTCAGCTTTATGAGCAACAATGTTAACAGCTTTTTTCAAAGTGATGAAGTTGACCTGTGTGACAAGCATGTACAGTATAGCGTCTGTGGAAAACCATCACACAACAATCAAAAAGAGCATGATGCTGTTTCCTGCTGCAAGTTGGGGTATGTACATAGTATATACAATTTAATTTATAGAACCCAATTCTAAAAACTTTGGGATGCTATGAAAAATGTCAATAAAAACAGAATGCAGTACATGGCAGCAGAATACAAACAACATATCAGATGTTGAAACTGAGATGTATTTCTATTTCATGGAAGAAATTAGGTCATTTTGAATCTGATGGTAGCAACACATTTCAAAAAGTTGGAACAGGGCCAACAAGAGGCTCAAAAATTAATTGACACAATTTAAAAAACAACCGGAGGAGCATTTGACAACTAATCAGATGAATTGCCAACATCTCAGTTACATGAGTGAGAATCAAAATCTGCATTTCAGAGAGGTAGAGTCTCTCTGATGTAAAGATGGGTAGAGGTTGAACAGCCTGAATCAAAATACACACCACAAAGGCTCAGGATTGTTGAGCAGCTAGAATCCTTCATCAAACAAGAATGGAACAGTTTTCTGCTATAACTCCAGCAGCTGGTCGCCTCACTTCCCAGATGTTTACAGACAGATGGGAGGAGGAGATTCTACACAATGGTAAACATCATCCTGTTCCTAGTCTTTTGAGGCGTGTTGCTGCCATCAAATTCAAAATGATCGCTTTTGGATTTATGGTTTTCTCACACGCTGCACTTTTAAAATTTAATGTTTTGAATGTATTCAAATCCAATATTTGGCAGTAGGACAATGAAATCTTTAATCACAGGTCAAATTTATAGTAAAATTCCACATGCACTTCTTAAGGTTTATTATTGATTACTTTGATTAAAGTCTTGTTCATTATAAGTGTATCAAAAGTGAAATGCTCATATCTTTTATGGCTTTATATTCTATTTGAGGAAGCTCCTCAAACACAATGAAAAAAGCAACAAATGACAGAAGCAGCAAACAAAAACAAAAACAGGCACATTTAATCACATGAGATTACAAGTGATTTTCCCTAAAGTGAATTTCCTGTGCTTTTTTTTTTTATCTCAAAACCACCGTTTTCATAAGCAAAACACATGTTGCAAAAATATTTTACATGCTAATTTATCATATGAAGTTCATGTGTTTTTCCTGTAGGAATGGATAAAATAAAAAAAGAGAAAATGAATATATTCACTGAACAAACTTAAAATTAGAACCAAAAAAACTGAAAGAACAATTTTTGCAACAGATGTGTGAAATTGATTTGTTTTGAATGGATTTTATTTATTTGGTTATTTATTTAAACAATGAAAAGGTTTGCTGCTTCAGGCAGATGATTTATTTCCCATGAAGTATCAGTTAGTCTTAATATGTGAACTAACAGAAGTAAACAAATACCTGTTACTGTTCCAGCTTCCTGTTATTTGAAGTGAACGTTTTAATTTCTCATGTAAATAACAGACATTAGCTGGTTTTCTGGTTTTACACCAAGTTTCTGCTCTGGGTGGCGCCTCCTCATCAGCTGCAGACTGGACTCAGGTGCGCCTTTACGTCCCTTTGCGCGCTACAGTTCTCGCCTCGGAACTTCATCCGCGCTTCTCTTTGGTTCTTGTCAGAGAACTTATTGGTCCGACATGTTTGTCTGGTTTTGTTTTTTTCTCTGTGTTGTTGGTCGCTTTGTAACAGCCAACCACGTGATGACCGGTCAGCCACACAAAGTCCCGGTGAACAGCACCGGCGTGCTGAAGGCAGCGCGGTTTGCGGTGGTTGAATTTAACAAAGCCAACACAGAAGAGCAGTTTGCCTACAGAATTATGAACGTAACATCCGCTAAGAAGCAGGTAAAGGTTGTGCCACGAGTTTAAAGTATTGCTCTTAAACTATTAAAGGACCAAATATGTTTTTTTGTAGGTTGTTGCGGGGTTAAACTATATCCTGGAGATGCAGTTGGGACGCACAATGTGTAAAAGAAAAGACACTGATGATGGTGAACTCTGTCCCCTCCAACCTAAACCCAGGGCAAGTTCAGCTCTGCATAAGTGAATCATTCTGTAATGGATGTTGTACACTCTGATGATTAAAATGTGTCATTATTTCAGGTGTACCAGTGCCACTTCATCATGACCGAAGTCCCTTGGAAGAATTTATGCTCAATTACTAAAGAGAGCTGTCACCAAAATAAAAACTAACATTCTGGTGTTTAATTAGAAAACATGCTCATTTTGGTTTTTCTATAATATAAACCAGTGCACATTAGAGTTTGGATCTCTCCGTGTCTCTTCATGTTACAAACAAACCTGCAGTGAGTGGCTGGAAGCTTTACACTGCCTCATCTCTCACTGTGCGTCCTGGCAGCCGTAAGACTCCGATTGCGTGTGAAGTTACACCTCTCAATGTTATACCCGTGGCCTCCAGAAGGGTTCTGTTTGTGGGGATTACAGGCATTTTCAGATTACTGTTAATCAAGACTGAACTGTCTGCTGCTCTGACCCCCTTTTGTTGAACAGGAGCAATAATAGCTGCTCGCTGACGTAAATATGTGTGAATAAAAGTGAAGATAAATTCTTAAAGGTGGCGTAAGAATCTCCCAATAAATGTTGTTTTTTAAAAGTTTTAGCTGCAGTTTAAGATGATTTGCAAGAGGTGAAATGAAAAAAGTTGCGACTCCGTTTATGAAAATGAATTCCTTAATGTGGCGTGGGGGCAAAGAGGGCTGCGTCTGCTCGGGGTTTGGGTTGAGTGATTTGCCCCATGGAAGAGTGGTTTACTCACCTTCTCACCCATTGCACAATGTCTCTAATTGTGGATATCTTAATCAAACAGAGCAAAACATAAAGACTTGGCTGGCACAGTGTATTACTAAGCAGGGGTTAGGAATGTGGAGAAGGGGGAGAGGGCCACTCCGTCATGGCTGACATTGAAGCTGTAGTNGCCAGGAGTTTGCCCTGTCCATCTGCCATTCCACCCACCCACCCACTGACACACTAACAGGTGCGTGCACGCAGATACACGTGTGTTTTTCGTGCACACGCTCAGATACTGGCCCAACCCCTGTCCTCACTTAGCCTGGGCAGCAGATGGTGAGGGGTAAGGCTTGTAGCCCCCCTTCTAACTCCAAGCCACCAGCCCCATCTCCCCATATTTTTCCCCCCCATGAACATCACCCCACCCTTCTTTGTGTTGTTGAAGAGCTTGAGTGTTGAAAGGCGAGCCCCAGCTTCTAACCCCCCCCCTCCCCAACAAATCCTTGGCTGGCTGCCATTGGCGGGACTCAGTCAGGTGTCCTAATGCTTCAGTTAGGGGAGGAAACGCTGGTTAATCTGCCCATCGCGTGCCACTGGCCATGGTCTGGCCTCTTTGTGTCTGGCACCCCTCTGATCAGTCCCTCCACCCCTCTCTTCCAACCCAGTTTCTCTTCCTTAAGACGGTGTCATCCTTCCCGAAAGATCAACCCCTCTGTCTTTTCTGATGCGTTTCCTTACAGATGCGTCATTCCTTACGTTACTAGCAGTGGATATGATGACCTTCTCGAGGTGGTCGGTCAAAACATCGTTCTTCGTTTCTGCTGACTCGTCATACATTTATTCTATCGTACCTGCAAACACACCTTTATAAGAGACTCTTCTCCTGCTCGCGGGACCTTCTGAGCCTTTTCACTTTTGCTAATCTCTAATTTTTTTTAAAACAAAATATGTCTGTGTGAAATTGTGCAAGCCAGTAAACCTGATTAGAAATAAAAAAATACTACTTCTGATTTGAACTCATGAAATTCACACCACATTCCTCTGAGATGTCCTATGATTTATTTTTCCTGTGCATCACCTATCTCATGATCCTCCTTTTTCCCCTTTAAGGTGCTCGTCTTTGATTAGGATAAATATATGCTATTTGGAGGAGGCTGATATGGTTGTGTTACATAACTAGAGTGAGGTCATTACCATTTGACCCTTGCTGACCCTCTTTTTCGATGGACCCTTGGTTTGGTCACCGCCTCAGAGCCCAGGCAGAGGTATAAGGTCAGAGTTCAAAGTATCCTCAGCTGTGCTGTCATGGAAACGGTAGCGTTTGCTCATCTGATGGTTAGAAATTACTTAAAATACGCTGGTTCATTTAAAACCAAGTTTATTTGTTTAGAAAAAACTGAAAATATCAAAATTCCCTCAAATCCTTCACAATCCAATAACACTTTTACATGTGCTGCATTTTTATTTTTGTGAGATCTGAGCAGCATTTATCTTGAGTACTGCATTCCAAGTGCGGCATCGGCCATTGTGGTCGAAATACAACCGCGGTTTGTTTTTCCACTTCCTGTTTGTGACCAGTGTGCTGAGTTTTCTTGCAATCAGCGCTGCAGCAGGGGTGGGAGAAAAAAAATCAATACTTTGAATGTAATGTGTGGCCAGTGGAATAAGAGAATGATTTATGTTGGGATGGCTACTCTCTGCATCAGATGGGACATGTGTTTGGTGGCTGGATGAATGAAGGGAGGAAGGGCGGGTGGGTGGTACAGCGATCCACAGAAGAAAAAAAAAAAGAACTATGAAAGGTTAAAGTGTGCTTTGCTGTTGTGGTTCATGTCACCACTCCTCTCTCCTTCCTGCTTTCCTCCTCCTCATCTGATCCCTCCCAACGCACCACGCTCACTGACCATCCTGCTTAATCTTAGCTCTGTGGTATTATGAGACTAAAGACCAACAGGACACATGCACAGAACACACACCAGGAGTTTTAGCAGCCAACCACCAGCCAAAAAATCTCAGCATATGTCCATCACCCCTCCAGATTAATGAGAGCATGTTAATATCACGACCCAGAGAGAGAGAGAGAGAGAGAGAGAGGAAGTAAGAAAGGTGGAGGGAGAGTGTAAGAGCCTGGCAGACAGGGATTCAGGGGGAAGCACGAGGCAAGAGGAGCGAGAGCATGTCTGCAAGGGGGAGCGCAAGTATTGGAAACAGACAGGGAGATGGAAGTGTGGAGGCGGGAAACAGTAGAGAAGCGAGGACATAACAAGCATAGAAAAATGTGTGTGTGTGTGAGTCTTTGCTTTATTGCAGTGGCCCCACCTACCCCTCCATCCTGTTAGAGAGGCACAGTCCTATGGAGGAGGAGGGGTAGGATGGTAGGATCCCCTCCCTCAGCCAGCGACACACACGCACACACACTCTCTGAGGCTCATACACACACTCCATGAGGCAGCAGTTGCTGAGTGGCTCTGGATAGACCATGCGAGCTTCTGCAGGTGTCCCACCCTTCTCTCAAGACGCGGATGCTTCAGGAGGTACAATTTCATTTTCTAATTCAGTTCTGCCTTTTTATCTCAAATCTAACTCTGCCTCTTTTGTTTGTTTGTGTTTGCTTTCTTTTTTTTTTTTTTTTTTTTCCGACTGTAGATTTTCTCGCCATGCTTCAGAGTAATCCATGAGCCTCTGCTCATGTGTGTGATTGCATGTGCGCTTGTGTGTGAGGCTGAATGCGCTCTTATACAGTTGTTTACAAGCTTCACTGTAGCCCCAGGTCCAAAAACTTCAACAGAGTGAATTCTAACTGGAGCAAGTGTTTCACATGGTGGGATTTTAATCAGCCCATACTGGGTTTTTTAAAACTTGCTTTTATAGGATCACAGATTCAGCTGCTTGTTGCATTATTTAGGCTTGAGTTTGTTTTTTATTGGCATGTTTAAGGGTAGAGAGAAACAAAGAGTATTATGTATGCCTCGTGTATAGACCCTGTATGTGTCCTCATGTTTGGATGAAGGCTCTCAGTCAAATAAGGTCAAAACGAAATACCATCTACCATCAAATTAAGCAAGAAAATCTTTATCATGTGTCAGTTTTCGTTACAGTTTAAAGATAAACACATCAGGGAAGTTTGTTTCTTTTACGTCGGCTAATAACTTTCACATTAAAATCATAAAAAAACCATTAAAGTTAAACAGTTTCATTTATTTATCATCAAAAATATGTTGAAGTAGTACATAAAGACTTATTTCATCAAACACAAAACAGAATTGTATTGTTTGTGAGAGGAAAAACAAGAGGAAATGTGGTAAAAAAAATGGCCAGTAATCTTGTAGTGGGGTGTGTGAGAGGGAGAGCACATGTCTTGTATGTAACGTGGTGTACTGGCAGACACCCAATACAGCCGTCCTCAGCTCATGCTTGAGATGGAAACGCTAAAACGTATTCATTTTAAACATTAAGGATATGTTTTATAGGTAATTCTTTTTAAATGGCAGCTATATCTTAAGTTTTATATTTGATATAAACCTACTTAAATACGTTTCGTCATTTAACGTGTTCCGCTCTGGTATGATTTAACTCGAATGAAAGCTTTTTATGGTCCTGCAAGTGTTTAATCTGAGTTATTTGGGTGTCAAACTTGGTTTAATTTTACCGCTTTTTTTAACGTGCAGTTCGGATAAAATGCTGATGTTGATTATCAGTTTAATTTATAAAGAATATATCAGGGTGATTAATGTGTAATGTTGTTTTTTTAAAAAAAAAAATATATATATCCAGATGAAGTCATTGCATCATGGTTCGATGCCCAATTGCTAAAAAAATAAATTAGAATGAAGCTCTACATTTACTCTGCCACCCCCCCCACACCTCTTTCCCCTGCTCCTCCTTATGGTTAAAGCAGCATCCTCTCCACCCTTTTTTTTAAGGTTAGTATTGACCTGTTAATAGTATTATCCACAAAGCGTGTGGCAGGGCCAGGGTCGCATCCCGCTAGGGTTTGGATGGTCAGCCCTCTGGCCACAGTCTGGTCAGTGAGTGGCCAATAGGACCCAAGCTGTGGTCATTCTTCAATCTAGCTCCTTTCATATTAGAGGTCGCATGAGTCAAAGGGTAATAAGTTTAACCCCTCAAGGGGTTAAAAGTCAGAGGTCACAAACAAGGCTATAGGGAGAAGGTTTGAATCATCAATCAGTGGCACTCCTGCTTATATCTGTGCATATCGATAACATGCTCGTCTCTATACCAACCTCATCTGCATGGCTTGGTGAGCACAAAAGAAAGTCGTTTGAATCATAAAAATCATGAAAAAAAAACCAATTAAAAATGGTTGTTGTCAGTTTTTAGTGCTGCTACTTCTCAAATCTTTAAGTGTCGTCTTGTTGTGTAGATCATCCTCATAAATGTTGTTGTTTTTTGATATATAATAACTCATTTTAGTCTGTTTACTCCCCCCAAAACCTATAAAAGGAGTAAATGTATAATCTAATTGGAAACCAGATATTGTGATATTATCAAATTAAAAAAAAAAATTGCTGCTAAAAATGTTTTTTTTTTTTTTCATAATGAGGCTCTTTACTAAACCTGTAATCCCCTGTTTCATGATTACGGCCCTTTTAGGAAATACCTTATAAAACTAAACTCCGATTGAAAAGGATATCAATACGTTGAGTTTTTTTTCTATATTAGAAAAAGGAGCAGTTTGATTTTATGGAAATGAGTATAAGCTCATGTGAAGGGGTGTGGCCTTTTCAGTACATTTGCACATTTTCCCTGCAAGTTGTTGCAGCTCATAAACCAGCTCGGCCTTTAACTGAGATGCTTTTGGAAATAAAATGTGAATCTGTCAGTTTCTCAAAATCAGCAGTAGATGACCGAGTGTATTCTTCCTCGTGTATCATGGTTGGTGCTCTGCTGATGTTTCAGCATCTTCCAGAGGTCTCCTCCCTGGTTGGTGGTAGCGATGTGTCAGCATTAAACTAGTCCTGCCTGCTAGGCTGCTGGGGCCATGGTGGCGACCGGCCCAGCCTGGCCTAAAGCCAGATCAGACATGTCTTGGCACCAGAGAAGAGACGTGCCAGAAATGTGTTCCGACTGTATGAAGCATTGTTAATCCATAGTTGAACAATAGTATGACAATCTGTTTCATGCACAGTTATTTGAAATGATTGAGTGAAACTTTTTTGAACTGAGTATGCTTCTTTCTGCAGTACAACGTGACGGGGGGAAAAGAAACGGGACAATGACCCGAGATCAGGCTCCAAACCAGGATGCTGTATTTGGTGCTGGTACGTCCTTTTGCCAAATGAACCACTAACAACACTGATCTCTATGACTCTATTAGAAACTCCATGTGCACACTGTATATAGGTTTAGGTGGATAAATGTGAAGCTGAGCGCACTATGGGATGTGCTCTTGCCATTAAGTGTTTGAATAGGAGAGTTGTGCACGTTGCTCAGTCAGCTATTGCACAGACAGAGACCATCAATCACAAATGTGGACTGCCTTGCTCTTTTTTTCTGGTCTCTTAAGTCCTCACACAGAATTAGACGTATTTTACCTGGAAAACAGCAAATATTTAGTTTTTCTTTAGACTTTTTCTCAAACCTGGACCATAATTTCATGCGACATGCACACATGGTTACACGCATGTGCACATACACTAAGCAGTCACTTTGTTACTCTTAGATTTTTATACTCTGTGTGTTCGTGATGGACTGGCGACCTGTCCAGGGTGTAACCCCGCCTCTCGCCCAATGACCGCTGGAGACAGACAGCACCTTGCAGAGAAACCAGAGCGTATAGAAAATAGATGGATGTTGCGTTTACACTGCAGTGCTCGCCGCTGTATAAAACCCAAGATAACTGAACAAAACATAATTAAAGTCCGACTCTCACTCTAACAACTACAGGCTCTTCTCATTGACTTACAGCAGTGGTTATTCTTATGCACGTAACATGTTTTTTTTTCTCTAAAGTACCCAGATTTTACCCTTATTCACACATTCTAGTTTGAATTTTATAAATAAACTTAATGTTGGAATATATTTTCTAAAAATGGAACATTTAAACTGATAAACCATGTGTTTATTTATTACTGCATGTGATGGACCACATGTATTTGAGGGTAAAGTCCCAGGATTTTGGATAAAACACGGAGAAACGTGTGATGGGTGTTGTCTATATTTTACAGCACTGGTGACCATCTTGGAATAAAGTAATGCAGTTAGTTGAGCTAATGTGATAAACAGGCTTTTGTTTTTTAAAGTAGGTGATCAATCATTCGCCGAAAGATTTCCATTTTAAATGTAGTCTGATTATACGTGTATGTATATATATATATGAGGAAAACACATTTCAAATTAAAATAAGCGATAATTTCACAAAAAGATATAAAATAACTGAAGCAGATTTTACAAAGAAACTAAAAAGTGTTCAAACATCTTTGTTTTTATCTGATTATATGAAACCTGATGGGTTATAGTGAAGTAATACAGAGTCTGGATGGGGAATAGTCTCTGTAAAGGTCACGCGTTACTGCTTGTTGTGATGCGGACAGTAAAACAGCCAATAACTTCCTGTGAAACACAAACTTAATTAGACTGTTTTGTTGAGGATTTTATTCCTCTAGACTGAAATATAAAATTTCAAGCAGGAAACTGTAAAGTAATGACATGACTGATGTCGAGGTGGGTAATATGAAGACAATAGATTTTAATGGATTGGAATGTTTTGAAGATCTTTATTGTCCTTAGGACTTTAATCATCCTATCATGCAAAAATGCACAAACCGATGAAAATGTTATTTCATCTAAATACTTTGCTATTTTTTTAAGAGCTGAGTTTTAAATTGTGACGTGTTCAGTAATTATTAAAAAAAAATCTATAGATAAAAACTGTGATCACATTTTTTTTTAAAAAGAAAAGAAACAGATGTTTTTAGGACGTATTGCCCACATTCAGATTGATGCATAATAATAGAGTGGTTCAGGTAATTAAAAGGACTTAAAATGCACATGTGAAATGATGAATCCCTGGAGTTGTCCATTTATAAACATGACTCAACATTTTCACAAATGAGGCTGCCATCATTTCCCAAAATAAACAATAACTATAAGTTTAAAATAACAACAATACCACATAATATTGTCGATGATTGGTCAAGCAGACGTGATCACCTGAACAGAGGGAATTTCTGACTCACGTTTGGTGGTGATGCGTTTAGTTGAGGAGGGAAGTTGGTTAGATAGCGAGGTGTATTTTGGATCCTACGTCACCGGTTAGCTAAAGCAGATAAATGAAGACCGAACACTCACTGGGAAAAGGCCAGTCCTCCAGTGGACTTAAATCGACTCACTGTTCATTTACATGAGACATAAATTCCTATTTAAATGGCAGAAAATTGCTTGGGAGGCTGATACACCGGGACACATGAAATTATAACTGTAGTCAGTCTGGTGTTTCTGTATGGGATCGAGGTGATATAAGATTAAAGAGATGTGAAGGGGGAATTATTCATCCACTAACTCAGATGGGATGTAAATATGATGGAGACAGTGAGGAGTCGGTGGGTTCTGGCCCGTTTTATGTGAGACTGCAGTGCAGGGAATAAACAGCAGCTGGTGTCACACAGTAACAAACAAATAAAAGAAAGATTCATGATGTTTAAACACAATCGTGTTTTTTTTTTATCTCTCTTTTTAAAATCAAATAATGACTTTGATACTTTCCTTAACAATAAGGAGTTTTCTGTTGGTGCAGATCAGGAGAACTTTAACATTTTTGAACCAAATAATGTTGTTTTAAAAAAAAAAACAGTCTGTAAATTTACAGTAGTATCTTCAAGTATTTTGTTCATGCAACAGTCCAAACCTGAAAGCGATAGTGTTTAAAAAGAGCTGATCTTCCCACTGGAGAAGATGGACTGAGACAAAATATTAAAGATTTTCATTTAAATTGATAAAAGTGATGATCAAAAAAGTTATCCAAGTTCCTGTTGATGCTCTAATCGACTCATTCTTATCACTCTGAATTGGACATATTTAAACCTTCTAATAATCCCTTTGAGGGAAATTGTCTGTTTTTATGAATAAACATCTGTACTTGCTATTTAGGGAAAATCCTGTAAAATGAAATCAGTTTCTTTTTATCAAATCTGCAGGTTTGCACTTAGTTCCACTCGTCTTTTTAAAAATATACACACTGACTCACATTCAGAAGCAGATTCCTCATGTCCCTCGTCATCCTCTTTCCCTCCCTTTCTTGGTCTGTTTTGTTTCTCTTCTGCAGACGGCTCTCAGCAGAAATGCAGGAACTACTACACATGTCACATCAGTTCATCAAGATCCCAATTGTTTTTATCCATGTGCACCTAAGAGGTCTGTTAGTTGTCTTTATTTCTCAGCATGGATTCGTGTATGCTAATGCAGTGCACGTACTCTCACACAGCTCTCTGCACTCCATGTTGCATTCGGACTCGCGTATACTTACTTAGATTGTAAATGCACACCAGCATTTCTCTATTATTTTCCATTTGGATGTCACTACATGTCATTTGGTCCTAACTGGACCATCAACAAACAGTACAATATGCCTCACCAGGAGGTCCCTTACAGCCTTGTTTCATAATTTGAGCTGTTGTGTCCATTGTATCAGCCTCCTTTGATAAATCTGCCTCCAACTGATACAATGCGTCAGTCTTTTTGTTAGACGAGGACAATTGCTTGTACAGTGAATGTTCAGGACTTTAATGAAGTGCTAAAGGACACACTAGCAGGCTGCAGGGCAGGAAAGTTGTTTTTCCAGCTCCTAACATTAGGTGACAGCTAACGGAGCAGACGACACTCTGAATAGAAGGAGGTTCAAGTTCAAATGATGATAAAAATTATTTTATTGTTCGGTTGTGTTTGTGGACGTCTGTAAAGCATAAAACATCAAATCAGAGTTGGTCCAGACGGGAGATAATTGGGAGATTAACTGAAGTTAATAATGATGTTTTTGGGGGGTAGAACAACACACATAAATTAAAATGAAATACATTTAAAACATTTTGCTCATATTCACATGTATTGCTTATTGTGAGTGCATTGAATCCACACTGGTCTTATTAATTATAGTGATCCTGGTAGACCAAACAAAAACCCACTTTTCCAGGATCATTAGTGTCCATTTAGTTGTCTTTAGTTGTTTTCTCTTCTTGGTCTGTAGTTCTTCAGTCAGCTGCTGGACGACTAAGAGACAATCTGCAGGTGGAAATTGAGAGGAAGAGACAACAGAAGACAAGTTTAGCTTACAAGAACCAGTAAAACATTTAAATATTTATCATAAATAAATCTCTATCTATATATCTATAGATATATTTATATATAGTTTATTTAAATATAATTGTGTTTAACAGATGATTTGAAGTGTGTCAGTATCTTTTTGAAACCCCTAAAACAGACAGACAGACCTGTACCCCTTTAAAACATGTTATTAATGAGTGACCCTTGCGTTCTATTAAAAATTTCTAATACCAGTTTCATGATTTTATGGCAAACTATTTGTTGGGGGACAAGTTGGGTGGGGGCTCATGATGTTGGGACAGATGGCATTTAGCTCTAGCTGTGCCGAGCTCAGTGGGACCCAAAGCTTAAGAGGTTAGGCCTGTCAAAACCACTCTGTTCATTCACTGCCTAACAAAGTGTGGACTGTCAGCCTGTTCCGTTTAATAAACTTGAGATTTTTCTTTTGTTAAAGTCTGAGCAGCTCTCTGCAACTCGATGACCTGAATATCCCAACACACTTTCAGACTGAATAGTTAAAAAAAAAAAATGCAACTTTAGGCTAAGAAATGTGCTAAAGTGTTTATATGTGCATCTGCTTTGGTTGTTTAAACTCTGAGAGCTTGTAGTGTTTGTTAGTTACACAGAAAGTTGGAGCAAGAACTTTTCTGCATCATTTAGGCACGACTCTATTGAATTTCTTGCAACTTTACTGTGACGGTTTTGTCTTTTGATGAAAACGTGCAGCAAAACGGTGTTTTTTAAATATTATTATCTATTTGTGCAGTATTTTTTTTTCAAAATCTCAGCACAAATATTGTTTTTTGTTTGCATTTTTTCTTTATTGTTTTTTTTTCTATTTTTTTTTTGATCATTTGAACCAAAACTGCACATTTTAGAACTATAATCTTTCACCACAAGAGGGAGACATATAGTAATACGCAGAATGATTTCAACAATTTGTGTCTTTCCTTCAAAACTAGACGAATCTGGACTCAGAATGCCTGAAGCACAATAAATTCCTTCATTTACTGGAACTCTTGTGTAGAATTCTGGGCTAAAGTTACTTTAATTTTTTTGCACCCTCTTTTTCCCAATTTCTCAATCTGTTCCAGGGTTTGCTGGGGTCAAAGATGGAAAGCTGGCGAGGGGTGACCCGAGTGGGAAGCCTGAGTGACATCTGACCTCTAACTGGGTGTGCGGTTGACCCTGGAGGATACGGTCCAACAATGTGAGGCACGTGCCTTGGCTTAATTACCATGGTAACACAAGACCTTTAGGGTATCAGTGGGGAGGGGGGGTCAGAGCTGTCTTTTATACTGATTGTTGTTAGACATCTGCTGTCAATTGACTCTTCTAGATATAACACACCCACCACAGAACAGCATGTGCATGTAGGACAAGGCTGAAGTGAGAACCTGAAAGGCTAACTGGGTAATCTCTGCAGGCAACTGTGATGATGCTGTTTATTCTCACAATCACCTGGAGAGATTCTGCAGTTTGCTTTACACTCTGTTGTCTCTGTATCACTTACAGTTAGCTGTGAGACTTTTTTTTTTTTTACATCCGTTCTTAAATGATTTTATTTAACTGTTTGGTGGATCTCAAATCCCGCCTGTCTGTATTTTATACTCTGATTGAAGATGGTTTCACAGTTTAAGGTATTTAACAATAGAGAAGATTGTTCCATGTGATCACTTCAGTTAATCTCTTCATGCCTGACTGTTAAAAGTCAAAACATCTGGCGACTGGGACCATCATTGAATGAGAGCTGAATGAGGGCCAACAGGTGCAGTCCACCTGGAAAAAATGTGTTTCACACTCAAAGCCTGTTTGATGGTGTAAACGCTGCACAGACTACCTCAGTCATCCTGAAACAACTTTGTTATATTCACCTCGTTTATATATGTTTTGTTTTACACTTTGGTATGTCACCACAGTTACCCCCTCCCCTTTCTGTTTCACCCTCTTCCCCCCGTGTTCTGCTGTGTTTTGGTGAAATCTCAGCTGGCAACTGTGAGTCGTTCACTAGCTGCTCTCACAATGGCCTCTGGGATTATGCTAAACACAGCGCCTCGGCTGCTCTCCCCATCGACCGGCGTCAACGGCGCCCTTTGGAGCTCACAGGAAGGAGATGGAGGGCCCTCAATGAAGATGTCACAGCGATTACACAAGCACGTTTCATGGACACCTTCTGTGTCTGCTCGTCCTTCTCTCACAAACCCCCTTCTTCACTTTTTTCAAAATTTCTTTTCGACACTCTTTTGAAGTACAGCCTCATCTCTTACAGCTCTTTCATAATGCATGCCCACTTTGAATTTGCATGAAAACACTATCCAGATGCTTCTGCTGCCATGTTGACTTATGATGATGTGTACTGTACAGTACCAACTATTGTATTTTTGCTGCATCAAAAGAATAATAATGTCTTGTTTGTGCAGACAGAACAAAGTGTTTTAAAAGATTTTCTGTTGTCTACGGTTATTATGATGTTGGGATGAAGGAGGAGCTTTCTGATGTGGATGGTACTGCATCAGGAACTGATTGGCTGATGCTTAACTGCCAACAGTACCTGATGCGTTACCTTCAGCATCGAAAGAAACATCACAAGATACCTGCTCAGTTCACGCTTTTAAAAAACACAACTCACTTCCTGTAAGTGTTTTGTGATTCTCTGATTCTTCTTTTGTCATCACATTTGTGAGTATATAAACATTAATCTTTTGCACAATTAATGTTAGATTGTTTCTTCCTTAACTTGAAGTGTGAGAAGGATCGACTCTTGTGTAAACTTTCATCATATAATCCTTCATAAGGACACTCCCACATCCGCCTCATTTTGGATTAAATAAGTTCTGGTGAAGAATTGGACCGAAGGGAAAGTTCTCTCATCGTCTTATCAGTGTTGGCAAAAATCACCTTCTAATCTCAATTGTTTCAGCATGGCTTTGATTTCATTTGAAGCTTCATCCCAGTATCTCTGCGTGTTTCTAATAGCTTGCCAAGTAAAATAAACTGTCATTGAAGAGTAAAGAGGTTTGCATTTTATTTTTGTGTGTGATCCTGTTCTAATATTCAGTGTTTGATGCCACGTGGCACATTCTGTTTACTAATACAGATAAAATGTGAGGAAATATGCAGACAGCGAGAAAGACGTCCACTTTAATTCAAATGTCTAATGCTTTCGACCTTGAGAAGTTCTTGATTTTAAGTTAATCCACTTGTGTTTGGAGGTGTTACTCCATGCAGAATGTACCTGCCTGTGTTGTTCACACCCACTGAGAAGTCAGAAGGTCGGCATTAAAGGAGGCGGCGCCAAGTCTCTTCAATCCACTTATATCAGCAAGCTGCTGGTGTGCACAGACGAGCAATCACATGCTGTCTCTTCCCTCCTGAGAAATCCAAGAAACCATGCCAGTTCCAGCAGATGTTCCTTAAGCGCAGGCATCTTGTAAACACCATGAAATAGTTTAGAACCTAATGTAGAGGTCGCTGACAGAGGTATTCAACACAAGATTTGATTGTAAAACCTGCTGTTCGCACTACATGCTTAAAACAGACTGAAGAAAGTCGGTTGAATACACCTGCTTTTATCACGTATGATCAGAATAAGGCTAAAGGACATAATAGTCATCTTCATCTCAGTTATTACTTATGAAACCAAAATATTTCATTCACATTAGACGAGATAAAATATTTGTGTTGATTCAACATATTTATCAATTACTGTAAAAATCAATTTATTGTGTATAGAGTCCAAATATTTCATTATAATGAAAATGAACAGGTGTGACACCAACTTTTGTTTTTAATTACATTATAACTCAAAAGTACAATAAATCTTAAATATAGTTTTATTTTGTCATTTTGTACAACTAACCCAAAATTAACCACGTTTATTTGGTAAAAACTAAACTGTACATGTAAATAAACTGATTTGCACTGATGAAGAGTCAGAGCACTCTTCCAAATCTCTGTTATTGATTTCTAAGAAAAGCAAAGACATTGTCAAAAGCATTAAAAGGAGCTGCCATTAACAATCACAAATTTTCAATACCTATTACATCTTTAGTGTAGTTTTGCAGAGGGGAAAAAAAAAAACAAGATTTTTACCACCGATACTGTTTTTAAAATCACCTCAGAACATAAAACAGTTACAAACTTTTATGAAATATTTTTTTATGATGGACTAATTAAATAAGATGAAGTCAAATTACTGTGAAGTCATTAAAAAATGTTAAAAAATTGTGCAAATGTTAGATTACTGCGATAAAAAGCAATGGAAAATGAAGAGGTGTTGTCTCTGACCCCTTTTTTAATTAACCTGCCAGTTTTTTTTAGAGAATTTTGATTAAAATATTTAATCAAGTTCTAAAAAATTCTTCTGTACAACCTCTAAGGCGTAATCAACATACCATGGTCATGTCTCAGAGCCTTTGTCAGCAAACGAAACATTTAGTATCTATCTATCTATCTATCTGTCTGTCTGTCTGTCTGTCTGTCTGTCTGTCTGTCTGTCTGTCTGTCTGTCTGTCTGTCTGTCTGTCTGTCTGTCTATCTATCTATCTATCTATCTATCTATCTATCTATCTATCTATCTATCTATCTATCTATCTATCTATCTATCTATCTATCTATCTATCTATCTATCTATCTAATTCCTGAACAATAAAATCCATAGATATATACAGATAGATATGTATAAATATAGATATAAAATTTTTTATTAAGTTTCTTTTATTCAACTCAAGAAGAACTGGTTCATTCAAATCTCTCCCCCCAAACACTGGAGTCTAAATTGTTTATAAAAGAAACATATTTCAGTTGTGTTGCAAATACTAAAGTCCTTTTTGCAGATTCAAAGACCTGCCAGTGGTCATGATCACTAAGGGGGAGTTCTGGTGATTTATTGTGAAAGAATGAAGAAAAAGCAGTCGATTCCGTTTTGAGTTGTATTTTCTGACAAGTCTCTCATCTTTTCCTCCTCACTGTTTGTCGGTCTGTAGAGGGAGCTGTGTTTTACTGATTCCCGGTAAGAGACAACCTGCTCCGGTACCCCCCCATCCCCCTCCCCCCGACCACCACCCCCCAGTATGTCCTACTGTACTTCACCGGATGTTAATCACAAGCTTGTTCTCAGTCAAACATCCCACATCAGCTGGCTGTTTGCAGGGTAAAGACGAGCCTGCACGCGCGTCCGGGATTTGCAACCAAAGACGGTTTTATTCTGCACGCCAGGAGTCAAGTTGGATAACCGCAGGTAACTGCAGGTATGTTGCCAAAGCGCCACGGGGACGAGGAAACGAACCCGCACTGCTTTCTTATTCCTGAACAATAAAATCCAGAAAATAGTTAATACTGGAAGGTGAATCGAGTGATAGACAAAAAACATCCAAAAGGATTTTTTTTTTCGTCTTTGTATTTTACTTGTTTCTGAGAGTTAACCAGTAATATATGTGTCATCATCTTAAATCACGCGAGTAAAGAAGAAATCAAGAGAACATGTGTTGATGTTTGATCAAGCTGCTTGTTAATATAAATGTGTGTTAATCATATATAATTTTTCCACCTCTGAGCAGCTGATTAACTTGATCTCGTCTCTGACACTGATTGGCACACGAGGACACGTTTACGCACGATCTTTACGCGTATTACGCACTAATCCTTTTGGAGAAAAACAAGAAAAAAAAAATACTTGACTGAGCTGAAGTCACACATTTATCTGGAGCACAGCCAACATAAACATCACGCCAGCAGCGGGAGATGTTGGAACTCGTTAGGCAATGCCATCAGTGATGTAATACCCGGTATTAAAACTTATAGGCTTGTCAAGCAGAAAATGATCTTGCACGCTCGGTCCTTCTCTGCATCTTGTTACAGCTTCTCCGACGCTCGCTCGACATGTTGGGGTTCTGCGTGTGTCTTTGTGCGGTTTTCACGCAGGTTCTCTCCCAGGAGACAGAGGAGCCCGTCACCTTCTCGGTAAGTGTGATCAGTCTGTTTTAAATAATGTTCTCAATGTGTAGTTCTCCTATCAATAAGAAACGAAATATCTCATATATTCCACGTCATTCGCAGTGCACGGAGGGTTACACGTATGATAAAGTCAAAGAGCAGTGCAGAGGTGAGACATGACAGTTTTAACCTTTTGGTTTTATAGAAGAAGTTCCAGTTTGACTGAGATAAAAGTCATTTAAAATCACCATGTTCTGTTCTGTGTCAGACATTGATGAATGTGAGCTGTTAGAAGATGCCTGCAAAGGAGGGATGAAGTGTGTCAACCACTTTGGTGGATACCTCTGCCTCCCCAAGAGTGCTGTCATCTATGTTACTGTGGACAGATCTGATGAGGAGGTACAAAACCAGCCTCAACCTCCTCCACAAAGGGTGCCGCAGTCCAACATTCGTTGTTCAGTAGGTTTTACTCCTGATGAACAGAACTACTGCAGAGGTAAGTTGGTTAGACAGACTCTCCATAGCATCTCTCTAGAATACTACTAATCTTACGCACATTTGGTATCTCTGATTTCACAAACGTCAGTCTTCCTGAGACAAATAACATCCTTTTTCCACTTCATATGTATCAGACTTTCACATCCAAATATCCACAAATCCGTTTCTCTCTTTTGACCAGGAGAAACCTCTTAATCTCATAATCCAGTTGTTTCTAGTTATAACTCTCATATTAAACATTCAAAATGGATCTCATGAGAATTTGTAACTACATTTTTATAATAAAAAAAAAGAAATAGCTAGAAATAAATATTTCAAATGATGAGTATTTATTTTATGGCATTTTTTAAAAATCCTCAGTTCTGAATGAGTGCTATTTTGACAAGGATGAATGCTGTTATTCATGTTAGGAGTTTGGTTTAATTATTTGACCAAAATTACCTGCCATAACATTATAATAAGAGCTTGAGCTTCCAAAGTCGTGGCTGTTAGAGTTCCTTCATGAAAGGATATTTTGTTTATTCTCATCAAAATTACATTTTTACCTCTCAGAGAGAGATTAAACCCTAAAAGTCTGGTTGGAGTTTGACTACACTGACTTCTGTGTTCGGGCCAAAATGTTGGCGGGGGGGCTTTCTTATTTTCTGAATATCCTGCTTTGTTGCAGCCCTTCAGGTTCAGTGCCACTGCCTAGAAATATGTGTCTTATGCAGAGTAACGCTGGTATGTGATAATTACTTGCTAACGACTTCAGAGCCTCACTAAGCAGCGCTCTAAAGGTGAAGTGTTCATCCATCTGTTTGACAGTCACCAGCAGCTAAGCTATGCGTAGCTGCCAGATGTGTTGCAAGTTCCTCAGTCCTTCTCTCTCTGATGTCATGTTTTCTAAACTCTTTGCTCGCTTGCAGCATGATGTTTTTGGCCAGAGTTCAGCTTCTGTCTGAAATTCTTTGTGTTCTGGGTGTTGAAGGGCTGTGCTTTCTGAGGGGGGGGGGGTGATTTTTATAATATCATAGCAAACTCTGTGCTCACATGTAGCCGTTACATCCACAGTTCGTGTTCCCGGGCCTCGACAAGGTTGCGATGTGGGTAGATGTACAGAGACTGAGTGGGTGTGATCTTGTGTTTAAGCAAGATGCTTTGATCCTCTAAATCAGGGAGTGGTTGAAAGATTCATTCTTCGTCTAACACACACACCAACACACATTCTGCTGCTGCTCTGTTCCACATAATCATCTGGGAAAGGGGAGCTCTTGTACCCTCGTTTATCGAGCGATCTGTGGGGTAGCCCTATAAACGTAATGTAAGGCAAAGTGCATTTTCAAAACACGTGCTCAGTGGTTTGGATCTCCGCTTTGCCAAAAGGCAGAGGCATGTGGTGAGTGGCTGTGGTGAGGTTTGTGGTCACAGAGCCACAGCGAAAGTAACAAATTTGATTTTACACCTGGGGCAAAGGCATGTGTGAGCTGCTTTATGTGTTTCTCTGAATTGGAACCCTATTAGGTTTTATTGAAGTGTAAAACATGGCAGCATATCAGTTAAAGTTACCACACGAGTGGGCCGGATTTGGGTGAAATACTTTATTCACTGGTGTGCTGTTTCAAGTGCTAAACAAAGATAGACTGTTGCTGTCAGTGTTATTGCTTTGAGATGACTGCAGTTTTAACTGGATGGCGTCTTGTGCTGTTATGTGAGCTTATGTTTGTGCTGGAGACTGATATAATCTTTGTTTACATCAGCCTCTGGTTTCTCTATCATTACCTTTAGCTCGCTACAATGAGCCAGTTGTTCTTGGACGCAGGATTATCGTCTCTTTATTTTTTGTACCTCGCTGCTTGTTCTGCACGGCTACGTATCTTGCTAGCAAAGGAATTCCCATTAACTTTCAATAGAGGGGAAACCTCAATGTATCAAATAGCACTTACATCAGGCTCTTTCCCTGCTAACTCACCACTCTGTGGAGGAAACCTGGAGTGCAGAGTCAGGTAGGGCAAAAGGGGGAGGATGAAAGGCTGACACTGACTGAATAACCACAGAAGTGCGAGAGAAGTGACCAAGCCAGGATTTTTACCAGCACCACGGGTTGTTGCAGCTGCTGAGCTGCTTCGGTGTGTGGTAACTTATTGAAAGTGGTGCAAAAGACGAAGCCAATTTTCCACAGAACAAATTAAGTAAAGAGTATAGTTTTGAAAACAAAAGCACACTACTGTTCTTCATGCTGAATAGAAGCAAAACAAACCACAAAACATTCGGACTCAGTGATGTTCTTTTCATTGCAGTTTGAGTTCTCCTTCCCGTGGAGCGTTTAAACCCCCTTTTGGCTCTGAGTGTGAACAGGAGCCCAAGTGTGTGTGTTGTTGTAGTGACACATATAGGAAGTTGGCACCGTCCCACACAGAAAAAAAAAAACAGATGAACCCATGTGTAACAGATTAATGATGTCTCACGTTTTCATGACCTCCTCCCTCTCCTTCATCCAATCATTCACTCACTCACATACTGCGTTTGGCTCCCAGTGATGCTGACAAGAGGCTTGTTGTGTGAGCAGATGAGATCACATCCTCTGAGGACTGAAGGTTGTCCATCAAAAGTTGTGTCTGTCATTAAATCTCATGAAAAGTGAAAGACACTTGTGTTACGCACGTGTTGTTTGTTGCAGATCATTAAATAAATCACGTCTTAAACTTTTTAGGTTCGTTTCTCTCCTCGTGGTCTTCGACTTTACATACTTTAACTGCCGTCTTTCTATTTTTCATCTCTAAATTAGATACTCATGTGCTGCAGTGTTGGACATGAAGGAACATGCCACTCCTGTTTACCTGTCTGGTTCCTTGAGGTCATGTAGGCTACGTTGCCACCTACATGCCTGACTAGTTTCAGCTCCGTCTGGATGGTCCTCACCTGCAGTGGATGGAAATCTCCCCTAAATATTTCTCTTAAGGCCGTTAAGCCTTGTGTGACAGGGAACTTGTGTACTTTTCCGAACAAGGCAGGGCCCATTGCAATAACATTTTTCCACACAGATGCAATGCACTTTGGAGGAATATCTTTGGAATGTCAGTGGTGATTATTTTTATTTTTTTTTTCTGTTTGCTCCCATCTTTTGTGATGGTAGGAATTATTCACCTTCTTTGTAGATAAGCATCGGATCGATCTGCGAGAGGCAGGAATGTGGAGTGCAGAAAGCTCAACGTGATGCTTCCAGCAGACTTCATGATTTGACCTTTACAGCTAATTCTCAACAGTCCCACTTGTTGCTGTCTCATCCTGACATTCAGATTTTACTAAACAAAAGTCAGCTGTGAGTCTTTACTCTGAGCAAAAACAGAAAGAAGTTATTACAGCTCTTGCAAACATCTGATTTGGGACAAAAATATAAGAGAGAAGACTCTGAGGTCGAGAACACAAGATTACAACATTGTGCAACAAATTTGTTTTTAGGATCCAACTTACAGAACTGATTTTATGATAACCCCAAACACATTGTTTTGCTTAAATCTAAAAGACACGACACACTCGTTTGTCCCCAAACATCTAATGTACAAGCATCCGAGCCATGTCTTCTTCCACTCGCCCTCAGGCTGATAATTTGCACGATCCTTCGTCGGTTCGTCTTCACATCAATCGTTAAAGTGCCTTGTGATTTTATTGTTCAGCTCGCTGCACCTGTTGCTCTAAAGCTTCAGCTGAAACAACAATCGAGTCTGTTAGATGCTCTCAGAGGTTGGCAGCTTTGGTCTGCTGGTTGATGAGTTATTGACTTTCAAATTCCCTCGTGGACTGTAGTAATTCTAAAGACACAGACTAGTAGTCGTGTTCAAAATCTCAAATATATCTTGTTTAAAAAATCTTTACATTTTTAGAAGTGTTTTATTGTTTGATCTTTTTTTAGCTCAGGATCTCATCACGCATCCGTCAACCTTGTTTTGCAAGAAATTATGGTACTTTGTGACATTTTTTTTTTTAATTTTTAGGCAAGTTTATGTGAACCACATTGCAAAATACTGTAACTCCTTTGCTGCAAAAGAATAAATCCTGATATTTTATGTACTGTAATTATTTCCAAAAGTAAAAGAGTTTAAACTACTTTGGTGATCCTGCCATAAAAAAACGAACTCCTTTCATGTGCCATCTAACAATGTAAACCTCCAGCTATCTCTTTTTTAAAGAGGCCCTTCCATTAAAAACAATTTTTCTGAGGTTTCTGTTGAATATTTTAGCTCTACAGGTGTTCTTACCTTCATAGTGGGTGTGAAAACAGGTCAACAACTTCTCTTTCAGTTTTAATCTCTCAAACTACGCAGGTGGCGATAAAACCCGAGTTCTCCCGAGTCAGAACGGCCTGTATCTGTTTCATCACAACTCCTTTGTTCGTTAGTATTCGGCAGCTCCCGCAGTTGAAACCACGCCTAGCATGCTGCTGCTAAAAGCTGTTAGCATAAGACGTATCAAACAGGAAGACACGACGTCTGACGTTGCCATGCACAACGGGGCAGAAAACAGTATACCTTGCACTCATAGGCTAGTTTGTTAGCCAATCAGAGTCCAGCAAATTTGAATAATGAATATGAACGAGCTGCTGATGAAGCCTGACGGAAGGGGTCGGAACCACCCGAATTTTAATACAGACAGATTGAAAGGTCTGTTAATCAGTGTTTCCTGACGTTTTTAGATATAAAATGTTTCATATTACTGGTTAATACTTAAGAAATAACCACAAAGTCCTGAAATTTGTATGAAATGGCCTCTTTAATATCATAGTGATGGAATTTTTTTCAACTTTGTCAAGATGCCAAAGAAGATTGAGTTAAAATAATGAAATCACCATGCAGGCATCCCTGTTTTTGGCCCGTACCATGCTGATGAACAGCATGCTGGGTTTATCCACCAGCTCCTCGCTGCATCACATTCAGAAAAGCAGAGTGAATCGAGTGGGAGGGGACAGTGTTAATGTGCCTCCTCAGTGTAAGTGCTTAATGTTGTTGTTATTATTCTCCCTAAGGTGGGTCCAACCGCCAGCTGCTTCCTCCTTCTGAAGTTCTCACATGTGTTGATCTTTCCATTTACCTCATGATGGAAGGGAATTCTGATTTTTACCAGAGTTGCAATAAATCACGGTTTTGCGCTTTGCTGTGTGACACTTGCATGCCATCCGGGAGTTCATGTTTCTCACACGTTTTCTCGGTTCATTTTTTTTTTTCATAACATCTTTTCGCTGCTTACATTTGTTATAAAATGGCTACAGCCCATTAAAAAAGTGGGAATGAAAAATCAGTTTCAAAGTGGCAGCATGATTAAAACTCCTGTTCTTCTGAGAGATGAACAGAAGCATGGGAATGTGTCAGGCTTTGTTATAACAAAAGACTGGAATTATTTGATGAACTGCGTTACTTTTGGATTTGCTTTAAAAGAGAAGCAGTATTTGAAGCGAGGTTGTGTGTTCCAGCCAGCTGTCGCTGCACTTCGCACTGCATTGCAGAGGAAAATTACACTCAAATGAAAAGAGAGTGCAGCGAACGATGCTGTTCAGGTGTTTGAGATTAAGTAAAATACAGGGATGGTGGATGACACGCTGATTAATTAAACGTTGTGAAATTTTATGGGTTATTAACATTGCATATTTTTGCCCCCTGCTTTCCCAAAGATTAAATTATCCAATAATCATTGGGAAACTGTGATGCTGTCCAACAGCAGCAGGATGCCTCCAACTGTTCTCTGGATCAGCTCCTGCTTTCCGTTGCAGTGATTCATTGAAAACAAGAGTAAAAGTGATAATTACAGTCGCTTCTATAACAACAACGTGTAAATATGATGTTCTGATTTTAGGCCAAACAATATTTTACTCCCATCTGGGTTGGAATATTTTATTTTCTTAATTTTAATATACACACGAACCTAATTTGCACCTCTTCACCCCAGTCTATAAAACATTGGCAGTTCTGTAGAAAGGCCATGTAAGAGGTCTTCAGCTGGGACCTCTGATGCACACACACACCCACACACGCACACTCACACACACACACACACACACACACACACACAACACTCACACACACACACACACACACACACACACACAAGTGTGTTTTGTTATCCTTATGGGGACCGTCCATTGACTTCCATTGATTTTAGTAACTAGATTTATACCTAACCCAAACCCTTTTACTAACCTTAACCATTACTGATCTATAACTAACCCTAAGACTAACTAAAACTCTATTCACACCATACCTATAAACCTAACCCCTAACCCTAAAAAGGGGAGTCCCCCTCATGGGGACCAGGCTTCGGTCCCCACAAGAACCCTCGGACCCCAGAAAGATAGTAAAAGTCAGGAAACGGGTCCCCAGGAGGTCAGAAATACAAACCCACACACACACACACACACACACACACACGTTCACATTCATTGAGCTGCCGCCTTTCCCGTTACTCCCTCTTCTCCCACAAGGCATTTAAAGTTAATCTCCCTGCAAAAAGTGAGGAGTTTTTAACTCTGACATCACATAAGCACACACGACCGTAAATCTTACTTCAAATCCTAAAAAGCCTTTTTTGTTAAAAAAAAAAACAACAAAAAAAACTCTCCACCCTTTTTCCTCATTCTTTCCTTCCACATCTTCTCCTGGACAGGCTTATCTTTTCTTTCCCTGCAGTGTTTCAGCTGCGTTGCACTTGGAAGGAACTTGTAAGAGATGTTGAAGAAAAAAAAAAAAAATCATCTGACCTCAGAGAAAAGAGTCACTTTTCCCCACACGCAACACATCATCACTCTCGATGGCTCGCAGCGGTAAAATCTGTTTTCTTGTGTAAACAACATTAACTGTACGGCATGAGACAAACTGAGGAGAGCTAATGGGACGTGAGAGTGGTACTCTCACACACAAAAACACGTTTGTTAAACTGTGATTTGGCTCTTTCTTAAAGGTTTAGTGACAAAGTAGCAGTCACCGCAAGATCTTGAAAATGAACCTCTGGATTAGATTCAGCACATGTGCTTTTATTTAGAGATTGCCAAGCTTTCTTGAAGGGGTGGGATGACTCTCACTTTTCCGTACATAGAAATTTGCAGGAACTGTGCTCTTAACCCTGCTTTCAATTACAGTTTCTTGAACTTTAGAGAGCCTCAGAATGTGATCCAGATGCAGCAGAATTATGTTCCCTACAGTAGCAACACCATGTTCAGTGATCTGTGTAGGCTTTCAGGTAGGCAGAACGTCTCTGTGCTTTCATTTTGTTGGACTAATGCCAAAGAATTTACACAAAAATCCTTCTAAATGTACTGATGAGTAGAAACGTTGGCCACCAAGTCTTAAAGCGACCTGTGCATCCGTTCTGGTTCTGATTTTTGGCTCAAAATTCAAGTTTGTGTTTAATTCTAGGAATTGCGGGAAATTTGTTGCTGTAATTTAGCACTAGATGAAATTGCAGGACTGCATTTGATCTAGTAGAATCAGACTTTTTATTGTACTGAATTTTCTGCAGTGCCAGAGGGCAAAGTATTTCCAGTCGAAATGAATCACCAGATACCTTCAGTAAGCAGATCATGAATCACAGGGATTTGATCCTGTCCAAATAATTGACAATTGTTCAAACATCGTCTTCATGCTCCATAAACACAAGTTTGTTTTTTTTTTACAGATTTTGTGCGACTATTATAACCTCCCCAGTTTGTGGAGCTGCTCATTACAACTACTTATTACAGACTTTCTGTATTCAGCTTGTAACTTTTTGCAAGTCTTTTTGTTTTAACAGTTTTAATTTAGAGTACATACACTCTCAGAAATAGAGGTACGAGACAAGAACATTTTTGTACCTATAGGTAAATTGTTTTAAAATGTTCCCTTAAAAGTACAATATTGTTCTTTAAAAGGCCAGACATGCCCCTTAGAGTGTTCAAATTGATATAAAGTACAAATTTGTACCATTTCAACTGCACCTGCAACCCTGGTCAAGGCTGGTTAATCTCCATTTTATTAGGTTTCTTCCATCATTTTCAATATTGTAATATTATGTTTCAGAATGTTGGTTTTAGACTTCAAAATGTGGCATAATTTTACTGTTTTAGTGGAACAACTTCATAAGGTACAAAAATGGACCTGGACTACAGGGTACACCCCCAGCGACAAGAATTTGTACCCTTCTTGTCGCTGGGGGTGTACCCTGTAGTCCAGGTCCATTTTTGTACCTTATGAAGTTTTTCCACTAAAACAGTAAAATTATGCCACATTTTGAAGTCTTAAACCAACATTCTGAAACATAATATTGAAAATGATGGATGAAACTTAATAAAATGGAGATTAACCAGCCTTGGCCAGGGTTGCAGGTGCAGTTGAAATGGTACAAATTTGTACTTTATATCAATTTGAACCCTCAGAGGGGCATTTCTGGCCTTTTAAAGACCAATATTGTACTTTTAAGGGAACATTTTAAAACAATTTACCTATAGGTACAAAAATGTTCTTGTCTCGTACCTCTATTTCTGAGAGTGTATCTCCCCTCCTTGTGCTTATAAATATTAACAAGGTAACAGAGCAGATATAATCATTAATAACGTCTTATAATAACTTTTCTAGCAAATCAGTGTCCGAGATCTATTGTTTGTGTCAGCACTTAGGAAGACATGAAGCTAAATGTAGATGCTACGCCCTGATGGACACATCATCGAAACTTTTATCTTGAAAAAGTGACACGGTGTTCCAAAGTGTGACAATGCTGAAATACAAGAATTCATTTTCTCGGTGCCCCATGCTGCTTAAGAATGCACTATCCCAGATTCCTTTTAAGCCACATCAGAACACAGATTTTCCTGAACAAAACTGCTTTCATCTTTGTCCTTTTCTAAACGGGTCAGTGAGTCACAAGCTTTGACTGGGAATTCCTCTCTTTGTCCAATTTGCACCTGTTGTCTCAGAGGTGCACCTTTAGATAAGCTGTGCTTTTGTCCCTCATGCACCAAGTTCATCCTGCAACATCGGCCCTATCGAGTCAAGCGTATTTCAACGTTCTTCAATTATTTTTTTTTAAGTACTAGGGACATTTTAATCTGCTTTTTCAATTCCAGGGCCTCGGAATAAAAATAAGCTAGTGTCTCTGTGATAGATCTGAGTGATGAAGGGACGTGGGATTAGAATATAGAGCATTTAAACAATCAAAAGTTGAGGCTACAGCATATAAAACATTTCCAGGAATAGATCAGCAGCAAGTTAAACTTCTGCTCTCATTTTGATGGTTTGACTTACAGTATCAATTTGACTCATTTGGTAGTATAAATCTTTTCCCCAGATATAATTTCATATTTATTGCACAAAAAAAGCATTTTTATAAGTCAGATTTATGTGACTGTTTTTAGGTTAAGTATTTGCCAAACATAAATGCAGTAATCGTAGCTTCTCCCTTGCTGTGTGTGTGGTATTGAGGATAACTGTCTGTCATGCTGTTAAACTGATGCCCAGTCACTGTCTGCATGTGATGAGTTGCATGAGACCACCCAAGAGGACTGCTGGTGTGCCTCAGCGATGAGACAGTATACACTACTGGCATATTTATGTATATTTTGATGAGAAATCTTTTTTTTTTCTTTAAGAAACTCCAACTTTGAGCAAACCTGTTGGTTTTAAACAGAATTGAGTCATTGATGTGTCGTGTTTTTGAGATTTATTCTCTCAGTTATTGACCGTGAATGCTTTTATGTCTTAGATGTGTTTATTAATTAACTGTAGATTGATAGAAAATGAATCTGTTTTAATTTGCTTTCTTTATGATCGATGTAGAGAAAATGGTGATTCAGTTTCTTCACCTCTTAAACTAAAAAAAAAAAAAAAAAGACTCATTAGATGATCTCGAATTATTTGATAGCAGTTTTCCACCCCAAAAAATATACTGTGCAAGTTGTGTACTTTATATTTCATGGACATACACAGTTTGCATGCAGCCAAAGTGTATTTTTTTTGGGTGGAAAAACTGCCATCAAATAATTTGAGTTCATCTAATGAGTCATTTTTTTGAGTGTACGCACACACATATGCAGTTTTCCCCCTACAAGAATCTTTCTTGTTAGTAGAAGATATGATCAGTGTTTTCGCTTCCCTCTGAGCTGCTGAAATAAAGCCGTCTTTATTTAATCTGCTGCTCTGTGTGTGTGTGTTTATGCCCATGCGTGTTTTTATATGAGACAGTCAGTAGTCACAGATTTAGCTCCCTGCAGAAAGCTCTGTATGTAGTTCAGACATGTTCCTTTGGTTTGCTGGGTGTCTCTATTTTTTTTTTTTGCATATTTTTTGTGTAGCTCCCTTTCAGTGTCTCTCTGTGTGTGTGTGTTTATGCAGACATAGATGAATGTGTAACAGGCAAACACACTTGCGGGCCTGAACAGACGTGCTACAACACCAGAGGTTCCTACATGTGCCAATGTCCTCCTGGCTACCAGAAGAACGGAGATCAATGTGTCGGTAAGCAACGGATACAAAACACTGGTGTCATTTTATTCCACAATAAACCCATTTCATAAAAAAAAGTTGGTGTTTAATTTTTATTAGTGTCTTTTTGTTCGCGCAGACAGAGATGAGTGCTCTCTGAGTCACTACTGCATGTACAGATGTGTGAACACGCTGGGTTCATACTACTGTGAATGTGGAACGGGTCACAGATTAGCTCAGGACAACCACACGTGTGTTGGTAAGTTACAGGAAATGCATGTTACCATGAGTCTTAATCTTTGGATTAACAGACATTTGTTTATATGCACATTTTTAGTTTAGAAACCAAAATATCTGAATTCAAAAAATTACATTTAAATGCAAAACTGCAATAAAAACAGGCTGTTGATGATCCCAGAAGTCTAATTTTCTATAGCCGATCATCCTTTTTGTGCTACTGATATTTTATTCAAAGTAGGTTTTTCTGGTAGGCTTGTCATCAGCTAACCTAGTTGTTTAACCCCAGGTGCAACACAAACAAATTTGTATAAATTAAAACAAAATTTTGAATAAACTTTTATTTTAATCCCATTTTGGGTTTGTAACTTTGCAAGTGTCGTGGCTCTTATTACAGCCACTTATCCAATGTTAGGTCCAGGTTCAGTAGAGAAACCCAGACCTCCCTCACCACAGCAACACTCTCCAGCTCTTCTTGGGGGGATCCCCAAACGCTTCCAGGCCAGTGAGAATATATAATCCCTTTGGTGATTTCTGGGTCTGCCCTGGGGGTCTCCTCCCAGTTCCAGGAAACCCTCCATGGGGAGGCGTCCAGGAAGTATCCTAACCAGATGCCCAAACCACCACAGTTGGCTCGTTTCGATGTGGAGGAGCAGCAGCTCTACTTCGAGTTCCCTCCAGATGATGGAGCTCCTCACCTGATCTCTAAGGCTGAGGTCAGATACCCTATAGAGGAAACTCGTTCAAGCTGCTCATATTTGGGATCTCATTCATGACCATAGATGAGAGTTGTAACTTAGATAAACCAGTAAAACGGAGAGCTTTACTTTTCGACTCAGCTTCTTCTTCATTACGACAGACCGAAGCAGCTCCTGCATCACTGAGGATACTTAAAATCTCCACTTGAGGCAAAGCCTCACTACCAACCTGAAGAGAGATTTCCACCTTTTTCCAGTTGGCTCTTATTGTGAAGCGTTACTTGTAGCAAAAATAAACAAGAAAATAATATATAAAGTGAACAAAATTTTAGAGACTTAAATCCTGTGGGTGTTGGTTCAGGTGTAGCTACTAACCCATTCTCTGTTTCTTTTTTTATTTCTTGAGATGTGAATGAATGTGAAATGGAGAGACCCTGTCAGCATCAGTGCTACAACTTGATTGGCTCCTTCATTTGCCAGTGCGACCACGGCTTTGAACTGGCAGCAGATACGGTCTCCTGCGAAGGTGCACGCACGAATTATAATTAGTGTCAGATAAATGGCCGCTCATGAATTTTTCCCAACATTTACTAAAGTCTGTCTGTCTGTGTTTTGAACAGACATTGATGAATGCAGCTTGTCCAGCTACATGTGTCAGTATCAGTGTGTTAACAACCCGGGGAGTTACACCTGTGATTGCCCAGAAGGATATCAGCTCCAACGAAACAGGTTGTGTCAAGGTACTGCAGTAACTCCTCTCTCATCTGTCTCACCTACTTTCTCCTCCTTCTTCCTCTGAAAGTCTTTAAAGATCACAGGAACCTGGTAATTCCTGAGATCCTTCACTCCTCCTCACGCGGGACTCAAAGCCGCCCTCAACCAGCACTGTCATGAAAAACTAAATGCTGATGTTTGGCAATACAAGTTCCCCTTGTAAGCCACTTCTTAGAATTAATAGGTATGATGTTGGTTTCTTGAAGTGGATTTATTTCAAGCCACAACGCTCCTTCAAAGAGAGAGAGCTGTTATTTTCCCCCTCAGTCAGGTGTGGGCTTTACGGGGGCATGAAAAATTCAGCCTTTTGGGTCAGAGGGACATTTTGGTGATGAATCCAAGTAGCTGTGCCAGAAATAGCATAGTGGTTTGGGGCACATTTGATGGGGGTGTTTTCATGGTTCTGCAGGGGAAAAAGTTGGCGTCAAGCCTGGCGTGCGGTCACATCAGGAGCTTCCCTTGAATACAAACCTGCAAACTTCCCTCATGTGTCTCCATTAGTACTGGAAAGAGTAACAGCCCTCAAATTAAAAGCTCTAGATGTTGATTGAACTTAAAGCATTAATGTTTTATGAAGCCATTTAAATGTTTTAACTTTTTCCAATCACCAGACATAAACGAGTGTGAGATGGGGACCGACAACTGCAAAGATGATGAAGTGTGCTGGAACTATTACGGAAGCTTCCGCTGTTATCCCAGAAACCCCTGCGAGCCACCTTACACTCAGGCCTCCGAAAAGTCAGTAAGCTGCTACCAGCCATCTGGTCGTCATCAACTACGCAACCAGTTTCTCAAAACGTTTGTTCTATTTACTGTGTTTTTGCAGTCGCTGCATCTGTCGATCTCCGACCGAATGCCAGGGCCTCCCGCCATCGATAGTCTACAAATACATGAACATCCACGCGGAACGAACCGTTCCTGCAGACATATTCCAGATTCAGGCCACCACTGTATACGCCAACACACACAACACCTTCAGGATCAAAGCAGGAAATGAAGGAGGAGAATTTTTCCTTCGGGTAAGTTGATGAACATCACTGTTAATATTCATCAAAACAAAAGATTTACCTTTAAATCAAAGTTACCAACAATCTGTCAATAAAACTTTATTTGTAGAACATTTTTGATACAATTTAGTGTAACAGAGAGAAAAAAGTAAACAGAAACATCCCAACTAAACAAAATAAATTCAAACAAATCCTTTCAGATTAAAAGCTGTAAAAGAGAATGAAGCTTATTTTGAAGAAAGTGTGAGAATTTTGTGTCAACATGACAGGGCAGATTTGCTTTTGTGTATTTTAGCTATTTTAGTGTAACTGTATTTAAAGAGGCCCATCCATTAAAAACAATTTTTCTGAGGTTTCTGTTGAATATTTTAGGTCCACAGGTGTTCTTACCTTCATAGTGGGTGTGAAAACAGGTCAGCAACTTCTCTTTTAGTTTTAATCTCTCAAACTACGCAGGTGGTGAAAACTCCCGAGTTCTCCCGAGTCCGAACTTCCTGTATCTGTTTCATCACAACTCCTTTGTTTGTTAGTATTCATCAGCTCCCGCAGTTGAAACCACGCCTAGCATGCTGCTGGCTAAAAGCTGTTAGCATAAGACATAGCAAACAGGAAGACACGATGTCTGACGTTGCCATGCACAGCGGGGCAGGAAACAGTATACCTTGCTCTCATAGGCTAGTTTGTTAGCCAATCAGAGTCCAGCAATTTTGAATAATAAATATGAACGGGCTGCTGACGAAGCAGCCTGATGGACGGAGCCGGAACCACCCAAATTTTAATATATACAGATTGAAAGGTCTGTTAATCAGTGTTTCTTGATGTTTTTTAGATAGAAAAGGTTTCATATTACTGGGTAATACTTAAGAAATAACCACAAAGTCCTGAAATTTGTATGAAATGGCCTCTTTAATAAGTAAAGCACAATGATTGTATTTTTTGCAGCGTTCCAGTAACGCCAGTGCCATGCTGCTGCTTACCAAGCCGTTGTCAGGACCCAAGGAGTACACTGTGGACCTGGAGATGATCACTCACCATCTCAACATGAACTACCGCACCAGCTCGCTGCTGCGGCTCACCATCATCGTAGGGGGTTTTGCCTTCTGAGGAGAGCAAGTCCCAGCAGCTCACATAAGTCTGGTTTCAGCAAACATAGCAAACGCCTGTATCAGCATGACATAAATTTATATTTTCACTCAGTATATGCTCATAACGTAAGCTGCCTCAGATTCAAATGGTGGCAAAGCAGTTTTTTTTTTGTGTTTGTTCAAGACAAGCCCTGCCATGCTGTAATACGTGACCACTAGGTATCTTTTTTTGTTAGTTTAATGAGGACACCCTTTATTAAAAACACATTATTTTACTTCAGATTTTATTTTATTATTTCCCTGAAGGTGGAAAAAAATAATTCCAACCTTTTCAATCTTAGAATATTATCAAAACAAACAGGGAACACCCAGGAAAAGAGACCTATTGGACAAGCTAAACGTGTTGAATTCTCAATGCTGCTTCTTCTACTGTGCATTTATCACGTTGCTCAGATCAGAAGGGCTTCCAGTAACCTGTCAGTGTATCACTTATTAATGAGAAATGGAGATCTACTCAAATAAACAGAGCCAATTCTCAGCATGAGCAGCTTTGTGCAAGAACAATTTACACATTTAGAAAAAAAAATAAAAAAATCCAACTTCTGTTGATAAATGTTAGGCGTTAGGGCTGCTGCTATTTGTGCAAGTTTCTGTATAGTTTGCCTCATGAGTAATAATTTCCAGAGAATTCCAGGAACAGTTCAAAAGTGTAAAGGGAGTTAATTAGCCTGTGAGCTAAAAGAGTGCTTAACTTTGTCTTACAACAAGCTTGAAGCTTGTAGACTGAATTCACAAGAGTAATGTCATGTAAATACCAAAAATCCACGTGTGTGTATGTGTGTGTATGTTGATATGATTTTGTGAGCTTTGTTTACGCACGCGAGCAAATGTAAGGGTGAACCACAGAGCGAGAGAAGAGGAAAGAGTGAGACCGCCTCGGGTTTGATGGATGTGCTGGAGTTGTTTATGTGTTTCTGTGATGCCATCCCGTCAGCTTACAGTCACAACGGCAACAGCGGAGTTCTTTAAATGGCTTTCATTAAACACCTTGGCAGACTGGCCACTTGTTGGTGCCACAGCGTTTCTCCAGAGGAGCAGAGGGACCCTCTAATATCGGCCCCAGTCGAGAAGTTACACTGGCACCAGGCTGGCTCGCGTGATAAAGATAATTGTGGCGTTTGGCCTCGTAGCTGGTTCATGTGACACAAGGGATTATTAAAGTGTTAATACAATGCCACCAAACTTTTGGCGGAGTGAGAAACCCTTCGCTACCTGCTTTGCCTCTTATGACTCTGCCCTGGCTTGTTGCTGAAACACTGTAAACTGTGGATACACGGCACTGAAAACGACATTGTAAGTGCCGAACGTTGTCCAGCTTTGCCTTCAAACCCCCTACGTGTGGTTTCAGCAGTGATTGTGCCTTAAAAGTTCTGAACAAAACAGTTACACTAAACTAATCATGCTGTCAAGACTGTTAACTTTCTTTGATGAGATGCCTGTGTTTTTCTTCTCCTATTTAAAATATATTTTGTCATATGTACCTTGTATTGATTGTACGCTGAAGAGCAAAAGCTATATTGTCAAATAAAATATGATGTAAAACCCAGGATTGCTTGTTCTGCTCTATAAACTTCAACCCTGTTTGTATTGTACGAGCACTAAAGTAAACAAGACATGTAGATTGTAATGGAAAAAGCAACGCCTGTATAAAATTCTGCTTCTCTTTCCACGTTCCACAGAAACCTAAAGATGATTTCATCTGAAATTAATGATGATAAATGCAGTGAACATGATGCCATGGCTATCGTATCTATCTTGTTTAAACGGATCCAGAGGGGATACAGTAATGTAGTTGAGTCAATGTTTGCTGAGGGACAATTCTGAAGCCTGTGCGCACAAACACACACACACACACATCATATTTAGATGTAAAATTGGATGGGAGGGGTTTTATGGTAAGTTGTTACTCAATCATCTTTCTGTCTTGGGCTTTAGTCAGAAAAGCATTGGGAGATGTAAGATGATCCACGATGTGTCATTGTTCCCTAAACTCCATTTTCAGCTGCTAGCTTTTTGGAGTTTTGTTTTTGCTGTCCGTGCATGATTCAACCCCCCAGGAAAAAAAAAAAAAAACACAACTTTTTTTTTTTTCCCTCTAAAGCACAGCAACATTTTCTGATCCGACTTGATTAGTATTCCATTCAGGATAATATTGAGGATAATTATCTTAATCTTCCCACATATAGCGAGACATCCCATTAATCACTGTTAAATTTATTGAACAGATCAAAGCTGGAGTTACTGGCGAAGGATCACAGGAAAGGAATGGAGTTACAAAAGTTCACTAAGTTTGATGGTTATTATTCTCTGTAATCTTGTCCTAGCAGTATTCATGTGAGCTCATAAATATTTATTTTTTATTTCACAGCTTGTCTTGGATCTGAGAGAATTGTTAACATCAAGCAGCAAAGGTAATTTCCCAGAAACCCAGTGGGTCTGATGTAAGCAGTATATGGGTCGTTAGCAATGGCAACATTTTTTAAATTTAAATTAACCTTTTAAATCCATTGTTATTATTTCTTTAACATGTCATCAACCATGTGCATCTATGTATGGACATGATTTCTTTACAACAATTTCCACCAGTTTTACTCCCCGTCAGGGAGAGAAACTGCCGAGACATTTTCAGTAGCACATCTTTTGGAGTTTTGGAGCTGATTGACAGAATGACTATGAATCTGAAAAATTTGCAGATATTGAGTGACACGTTCAGGCTGACACGGAGCAGAAGCTCAAAGGAACGCTTCCAACAATGTGAGAAATTTATGCCTTGAAGGGTTGAATATTTTAAAAGTAAAAGAACAAGTTGCTTAAAACTCACAAGCAGAATATTAAAGTGTTGCATCTTTCTAATGCAGGTAGCAACATTAACTGAGATACTTTCTATTCTCCCAGTCATTTGAATCCCTCATCCCAAAAAAAGGTATTAAAACTCCCATAACTGTTACTTTATTTGCTCCACAGCTGTTCGATTTCAGGATGGGAGTTGAGAACGGAGGTAAGGAAAGTTGTAATGGAGAAGTTGCATGAAGTCGGGAGAAAGGAGCAGTTCATTAGTTAGTATTTAAGATAGTAAAAACATTATGGGATGCAGTCACTTGTTGACACAAGGAAAACTATCCCACAAAAAGACATTCACAGGGTTTTACATAATGCAGCAACATGCCACTTAAGAAATCATCAAACTTTAAACACACATCAAACCAATGAGCAGAACCACTCATGTACTGTACTGTATATGTGCGTGTTTGCTGCTTCTGAATGTGGCTGTTGAACGTGTGCCAAGCTGTAAATACTTCCTGCTTGACATCCAGCCGTAGATGTTGTTTCAGTCAGCTTCAGTCGGGTTGTAATATAAATCCTGGAGGTTCATACCTGTTAGTTTACATTCTCCAATTACAGTCTGAAGCAGAGATAACAGAATCACACGAGTCCTCGGGGTGTACAATTCTATTCTAATAATAATAAGGCCCAGGTTTTACTTTATAATGATGCACCTGACTGTTTTCAGATCACCAGGAAAGCCTTTGAATTATGACATAATTACAAGGTGACGTATAAACAGTGATTATTTCCAGCTGTAAAGAGCATTTCCTTTTATGATACAAGTTCATAACAGGGAGAGGGTTGATATTTCTAATCAACATGATAAAGTGTTGATTAACGGGTGAAAAGAGGAAATATTTCAGCACTTGAACGCATCATTCTGACCTCAGCCATGTTCATGAAAGTGTTTCTTTATTCAGAGGAACATTGATGTATTACCACAGCTGTATCTCTATAAATATATAATACTACATTCTCATGGTTTCAATATCTTTTTTATTAACCAGGAACCCCCCCCCCCCTTACCACATGACAATCAAGAGGAGAAAAAGTTTAAACTGTATTCCTTTTATTTACAATTGGAGCACTTGTCCAGACATTAGCTAGTCCTGAGATAACTTGATCGCTTCTCCTGCATGTAAATTACTCTCCCTGCTGCTGGTATGTTTACTCATCATGACAGGTGTTAAACTTATACCAGACTGAACATTTAAAATGATGTAAACAGCCCAAGTTCTGTAGAAAACTCTTGAAAAGTGAAAACCTCATGATGATACAAAGACACAACATGTTCCAGAGACAATGCAACATGCTGCCTCAGAGTGGCTCAAAATGATTCCATGTGATAGAAGAGGAAACAAAAAGAAATAAAGGAACAACCTGCAGATAATGTCTTTGAATAAAATCCCACAAACACCCCATAAAATATTCAGGCCCAAAATAAAAGCTTCTTTTGACAACAGAATAATTTTCAGCTATTTATTCCTGTAAAGAGGAGACAAGTCGCTGCTTCACACCTTTGTACACAACAGTGAATCTGACTAAAAAAATACAAAAGCTGTATTTTTAGAGGCAAAGCATCTTTATTTTGGATTTCAGCTGCTCGACAGTTGTCACATTTTTATTCCAGTATGATTCCCAGCTTTTCAGTAGTTTACAGGTCTGAGCTGCAAATAAATCCCACAGAGTCTCCATGCAGAGCCATGTTGTTGTACTATGGTTTGGCATCTTCTCATAAAAATAAGCAAGGCCTTCTGTGAAAAAGACACTTTCAGGACAATGGCATAACTTGCCACCATAATAGTCCATAAATAATTCAGAATTACTTCAAAAATGTGCAAATTACCTGAACTAATGCACATCTATCACAGATTATGTCTGAAGAACTGCTGCAGATAATAAGCAGATATTTTAAGATCACAGATTTGTTTTTCCATTTTTTTTTCTTTTCCAATCATAACACAATCCCTATTGGTGCATCTTATTTATGTATCAAGCAAGAATTAGTCATAAAACCAATTTATAGCTCATTATACAGATTATCAGGCATCATTAGTGTTTTTGAGTGATGATGGTGTCAGGTGGGCTCTGATTGGTCCACAGCCAGGATGAAGCAGGAAATAACTCAAGAGATAATCCTAAAAGGAAGGTCACTATTCCTTAAACACAGGCTGCCCTCCTCTTCAAATCCACATGTGGTTCAATAATAAATGTTTTTTTTTGTAGCACTGCTCCTCTAAGGTCAGTAGAAATTATAACATGTGCCAAAGAAAAGCAAAAATGTATTATCTTCTCACTTTTTCTACACACTCATAGGCTAGAAGTTTTGTTTGGATGATTAAAAATTGATGGAATGACAATAAAAACAAACAAAACTGAAGTAATTCTAGCAATTTAGCTTAAAAAGTTTTGTATCTTCCCAATAACAATCTATAAAAAAAACTATGAAAACAAAGTTTAGCAGCCAAGTGTTTTTTGTTTGTTTGTTTGTTCCACTCCCACCCACTTCATCCCTCTTTGCCCTCTTATTTGACATCTGCCCTGGATTTTTAAAAGTTTTTTCATATTTTCCACTCCTGCCATTTCTTACTGTGCAACTTGGTTAAACTTGAGACAATAGGAAAATGATGTGTTTGAGCGTGTGTGCGTCTTGTAAGTAGCATGTGTGGGCGTGAACACATTCATATGTGACAGCGATGAAACAGGCTGATGACGGGAGGCCAAGGGTGGGCACATGCAGGCTCTTGACGAGGAAACAGTAACACCGGGAAGGTGTGTTCCTTCTGGAAAGCCTCTGTAATGAACAGCAGGCTGGCTCGCTGCCTGATCAAATTCCACCGCAGCCTTGTATCTATCTTGCCTTCCACAAATGTTCAGCATACCAGTGGGTTTTATTGACTTGTTAGAGCAGACAGCAGAATGCAAGCTCTGCCTTGTAAGCTGTGCAGTTAACAAGGAATGTCTTCTGATGTTTTCTTAAATCTGTAATACTTTGTTTTTAGTTCAAATTAATCACATGAATGTCATCGAATTATGTTCTAGGGTTTGTTCTTGATTTACAGTACGTTATTGTTAGTGGTATTGTTTGATAGTTTTTCTGTTACTCTGTCCCTTGTTAACCTCTCAGTTTCACTTCAGTTTGTTGCTCGCAACTGTCGTGCATGTGTTAATTAACCCAACAATTCATTTCCAAATGATCCCAAAATCATCCTTTCATCTGCTCTGATTTGTACCTGGTTTCCGTTTATTTCTTCTGTTCCCCAGTTCTGAGAAATGGAGAATTATGCTGCCTCGCCGGCCCGGCTTTTTTTTTTTTTTTTTTATCGAAATTTTGAGTTTCACAGAGTTGCTTGTGTTGGAGTCCACATTTTGGGAATGTTTAGACTTTAGTATGTTTCTAAAATAGGTTTAGCGACTGATTTTGTTCAAGACAACTTAGATTCATGGTATAATCTGAGGTTTAGGGTTGAATGATATCAGGAAAACAAGTTCATGTGATATTGATGTTTCCTCATACTGCTTGAAACATCAGTGACATTAATTAATAATTTTCTATACACTGTAAACAATCATCAGAAAGCAAAATAATACCAGTTTTACAAAATAAATACAACTGAAAATTAAATGTTTTCTCTTTTTTAATGAGACATTAAACAAACTTTTCATAATAAAGTCTGCAACACGTACAACGTGGGGAGTAGCAGTACAGATGTGGAAAACGTTGTATAAATATATTTTGACAGAAGTAAGAGGCCTAAACTGGAAAATGCAAAAAATAACTGAAATGAATAAATCAGTCTGCAACAGCATTACCACAGAGAGTGTTTGAAGAGGGGAATCTTAACTGGGAACACTGTTATAAAATAAAAAAAATACATTAAAACATCTGCTGTGTTTTGCAATTTCATGCCATGTACTGCTTAAATAATAATAATAATAATAATAATAATAATAATAATAATAATAATAATAATAATAATAATACATGAAAACTCTAATTGCACAAAACTCTTAAGCCATGTCTCTTCCTCAGGAGGCTTCTCGTGGTATTTCCCACACTTTAGCAGGAAGTGCACAAACATTTTTATCAAGAGAGCACGGCTTGACTCACATGGTGAATCCGACTCAAGCATAAGGAGGTATGGTATTCTGCCAGTACTGACAGATGCTGCTTCACTATCTCTCTCATAATGACTTTAGCCTCTTCCCCCCATCGTTCCCTGCCTTTCTACTCTTTCCTGTCCTGCAAATACCGTTAGCTGCATGACCGTCTGTGATGAATAGCTGTTAACAGCTGCCTCTTTTTTTGGTCCTGGCCTGTGAGAGCATGTAATTGCATTTGGCCCTGGGTGTACATGCACTCATTAAACCAGTGTCAGTACCCATTATGGTACATTCCATGGCAGTGCAACTCAGGTAGAGAATGTAAGTCTCATGCATAAACAAAGAGAGCTCAGAGGAGGATATATGGACAATAAAAACACCCAAGGCCTCAAATTGTCACAATACACAAGAACTTTAGATGAACCGATTGTTCTCAAGTTAAATTTCCTTTTGCGTGTAAACATATCGGTTGAGCGGTTTTATTGTTTTTGTGTGCAAACGACTAAATACACAAACATAAATCTGGATCTGTATTATCAGATCTAACAGATATACAAATAAAACACATTCAGAACATGTTTAGCTGGAATCATTTAGCTGCTCTCAGTTGTTTGAGTTTAGAGAGGATCAGATCTGCTATGCTGGGATCTCATCCATTCTGGGATCAGATGCAGAATTCCAAAAATGCCCATCGGGATGCCAAGAATCGGTGTTGAAACACTTCTGTTTTGCTGAACCATCTTATCTCTCTGAGCACACTCTTAACACACTTTTAGCAATCCAACATTTTCCCTGCTGATTAAAACTGAGTTCAGAGTTGGTGCAAAATAAGCTAAAGATTCCAAAGAATCACAAAAACAGACACAATGTTCTCAGTGTCTTTCAGCTCCTGTATCCATCAGTAATTGTAACACATTGAGTCACGCTGTGTCCATTGTAATGGTCTGGGGCCTCTCAGCTGCACGAGACAAACCATCAGTCATTTGACAAGCAGTAAGGTGGACTGTTTGTCTGAATTCCACAAATTATTCATGACATTTCAGAAAAGGGACAGTTACACCTGCTGCACTGCTTGTTCTTCATCACAGTATGACACACCAGAGTATTTATGACTTGTGGAGCCGAGCAAGTAAATGAACAATGGCATTTGTGCAGCCCCCACATGTCAAACTCTGCACACGTGCAGCATATTTAAGTAGTAGTCTGACACCTAGTGTACAGACTGTGCTTACGCATCTGGATGTCATCACAACTCTCAGAAACAACCAAGCAATGAATCAATTTGTGTAAAAAGAAAAAAAAAATAGAAAGAAAAAAGTAGAATATCTTGGAAAGCAACATTTGTTTGTTTTTTCATGTTTTTAGCACGAATATATTGTGTTTTCTAGTTTGACAGACACACAGGAGTGTAATGCAGTAATGATCCAACAGATGGCAACATGAGTCCAGTTTATGAAGTTCAACAGACCTCATCCCAGAACTGAACACATCGGCATGTTCAAACATTTCATGTAGAGGCAAATCCTTCAAAACAAAGATCACGTTTGTAGAGTTTAAATATAATGTTTCCAAATGCACATAAAACCAAATTCCAAATCTATTAAATTCTTATAAATTCCTACAGTTTGTTTTCAGTTAGACTTTAAATATGAAATGCAGATAAAATTGTGGGTTAGGAAACCTAAAGAGCAGCTGTATGGAGTGTTTTTGCAGGGTTGACACTCCATTTACTTGGATCTGATTTAAATCTGAAGGACACTGTTCAAACTGAGTGCTTGACTGTTTTCTGGTGACTTGAATGATGAGCTTTAACGAGCAGACAAAGAGAGTGTGTGTGTCTGAGAGAGACAGATCCCTCCATCCTTCCTTGTGGTGGGAGGTTTGAGCTGCGCAGACCGACGCATCTTCCTGGCCTGTCCTCCCCCTCCTCCTCCTCCTCCTCCTCCTCCCTCTCTGCTGCTGGTCTCTCTTCTTTTTTTTCCTCCTTTCCTGTCTGACACTAGTCTACCTGAAGGGAAGTGCTCAAAGCCGATAAGGAAATCTGGCGCACCGGCTGCGTTATGCTGCGGTGAATAAAAGGGACCGCTGTCTGCGGTGGTGTTTTCAGGGGATGTAGAGAAGCGGACGGAGGCACCGCGCCGCGCCGTGTCTGCTCTGCCCTGCCCGCTGCATCGCTGAGCGGCCTGCGAAAGCACACAAGATGTCGACCAGAACGCCATTGCCCACAGTGAACGAGCGTGACACCGAAAATGTAAGTGCTGTTATTAAAAACATTAAACGGATTACCCGAGGATAGCAGGGGACAGCAGGGACCGGGAATAGGTTACATTTTGTTCCGTTTTCTTGCGCACAGTTTATTAGAAGCGCTTCTTAAGGCTACAGTGTTGCACAGTGACTCGACCAATGAGCACTGAGGCTCCCCCCCCACCCGGTTCCCCTTCTTGTTGGGAATAAAAGCTCGTAGCTGAAGATAATTAACCTAAAATAAAGGTGTAGATCGTTTGGCCTAGTTTGTGTACACAATGAGCTGCGCGTAAACAACAACGCACTGCGTCAGTTAGAGCGCCTTTCTGCGTGTCGGCTGGAGCTTTTGTGTCATTGTTAGGAAATTTCAAACCTGCTCTCTGTTGTGCGTGAGAATTTTGCGTGGCTCCACGCGTGTGACCGTGGGTATTTTCTGTTCCACCACGTCGATACATTTCGGTAGGGGGTGGGGTGAGGGGGAGATTGTTGCCCTACTTTTTGGTTGGTAGCATCGCAATGTGACATCTATCACCTATTGGTGCTTGTTGTAACTGCACACCCAGGGCTGAAGAGGACCGGGTGCTGTTATAATGCTGCTTCCAGGACGCTGATGATTAAAATACATGACTGGAGACTGTCAGTGTGAAGGAATGTTCTTGGTCCTCACAATCCAAACAATCCATCCTTTTAGATCAACTCAGATGAGGGTTGTTGTCCATTTGCTGACATCACTTCAGGGTTCCGCTGATGTTTCCAGGAAACTGAGGCCTCTTCACAAAGACATTACTGTCAGCAGTCTTTTAAAGGTCAACCTCATGTCTGATTTTAGAGCGCAACTTTTATTTTGGCTTTATTTATAGGGCAGGTGTGCCTGGGTTTTTCTTTAGAAGTTTATATACACCAAAGGAGGAACTGCATCTTTCCACTGGCTTAACAAACTCTAATTTACGCGATTATATCGACTCCTCTGATGCATCACTGAATGCTGGCAGGGTACAGTAATGCATCAGCTGCTAATGTAAACGTCTGCTTAATGCTGCTCTCACAGACCTATGATTGCTGGATGGCTATTAAAGTAAAGTCTCAGCATCGCTGGTGCAGCCAGGCCGGCTACTCTGCTGCTGCTGCTGGACTCCAGCCTCGGGGCCTAGTAGCAGTTGAACTGCATTGCATAACATCACATTACTTTGGAGAGAAGACTGGCTTTTAATGCTGCAAAAAAAAAAAGAATTGCCTTGCTTCTAGCGTTCTTATTTCTATATATTTGCATCAAAGTATGTGCGTCAGGCCTGTGTGACCTCCAGCCTCCCTGGAGATTTGATGGATGTGTGAGCCAAACAAACTTTGTGCGTTTAATCAAGCCGGAGAGTCAAAGTCACCTCCTGGCTAGTTATTCCTGTTAGTTTCAAAACTTTGGAGTCGACATGATATCTTTCAGTGTTTTTGTGGCACCAGGAAATGTATGCTTACATCATAGCTTTGCCTCTGTCAGCATGTAGCAGAGGTGATGCGCACTCCGCAGGGTGTAGCATTACCCCAGTGAAACAGGAGCAGGAGAGCCTGGGTAACCAGACCAAGGCTTTATTCTCTGGCTGGGTGTGGTGCTCGGGAGCAGAGGATCATGGGATCTCTGACCTGGACTGACATCAGCAGCTGTTGTGGAAGAGAGGAAGCGGACCAAAGGAGACTGCACAATGCGTATGGCAGCTTTGCGTTTAAAGCAAGCTGCTCTTAAATCACCTTTTACATACGTCAGATACCGTCATGAAAGACTTTCCTTAGCTTTGCTCCCAACGATCAGCAGATACGGGCTTGTATAAGCAGCAGCCGGAACTCACTGTAGGTTACAAAATCATATCCACAAGCAGGAGAAGTTCAAGTCTTTTTTTAATCAGTTCTTTCCTCACCTTGAGTTACAGTGTGAAGTGAAATAGCACATACCAGGAATGATGAAGGTCAAGCTTATGTCCAGATGGCCAGCAGAGTTTTAGATAGAAGTGCTTGTGCAGAAAGTCTTTGTGCAGAATCACCAGGAAGATGTTAAAGATGTCAACTTCTAGTCTAATAACAATCTGCAGAGGGCAGGACTTCTATTTCTAACTAAAACTATATTATTGCACCTGACTCTTTAAACAGCCTGCATATCTTAACTTGGGGACATCAAATAAAGTTGATAAATAAATAAAGCAAGGACTATATTTCTGTGTGTGCCTGTAGCACTCGTCGGTGGACGGCTTTGTCGAGCCCCCCGCTCCCCCAACGAAGTCTGTGAGTCGTCACAGCCTGCCACGATGTCGCAACTCTTTCACCTCCACGGAGGAGCATCCTCACATCGGAAACTACCGCCTCCTCAAGACCATCGGAAAGGGGAACTTTGCCAAAGTGAAGCTGGCCCGACACGTCCTGACCGGAAGAGAGGTGAGAGTTTTTGTGTGTATTTTAACTTGGGTTATATTATGTTATAAATATTTTAAACACCACTTTTGATTTATGTAGAATATATATTTTTTTTTGTAGAACTCTTTTATTTATTAATTTATTTTCTTGCGGGACTCGAATGAAATTTGTCCGCTGACTTTCAAATCTGTTATTCTGTCATTAAAGCGGACACAATCTGTTTGCGTGAACTTTGAGTGTGTGGTTTTGTGTTCGGGAGCCGTTGTTGTAATCCGACCACACTCTCATCCGATCTGAATGAAATGCTCCACCTTGTAGCTTCCAAAACAAACCAAAATCCAGCAGAGATATGGTCGTATCTTTTGAAAAAGGTCACGTCATCAGTTTGAGTCACTCTCAGAAAATAGAAGAAGTAAATCCATCGAAGGTTTTCAGTGGCACAAAAACACCCGGATGAATATCACAGCTCGCTCACTCTCTTGAGAACCTCGCTGAGAGCTTTAGCGTGATTAAAATTCAATTTTCCGAGATCCGCAGCCCTCGCTGATGGTTCTGATCTACCTCTTGTGGTTTTTCTCAACCATTTGCATCCTGTTACCCTCTGAGTTTGGTATGAGAGCACACACATTCTCCATGACATTTTGACCCATTTCGTTTCCATTGAATGCTGCTGTAAAAAGAGCAGATTGAGTATTCTGTACACAGTGCTGGCAGAAAAAGGTCAGGGAGACGAGAGGTGGAAACTGATCCTATCTATCAGAGCATGGACCCAGCAGGTCTCTTACCTGCGTGGAAATTTCCTAACGGCTATTAAAAGTCACAGTTTCATTCATCAGAAACAGCTCTGTGGAGAAAAAAAAAAGAAATGTCTTTTTTCTTTTTTTTTTTTTTTTTTACA